>QRFJ01003306.1:56162-145327 GCA_006176705.1 Cocos nucifera
CATGTCGGTAGGCCATTCCTTGGGACGTGTCGTGTCGGTAGGTTGTGCCGTACCGACCACTAAGAGAACCCCCAGCTGCTAAGAGAACTCCTGTCTTGTTGCTTTTGTTTATTGCATTGCATAGCAATAGACCCGTCAATTGATTAGTGCATATAATCTTCGATATCTGTATATTTATATGTAATTGTAAGGATGGTACCTAGGCATATCTTTGATTATTATTTAACATATTATATTGATTAATGTTCATTAACATTGCAGGTCATGATGGCACCAAAATGCCATCTAACTTTCATCCCTGCCTCTCGACGGATTATATGGAGTTCAGCATCTGAGGAGTAGTCAGAGCATACTCCATCCATCTTTGCATTGGCTGCTCAGGAACCTCCACCGTCGGCATCTACTCCACCAGCATCTGAGTGTACATTTTTATTATATTATTTATTTATTTTTATATAGTATTTGTATACTTATATGTTTACATAACATATTTTCATTGTAGATGCATCATCCAGCCAGATATTTCACGATCTCACACATATGGTGCATGTATGAAACCGCCAGCATCAAGTGATGGTGCAGTATGATGCGGAGGAAAGGCCAGTAGGGGAGATAGCATGAGAGATGCATTTTTTTTTTGGAGTACTTGTGAGGCAGTCAGATATTATTCTCGTAAAGCCCAGGACTGGCGATTGATGGATGATGATGTCAGAGATTGGATGTGGAAGGAGATATAGGTAAGTAAATCTTAATTATATTTATGCATTTTACATGTTTACATTATGTTTGATTAGAATAATTTTGTAACTGACTTTTGATAACTTTGTACAGAGGAAGTATGACTTTTCTAATCATGAGAGGGCTCGAGATGTCCGACTGAAGAAGATCGAAGAGTTATACCGGAGCTATAAGATCAAGCTCCACAGAGGATGGCTCGAGCACCGACGAGATACTCCAGAGGAGCTTGTTCCTTGGATACAGGACTATCCTCCGAGTCAGTGGGAGAGGATGGTTATACATTAGAGGAGCTAGGAGTTCGAAATAAAATTATTAATTTTTAAATTTTTTAATATGCTTAAAGTTATATTTAAATATTTTTTAATATTTATTATTTATTCGAATACTTGTTAGGCTATCTTCCATCAGAATCGGAGAACTAGGCAGTCCAGGAGTGTATGTACACTCTCGACCGTGAGTCTATAGTAAGTCGTGTGCATAGAGAGGTAATGAATTCTAAATCTTACTAGATAAATTAAATTAATATTTTTTTCATATTTTTGATAAACCGATCCATTATTATAGCTGATGAGAGATGGAGTGATGCCCAATCATAGCGAAATCTTTCGATCCAGCTATATGGACAAGAAGGATAGGCCAATGAACGTCGTGATCAGAAGAATTTTTATAAGTATTAAATATATTAGTATATATGATTAATATTATAGCATTTTCTATAAAATTTTATTTAAATTTATAATTATAGGATCAATTAGATGCACTTGCTCGTGAGAGCCCGGATATCTCTAGATCCCATGACCATCTATCTCAGGTCTTGGGACCTAAGCACTCTAGGAGGATCCGATGCAGACCCGAACATACGTCGACCAACTATTGGTCTGAGGTGAGCGTCTCTTCACAGGCTTCCAGTGTGGTCAGTCGGAAGGAGCTTGAGGAGGCGTTGGCACGAGCAGATCATGCTGCGATGTGGGCAAATTGGGTTGAGGAGCATGCATCTCATTTGAAGGGCATCATGAGAGACATGGTATCGACGCTCAGCGCGCATTTTAGAGGTACCTTCATGGGCTTTGAGGATATATTGGCCCGCATTTCAGCTCCAGCTCCTCCAGCTCTGACTCCGACTCTAGCTTCAGCTTTGGCTCCAGCTCGTGCTCCATCTTCCGATGACGACGATGATGTAGATTTAGAAAATTCTTGATGTATTTTTTTAAAAAATATTATAATAAATTTTATTCGATAATAAATTTTTAACATTTTAAAAATATTTTTATGTTTATATATCTCTATATTTATTAGATAAAATATATAAAAAATTAAAAATTTTATATTTTTTTAAATATTCAGAAGCTATGACAGCGGTTTTATAATCATTGCCGTAGACGTGTCAACTGCTGCCGTAGGCAATGTGTCAACTGCTATATTAGATCTATGGCAGTAGTTTCATAACCACTGTCATAGACTAGTCTACGGCAGCGATTTTATAATTGCTGCCATAGATAAGCCTATGACAGTGGTTTAGGAACCGCTGCAATAGGCATTCTATGGTAGTGATTTTCAGAACCGCTGCAACAGCCACTACTACAGAATAGGGCTATGGCAGTGGTTTGTAACTACTGTCGTAGCTCAAATAATCGCTACTATAGGCTATGGCAATGGTTAGTTAACGGCTATCACTACAGTCATCGTCGTAGGTCTATGGCAGTGATTGTTGCAGCAGTTATTGAAACCACTGTTATATAGGTCGATTCTATAGCAGCGGTTCTTTGTAACTGCTGTCGTAGACTCTATTACAGTGGTTTTAAAAATTACTGCAATAGTATGTGCTATCATAGACTCTTTTTATAGTAGTGAACCATTGCCATAGATCTACGATGATGGCTACAGTGGCAGCGGTTAGTACCTATTGCAGCAGTTTCAGAACCGCTTCAATAACCATTGCCATAGACCTACGGCGATGGATGCAGTGGCAGCGATTAGCTAACCATTGTCATAGCCTATAGCAGCAATTTTTTGGGCTATGGTAGTAGTTACGAACCGCTGCCATAACCCTATTCTGTAGTAGTGAAAGCTGTAAAAACAACATAATTAATAAAGCTCAAAATTATAATAATAATATATTATAGAATTAAACAAGGTTCAAGATTAATGTAAGGGTGAAGGACCATTCCTACACAGCAACAATGACTCTTTTCAATAGATAAGTTGAAAGCTTATTAAAAATCACTGCTTCAGAGTTGGCAAAAAATACAAATATTAGTTCAGTCGGTATTCTTGATCAAGTTCAAGACCTCCTGCATAAATCATTAGTTTTCAAAATTAAGTTGAATGACTATAATTTGAAAGAAGGCTTTCAAAATTATACAGTGATGAAGACTTATGAAGCAGATGAAAAATTAAAAGATGACTACAAAATTGCTAATTTGATAGAGGTAATTACATAATGGACTACTTTCTCTCAAATATGATGTAATTTACAACTATACTTCACCATTTTCTTTGTTACAGGACATGATATATGACTCAAGCAATAACGATATTAGAGAAGTATAGTCATCGTCATCCCCAAATCATTTTCAATCCTATAAAAAGAAAAAAAATACTATCAAAGACTATGCCATAAAAGTATGAACCAGAAATAGATATGGCAGAATCAGAAATTGCCAACGAAGATGGTGACATAACAACCCCTAAGAAGAAATGAAAGCTTCAAATTATTGATGAAGACTGATAAATTTTTTTTGTTATGTTAAATTCTCTATTATATTTTAATTCATTTTATACCGACTACATATCTTACTCTTTATTTTATATTTTTTAAAATAGTTTATAATAAAAAATAGTCTCTTTTGAGAAAAAAATTATATATGATTCATTTACTAGAAAGCTAAAGCATTTGAAGTGCCACTTGGAAAGAATATCTAAAATATTACTTTTATATATTCGATCCTGCACAACGCGCAGGTCTTCAACTAGTTATATATAAAAATCAAAAAATATACTAAGAACCTTGGTGTCTCCCAGGAGAGATTACTAAGGCACAACAATATCTCTTAAAAGTTGATTCTTCTCTCTCTCATGCATATAATCTTCTCTCCACTTTAATAGAATCAATACTTCCATGAAATGAACATTACTTGGATCAATAATTTCTCCTGATGTACTTAATCTTCTTTATGAATTAAATGTATTTTTATTCTATGATATCCTTTTCTTTCTCCAATCATCCTATATGGTCATAGTGAGGTAGCCCTATCATGAATACTCAAGACCCTTAAAAATGGTTCTTAAATGGTTTTAGCAATATTACATTACAATTACAATTGTTGGTCGTTTTGATTTTGTTCTCTTTAATAACACCTTTCTATTTACCAACCATCCTTCCATATATTCTATTCCTTCTCCCTAGCTACACAAACACTTCTGGCTTTTCAAACATGGCATTGTTTTAAAGAGTAGACAAGATCATACTGCTCCTTTTTCCAAAAATTTATAAGAAGATTTTAAAGAGAAAACTTTAGAATCATTCATCACCATTTAGGAATATCTTTGCCGGGTTGGACATTCTCCATTGGGGGATCAATCAAATTCTCCAAGTGGTCCAAAAGAGGTAAAGCAACTTGAATGTTCCAAGATCCTTCAATAAATCCTATACCTTTGCAGCCTTTACATGCTAATTCCAGCAAGTAGCGAAAGGGCTAAGAATATAGTCCTTTCATAAAAAATATGCCCTAGCTAGCTAGCAATCCCTCTACCATCTCCTAGTTATTCTATATATATATATATATATATATATATATTTAAATCTCACATTGTAATCCTCACTTTGAAAGGCCAATGGCAAAATCTTGGGCTTTTATACCGGATCAAAAAAAAGAATCAGATAACACATTCTAGCTGGCCTTTTTAGATATTTTAGAACTAATGTATATATATATAGAGGTAGATTGGACTCCGTTCGATCGGATTTCAGTCCATATTCGATCAAATCTCCGATCGTTGATCCGCATGCATCTCCAAGACCTTTAGGGCTGAAAAACTAGCATATGCCTACGCCTAAAAAAAAAAATTTAATTTTTTCAGCCTGAAGGTGCCTTCAAGGCTGAAAAAATCAAAAAAAAAAATTTAGGTGGCTTTTTTCAGCCCTGGAGGCACCTTCAGGCTAAAAAAATAAAAAATAACAGAAGACAGTGCCCGAAAAAAATCTATTTTTTTTAGGTGCACGCACCTAATTTTTTAGTCCTAAAATATATTTTTTCAGGCACTTGTTTGGAGATGCACATTGATCCAATGATCGAAAATCTAACCGAATATAGATTGAAAATCGATTGAGTGGAGTCCAGACCATCTATGATTCTATCGTTCTCTTTCTCTCTCTCTCTCTCTATATATATATATATATAAGTGACTAGCATGCAAACAATAATTAAGGTAATAGAGGTGAAGGACCGGAGATATTCGGTGTTTGATAGAGCTCAATTAGCAAGTAGTGATGCTGGTCACGGAGATGGCCGGCAAACAATAGCTTCAATGATCTACTTGGGAGATGAAAGGAAGGCTTCCAATGGTTGGAAGGGTAGATACCATATGGAAACGTATGGCGATGTCCTTCTCACTGGTCTTAGTGTGGGACCCAGGTGGAATTAGAATGTTGGGGATTTGAGAAAAATTTTAATTTGGGTTGTAAACCATTAAATTATAAGCCATCAGCCAATAACCATTTAATGGTTATAATTACAGACCATTAAAATTCTGATTAGCCGGTGAAGTGACCAATAAGCATTTAATGGTTTATGATTTAGCTACTATAATGCTGTGCATCATATGCTACCATGCTTGAAGCAAGGCATGGGAAAAATTGCTACAAGATGGTGGGGTTCAATTAGAGTTAGAACTTGCCAGTTGTGTTTCATGGTCACCTCTCTCAATCCCTTAAGCTGCTCATGCTCTCGTGGGTAAACACTTGTCTCCAGTATATAATGCAAAGGAGAAAATGGTTAGTTGGAAGAGGAGAAAAGCACCAAATAAATAGAGAATTATATCCAACGAGAAGAAGAGGAGGAAAAAGAACTAACCCTCTTAAGGGCTTCACTTTGCAGGAGGTTCTTGCTTGCTGGAGCGTTGCTTCCCGGGTTGGTCATCGTGGACTCCTTTCAAGAGATCGCTCAATGGGAATGCAAGAAGATTGATTTGCTCCTTGGGTGGAGTTGGGACACGAAATGATCTAGATCACAATAAGATACGAAAATAGGGGACCTGGTCTATTTAAGGAATATTTTGTACTCATCCATGGTAACTCCAAAAGACTCGCTTAAATCTATGAAAAGATACCAAAGAAATTGCTGCCACTTTGAAGGCTCATGGTTGACCCATTTGACCCGTGGACGGATACCAATTACTATAAGTACTAATCGTCCAAGGTCGACCGGAAAAGGGCTGGTACTCTCTCCCATTCTATCGGCCAATTCTTCCACAATATCGGCTGGCCCTAAACCTATGAAGAAACACAGGAGCAATTGCCTAGAAAGAAGCGCTTGTTTTATTTCCAAGACAGGATTTGTGGGTATCTCATTTGGGCTCTGAAGGGTGGAATGTTGATGACTCATGCATGGTATGTGGCCAAAAGTAGGCAGCAACCACTAAGAGTAAAAATTCAGGCTTTGGTAGGTGGGGTGCCATAAGTTTTCCTTTTTCTTTTTTAAGCTGGCGTGCCATTTGGTTCGTTAAAAGCTTCTGAATGGGCATAAAGGAATGAACAAAACTTCTTTCATATTCAATGAATGTATGTTGTTGTCAAAAAGATGCCTCTTTTTAGTTTTCTAAGAAGGATTGCAAGACTGGTCGGAGCGATCTTGGCGGAAGAAAATTTCGTAAGCAGGCTTATCTTGGAACGACCAGGGTCATCGTCATTTTGAAAAGGAGAATCAAAAGATGGTCCTTTGGTGCATGGAACTATAACTTTTAATCCATGTTGATTAAAACTTATGTTAAAATTTATTTTATATTAAAATAAATTTTAATATTCAAAAAAAGGCAAATTATCTATATGAAAGAATTATCTATGAATTAATCCATGTTCATGTATATTCAAAAAGAGGCAAATTATCTATGGATTCAGAATGGAGTGACAAGAATAGATAAGCTTTCCATGCATGTGGGTATACCATGATTCACGGCCCAATATTTGATTTTCTTGAAAATTAAGAGTTTAAATTATCAAATTATCCTCCATCTTATGAGTTAGATCTTGAAGCCCAAAATTCTTCTTGCTGCCACAAGGTTAATTAATCTCAAATCCTAATCCGAGCTCCTTCCCTTCCACCTCCTGTATGTACTAATTATTATGATGGCATGCATTTGGAAGCCCAAATTCCTTCTTGGTCCTTAACTAGCTCTCCCCTCTCTTGACAAGAGGGTAAGAGTTCAATTCGATTTCTAAGGCGCATGGGCTCCTAGTATTTTTGGCCCACTTATTATTTCTCCTGATTTAAAGTCTTAATTCCATAAGCTTAATTTAGGTGATCCATTGAATGGAGCAATGGAATGTAAATAGTACATATGGTGTTCGTGGTGAAAGATGTGGCAGTAGAGGAGAGATTGATCAAGCTAATAGGATTGTACTCAGGAATGGTTATATGGTGTTCGTGGTGAAAGATGTGGCAATAGAGAAGAGATTGATCAAGGTAATAGGCTTGTACTCAGGAATGGTTATGTTAGAAATTAAGTAGAAGGCATAAACTAAAATCATGCATGAGATCTAGATCTAGTAGCTAGGTCTTAAACCCTACGAATTGTTTAATTTAGCCTAGGCATGCATTAGAAAGCAAAATTCCTGATGGCAGAGTCCCATATGCTTTTTATGTTGAAAATATTTGAATGATATCCACATCTTCCAATGGTGAGTTTAGGTGCTGGTAGGCTTAATACTTGCAAAGCATGTGTACTTTTTTCAATGGGTTAATTGTTAAAAATCCACCTAAATATCTATGCGTGCTAAATATTTGGATGCGATTTACAAAAATCCCAAGTTGGCTATGATTAACATATTTAGCTTTTGCTATGGTACTTCAAAGAGCTTTTAAATCCTTTCATCATTCTTTTTTTTCTAGCTGTCCAATTCAATATGGATAGTGTTAATTTATCTTCCGGTGGTAGGTTATGTCTAGTTACATATGTGGCTAGTGCAATAAATACTTCAAAGCAATGGGGTCGAATTTTGTCGAATCTAAAAGGAACTAGAGGTTGGCAGGTAGCGGGGTAGGATGTCGTCGAATCCACCGAAGGCTGGAGGGGATCGGCAGCCACCAATCTCACCGAAGGTAGGAGTAGGGTTTGGCAGCTAATTGATATCACCGAATTGGGATTGATAGCCACCGAATTCAGCAACTTAACAAGAGGTCAGTGTGGATGCTTCTGGGGCTTGAAGCTGGTTAATCATTCGGCATAGATCGGATGCATCCGAGATGTCCACATCTTCGACTGAGATGATTTTATCCACAATAGTTTTTTTTTCAATTATGGCTCTTATTTCTTCGACTAGTTAACCAAAATTAGTTGAGCTACCAAATGAGGTAAAACAAGACGCGCAACTTTTTGTGTTAAAGTCCCAAGTTAGCATGTGGATCCATTTAGATGTGTGATTAGTCACATATTAACTATTCATCGGAACAAATCTTGGATGGTAATATGAGACTGAAGAACACAAATAGAACCTTCAAGCCAGATTTTGTTGATTGAAATTCTTGACTATTAAAATTTAAATTTAATTATACTCTAAAAATTATTACAATTTTGTTCAACTATTATTTAAAATGAAATGCTGCAGTCTCTGTGTAACACCTTACATTGGATTAATTCCGAAGGAACTTTCATGGATTTTAAGTCTACATGAAGGGTTGTCTAGAGGAAGGATGTGATAGATACTGACATAGGGAAATGTAAAACATGCTAGAAGCATGGCTCCAGTTTTCTCCAAGAAATTATATGTGGCGGAGCTTAATAGGGCTTGCAACATTTTCTATTTAGTAGAGAAGATTATACACTATCTAGCAAATTTTAATGTCTTTTAGCACAATACCATCAGGCGAAGCGAACTAGGTGTCAAGCCACATGCATCTAGTCTTTCAATCGATCAGATAAGTCTTGGGGGTTGATGATGCCTCAACCATGTACGAATCAAAACTGCTGCACCGCAGGAATTAACAAACGTTCACTCTCCAGTGAGGTAATATCGGCATTTTATGTTTAAAAAGCTTGCTGAGTTGGAGACCACATTTTGAGTGCCCATTGGTGCAAATGATGAAAGTTAACAGAGTATAAGAATTGGTATTGATCATACGATCGCAACGCTCAGATGATGTGATTAAATAGAAGTTGCTTGGGTTGAGCTCATGTACAAGATACTTGTTGCCTCTTATTTAAGGACGGCTTATTCTTCTCAGCTAAAATATCACCACAAACCAGTGGTTACATGATATACAAAACATTTTTTTTCTCTCATTATTTCAGCCAATTTAAGCTCAGGTATTTAGCTATGATATTATTAAAAAAAAAAAAAAAAAAAAAAATCCCCCCTATTCACTATACAACAAAAAAACTTCTTAATCAATGTAGAAAATGGTGATATATCAGATTGAAATGCAAACATGGTAGATATGTTCTGGTCTAGATTGGCCATAACTTAAACCTTAAATAAGGGTCCTATTTAGTGTGATGGTAAGTAGAGCACTTGTTCCCTCCGCATGCGCATAAGACCTTTCCAGTTTGATGTCTTAAATTTTAATCTCCCTAATATAAGCACATGGCCTCCATGCAGCACTCGAATTGCTCCTTGGTTGAAAATTGATTCAAGAATCATTGAAATAATGCATTCTATAATCCTAGTGAAGTCTAAATTCAAGTATATGTATGAGCATGAGCACTCGAATCTCTATGTAACAGCCTAAATTGATAGGAACATAAGTGCGTTAGTACAAACATAGCCATGTAGATATATGTATGCAATCATAGAAACCTATAGTTAATTACACAAAACCTACATGTGTTCATACTATGCATGCATGCATAGAGATATTGTACTGCAAAACCATAGCCACAAACGAAAAGCTCAAAGCATGTATGTACGCATGTATGCATGTATTGCACGCTCATACATGTTCGCTCATGTAATATGCCACCAAATATCATAAACAACATTACATGTAAGTGTAACATCAAACTTTGCACATGGAAGGAGAATCTCTATTCTATGCAAAATGTGCAACTTCAAAAAGAAATCTGGAATTTGATTTACTGAGAAGATATACGGTAGAGAGAGCATGAGTGATGCAATGGGGTCAAGTAAAATACAGTTAGTTTCAATATGGTTGGCACCGCCATGGAACTGACCATTGGCTACCGAACAATACTCAAGTTCTCAAAGCAGTGAAGTGGGTCTGCCAGTAACAATCACCTATGTCAACAAGCGAATAATCAAGCAATCTTTACACTATTATTGGCAATGGCACCATACTCTATCACCTGAATAAGATATTTATTTTCTAATTCTTAAGCTTCCAAGAAATGCAAGAATCACTAACATAATAACTAATAATACGGTTACAATTGGTAGCATATATTAGCATGGTTAGCATCAAAGTATGCTCTAAGCTTAAGCAAAGAAGAAGAGGGGAGATGCAAGCTCCTAGTAATGGAACAATGTAAATAACCTTAGTTTACCCTAGAAGCTCAAGCTATGACCCTATTAGTCTTAGTAAATCCATCTTCTAACATGCAACATGCATGGAATTTTTGAAGGGATAAATGAGCTGGGTCAAAATGAGAACCTGGTTGACTAGATAAATATTAGGATGAAAGGACCGTAAATATAATTATATTCAGGATAAATTCTATCCCGTATGCTAAGTAAAATTGATAATAACTTAACAATATTAAATCCAATAAATATAAATAAATCATGCACATAAAAATATTTGATTATGTTGTGAAACTTCCACTATAAAAAATTAATGAGATTATCAGGGGCATTCTCTAAATCAAATAGAGGCTCTACAAATATATGTCATCAAGAACTAATCTTGGCTTCATAAAATAAAATAATCATCATCAATAAAGTGGATATCAATAATAAATAGGGATAGATCTCACTAAACACATGGATGTCTGAAATAATTTATGGAAAAGATTTTTCAATGATCAGAACTGCTCAACTTGTAGCTCTCGATGTCAGAAACAACATATCAAAATTTCATCAAAATTGGATTATGATCAACCATCCGATCATCTGATAAAATAATTGAATCTATCCCTTTTTGCTGTGATGTTGCTAAGATTTTTGACTTCCGCACGTCTCTGTTTTATTTCTCCTCCTTACTGCCAGGGTCCTCATTGCTCCCTTTTAAAGGCACGGAGGATGAGTCCGTTCTGGACTCTCTTTTCTCCCCCTTTCTTTATTTGTTGTGGGTCCCAGTTCGTGGATGGGATACCACTACAAATCTTCCTCTTACGTCCATGTGGGGAGGATGAGTAAATCAGCACTAGCTCTATAGCTTGCAAGCTTCTTTTTAGGCAATGATTTGTCAGCATATCTAAAGCATTGTCATCTATATGAATCTTCTTTAGCTGTGATAACTTCCTCTTCAAAGCATCCGTATCTAATGATATCTCACATCAATATGCTTCGACCTTGAATGAAAAGTTAGATTCTTGTTAAGATGAATTGTACTCTGACTATCATAATACAAGATAAATTTCTCTTGCCTCAAACCAAGTTCCAGAAGAAACTTCTTCATCCATAATAATTTCTTACTGGTTTCTGTCACTGCAATATACTCTACCTCTGTAATAGACAAAACAATACATTTATGTAGTTCAGATTTTCAAAGCATCCCGTATCTAATGATATCTCACATCAATATGCTTCGACCTTGAATGAAAAGTTAGATTCTTGTTGAGATGAATTGTACTCTAACTATCATAATACAAGATAAATTTTTCTTGCCTCAAACCAAGTTTCAGAAGAAACTTCTTTATCCACAATAATTTCTTACTGGCTTCTATTACTGCAATGTACTCTACCTCTATAGTAGACAAAGCAACACATTTCTGTAGTTCAGATTTTCATAAGACAGCTCCCCTGAAAAGGTCATCAAGTATTCCGATATAAATTTTTTAGAATCAACATCACCCGCTATGTCTGCATCTGTATATCCATCCAACACAGGTTTATCTATACCAAAACACAAACATACTCTAAAAGTACCTCTGAGATATCTGAAAATCCATTTTACTGTAGTCCAATGCTCCTTTCTAGGATTAGAGAGAAATCGACTGACAACACCAATAGCATGAGCAATATCTAGCCTAGTGCATACCGTAGCGTACATCAAACTATCAACTATGGATGCATAAGGGATCTTCTACATCTCTCCTTTACTTTTCTCACTAGCAGGACATTGTTTGGAGCTTAATCTGAAGTAACCTACAAGTGGAGAGCTAACTGGTTTAGAGTTGCCCATCTGAAATTTCTCTAATACTTTTTCTATGTATCTCTCCTGTGATAGCCATAATTTTTCATTCTTTTTGTCACGAGTGATTCTCATACCAAGTATATGCTTTGCTAGTCTCAAGTCTTTCATAGCAAAGTACTTACTTAATTCAGTCTTTAAGCTCTGAATTCTCTTAGTATCATGACCAACAATCAGCATAGCATTAATGTATAATAGGAGAATGATGAAATCATCATCACTGAACCTTTTCATAAATACACAATGGTCAGAAGTGGTTCTGCTATATTCATGATCTACCATGAAGGAATCAAATTTCTTATACCACTGTCGAGGAGCTTGTTTCAAACCATACAAGTTCTTCTTCAATCTATATATCAGGTTTTTTTTACCTTTAGCTATGAATTCCTCTGGCTACTCCATATAAATTTTCTCTTTAAGATTCCCATAAAGAAATGTTGTCTTTACATCAAGCTACTCAATCTTCAAATTCAGACTATCTCCTAAACCAAGAATAACTCGGATCGAAGACATCTTGACCATGAATGAAAAAATCTTCTTTAAATCAATACCCTTTCTGACCGAAACCTTTCACAACCAATCTTGCCTTATATCTTGGTTGTGAGCTATGTTCTCCTGTTTTGAGTCTGAACACTCATTTATTCTTGAGTGCTCTCTTCTCCTTGGGTAACTCCACCAAGTCAAAAGTATGATTCTCATATGGTGATTTCATCTCTTCTTGCATGACTTTAAATCATTTTTTCTTTAAATTAAGCTATAAGTCATGGTCCTACATCACTGACAAAGAGGTGAGACTTAGGTTCACAAGCTTGGATCGATCCTCTACCCAATAGTATAAGTTTTTTGGATTGCGAGTCTATGACATGGTGGTGTGAGAGACTATGCCTCACAGCTTTCTCAATCATATGGGTCCCTTACTAGGGATACCAGGGTGCCCCCTCCCCCTTCTTGAGGCATCATGAGGTGAGGTAAGGGAGACTGTCATACTTGCACATAAAACAGGTAAAGGAGTGCCACAGGAGTTCACAAGCCCATGCGTGCATCATAAAATTGGTGGAAACAAAGAGAGGTCCCAAGCTAATAAATTAAGAAATGGGTAAATATTGAATAGGATGAATATTTTTTTCATCCAATTAAAAATGGAAAGTAATCCATAATAAGAATATACTAAAATTTAACCATTTTTTAATAATCAAAACATATATGAAGGGTGTAATCAAACCATGGTTTGATAAGATGCTAATAGATGATATGATCCAATTAAAAATAGAAAAATATCCATACTAAGAATATCCCACAACTTTATTTTTTTTTTTAATAATCAAAACATGCATGAAGAGTGCAATCAAACTACATAGTTAGATAAGACGCCTACAGATGGTGAGTCCATCACCAATACAAACTTGTGTTATCTCAATCCGAGAGTCAGTAGCTAAAAAATCATTAAACTTCAAAAAATAGTCCCTGACTTCTGCATCAAACTGAGAAAGAGGGGTTCCCACTGGAGCAACCACACGACCAGACCAAAGAGTATCATCATAGACAATAACTCCTCCAATCTTCACAAGTTTAAGCAAGCGTTCGTGGTACTCTCCATAGTTGAACTTATCAGCATCAACAAATGCAAAATCAAACAACTCATCTTCTTTTGCCTACAGTTATCAATAGAATTTCGTTATCATGATCATATAGTAGTAACTTCCTATATAAATAATTTCACTTACAAATTTTCTTGGTTGAAAGTCCAATGGTAGTTGAACCATATGGATGCATTTAGTTTTAGAATAGAAATATTATCTTCCTTTCAAGCATTCCACTTTTATTAGGCTGTTTGAAGGTTTACACTCAAAATATAAATCAAAATAGAAGCAATATGCTTGCTTGTCAAGAAATGAGAGCAATATATTTTTTGAAAGCCCCAAGCATGTATGAAGAGTGTCTAAGACTTTATATAGTGGTGGGATTAGATCAGATGATTTGAAAGTAATTTGATCCTCACTTTGACAAAATAAACCCTATACTTTCAACTATTATTTGCATAATTTAAGTAAAGATGGTACTTGGTGAATAAATAAAATACAAAATGGTTGGAGCATAAATTAATTTTGCTCTCTTTGATAATAAATATACTTTACGTTAGAAGTCTAATTCAAACTTGGATTAAAAGTTTGAGAAGATCTTGTCTTGAGTCCTAGAGTAGGAAGAGTAGGTCAGGAATATGGCTTGGTTGAGTTTAAGTGGAAAGGGAATGGCTGAATCAGGGTCTATATAAAAAGTGAGTTCAGCAATATATATTTAGAGAGTATTTATTAGCAAAAATGTATTGTTTTGTGTGGTGCTTTATTACGCTTTCCTATCTCCCTATTATCTTTCACATGGTGCTTCCAACTGTTATTGTTTTGTGTGGTGCTTCCAATCATTATTTTCATATTACTACTCATTTGACACATGAATTACACTAATCAAATTACTACTATTCACTCATCAGATTAGTAGTAAAATATATAATAAAGCATACATATGCTACAGTTAAAAACAAAGTAAATAAGAGTCGAAACTCTTATATAATAATTCTATCTACTTAACAATCATCCCAATATAGTATGGCAATCATCCAAAAGCAATAGTAAGATAGCTGTAAACCTATTCATGCATGCATGTGAATGTGCATATCTATTTATGTTGATCCAATGATTGATTTTGATGATTGCCAAACTTTAAGTTTATTATGTATCTAATCATGTATTTCAAGAATGTATGTAAAATTTTTTAAGTATTCAAAATAAAAAAATTATCTTAAGAATAAATCCTCTCAAGATGCCATGCCAAAATACTTAAAAGAATAAATTCACACTTATTTGGATGGCTTGGTATGAAGAAAGTATGATTGAAAGAAGAAAAATTAAAATTGAAGGAAGCAATCATGTTTAGAAGTGTTTGGGATCAAGAAATTCAAGTTTGAAAGGTCAAATATTGAAGAAAAATGAAGCCAAAATTTTTGGAGATCTTTTCTGAAAATTTGGAGATCTCTCTGAAATTTTGGAGATCTCTCCTGAAAATTTAAAGGCTTCTCCAAGCTGTTTGGCATACCTACACATTGCCCTGGTACATGCTCAAGATCTCTCCAAAATTGGATGAGACCTCTCCATTTCAAAAAACAGAAATCTCATTTATGTGTTCTGAGATTGAGAGCTCTTAAAAATTTTTGAGAGCTCTCGCTGTGAAATCGAGACCTCTTAAAAATTCTCGAGAGCTCTCGCAGAAAAATCAAGAGCTCCCCATTTGTGTGATAGCCTTCAACGAATAGTTCTGCAATAGCTATTTCAGAGCTTCTAACGGTTAGAACTTTCTTTCCAACCATCATCATGGATATTTAAAGATGAAGAATCAATTAAAAAAAAAAAATTTAAAGAAAGAATCTTTTAGATTTGATAAGGAACATTAAAAATCTATAAAAAAAAAAGTTGTGCATAGTTTTCAGCGAGCCTTCAAAGCAATCTTCTTCAATATTTTTCACATCCTCTCAAGCATAATTCAAAGAAAAGCCAAGCTTTAATCGAGCACATCATCGACTTCTTCATTGAAATTTAAAATAGCTTAAACTCTATTTTCTTTATATTATTATGAAATTATCATTTATAATTTTGATTTCTTTACAAATTTTTTTAGAAGAAAGAAATTTGAAAGTTAGGCCCATCCAAGCTCGAAATTGGATATTATAGATTTTGGTTGGTAAGCCTGAAAAATCAACTGGATTAATAGTAATCCCAAAAAACTATTAGTGTAAGATTTTGGTTGGTGCTTCTTGGAAAACTAACTGAATTTATTTGTGAGCCCAGAAAAATAAACAAACTATAATGATTATAGTGAAAATCCTAAGAAAAGCTTGGAGAGTGGATGTAGGTATGGATTGCACCGAACTACTATAAATTATGGTATTTTTATGTTGTGCTTTTTTTCTTCTATCTCTTTACATACTTTACATGCTTTTAATTCTTGTCTTACTTTTATACTTTGATTTTGTTATCTTAATTCCACTGCTATACTATTACTCATATTCCATAATCACTAAAAATAGCATAAATTAAAGTACATCTTGTTTAGAAAGTAAATTTGGCTAAAATTTTAATAAGAATCCAATTCATCCCTTCCCTCTTGGGTTGCTACCTCTCGGCAATAATTTATAACAAAAGGAAGATATAAAATTTTTTTATGGATCTCTTTTATTTTGATATATCTTCCTTTAAAAGTGGTTATAAAAGAATTTAATAAATTTGATAATATGCTAATCGATATATTTCCTTGGCTTAGCTCTTTTTATTATATAAAATATTTTTCATCTGCTCAAAACCAAACATTTTATGATTTATATCTAGAACACTTTTATTTTATTTTTTTATTATTATTTTTGGTTCTCCCAACACATGTAAAGATTAGTAGTAAAATATATAATAAAGCAAACATACGCTACAGATAAGAGTAATAACCCTTTATTAAAAACAAAGTAAATAAGAGTCAAAACTCTTATGTAATAATTCTATCTACTGAAAATCATCTTAATTTTGCATGGTAATCATCCAAAAGCAATAGCAAGATGGCAACAAACCTATTCACTCACGTGATTGTGCATTTCTATTTGTAACAAAAAGAAGATGTAGAATTTTTTATGGGTCTCTTTTATTTTGATATATCTCTCCTTAAAAGTGGTTATAAAAGGATTTAGTAAATTTTGTAGTTATGCTAATCTATATATATTTTTTGGCTTAGCTCTATTTATTATGTAAAATATTTTTTTATCTGCTCAAACCCAAACATTTTTATGATTTATATCTAGAACACTTCTATTTTATTTTTTTATTTTTTTTTTGGTTCTCCAAATGCAAAGATTTACAAGGGACATCTATGTGGCTTAATCTATGTTAAGCTTTTTTAATTAATTAAAGACACAACTCTTTCTTTTATTGCAGAGCAAAAGAAAATCACTATACAGCACAAAAAATATTATACTTGATATATGATGAAAGTTACCTCCTGAACCATTTTATCAAGAATAGGAAGAGCTTCTGATTCAATAAAATTAATCATATTCTCAACTCCCGCTCTTTGAATAAATGGTAGTCCTATCTCAAAGTATGATCTGTTAATGTCGATTGCCGTGACCTACAATAAAATATGAATAAGAAAGATAAAGGATCATGAATACTTAATTTTTATAGCTTAATTTTTTCAAATGTATCGAGCATTGTTTTCTAATATGCATTCATAACTTCAATAATATTGTTTAATCATAAAATTTTGAAAAATATGTTTAAACATATCTTTTCTAAATTAACTCAAAATATATCTAGTTTGATGTAAAATAAGTAGAAACATAATATGGACTAGACTATGCATTAAAATTTAAATCTTTAGTAAAAGATCTTCTAGTGCATATAATATACAAAAAAAAAAAAGGAAGGAATTTTCCATTTCATCCTTCGCTTTTTGCTTTACTCTGGACTTTAGTTTCTCAAACACTACCTTTAAGCATATATTGAATATCAGTTATATATCAATTTAAAAGATTACATATTTAATCTTTTTCTTTATCTATTGGTTACACTTGTTTCCATAAACATAAGTGGTTAATTAGAGAATGGATTGATGTTGTAGGTACTTTTTTTGGTGTTTCTTGTTCATGGACTAGGATGTTGCATGATTAAGTAGGCAGCTTATTAATGATTCAATATATATTTTGCTCCAATCTAATTTAATTCTCCTATAAAGTATTTGGCATATTCATGAAATTGATATCTCAATATTAAATCTATTTTAAAGTTCACTTATTCACTTGGCCAATTGTTGGATGGGTAAGAGATATCCCCAAGGACCCAGTATCTCAATAGCTACCGTCTCTAGCTTGAAATAGTATTTAAGATCTAAAACACGAGATGAATGAGTAGTTAGCTATTTTTAGACTTGCTCTAATTCTAGAACAATAAGCTGCCTCTACTTATGCGCCTGTTACATGGCACAATATCTATATGAGTATAGGTGTCAGGTTTAAAGATTAAAGCAGGTGTCGGTGTATATATTGAAGGTCCATAGAAGATATATATATTTTTATTCTAAATATTTTCAGGGGTGTAGATCAAAACTTATGGTGTGATTTAACTTGGATGATCCATCAATCATTAAACCTTTTACCAAAAATTTTAATATAGTATGTCAACTGACTTTCTCTAAACAAGTGTTTTGGTTAGACTATAACTAAACACTAAATTTTTAGCAAATATTTAATGATTCCAAACCAATGATGGAGCATTTTAATCCAAAATATCTAATAAGGTGATCATGATCTAGGCATTATAAATGTCTAAAACACAAAAATCATATGTTTGGTGGCCTCATACCTATGCATAAAATAGGTAATGAAATTACCAATAAAGCGAAACAAGTGAACACAACATTATTTTAATATTGCTAAGGGAGTTGAAAAACCTTGCCATCCTTAGGTAATGCTAGTGCAGTCGAAAGGAGTGAATAACCAGTATACACACCAAGCTCAATTGTCTTCTTTGCATTCATAAGCTTTAGGATCATAGTAAGATGTTGGCATTCCTCTGGAGGCATCATCCAGAAATGCCTGCACCATCAAAAAGTTTAAAAAGGGGGAGGGTCAAAATGCTAATTATAATCGACACGCATGAGGTTAAGTATTAATAGATCTACAAGTTAGAACAAGATATATTATCGTACAATTCATTTAATATAGTCAAAGTGCCATATGCTATCGTATAAAGTGTGCAACTTCAACTTTAACCGGTCTTTAGAGAGTTAATTTTATTGACTATTCATTACACATAACTAGTTAAAGATTGAATCTCCCAAATAGTTAGTTAAACAATTCACTATCATCTACCTTTAGATAGCTAAATTAATCTAGCATTGAGACTTAAGAATTCCGAATCAAAAAAAAATGTCCTATATCAATTTAAGGGTCACTATCAGAGATAATATTGTCTTATGGATGGAAAACTATAGAATCAAATTATATTGATGTAGTTAATATATTGTACAAATATGGTTTAATTTCAAATTCACATTATACAATAAAGAAAATATCCTGTCAACTATTATACTCTACAAAAAAAACTTAAAAAATTTTTTCTCTATTCTCTGTATTGATAAATAAGGCTAGATCAGTGTTTTTTAAATCATAGATAGGAATGAAAATAGGCCAGGCCAGGCCAGACTTTGGCCTAAACAGGCCAAGCCTACATTATAAAATACTAGTCTAAGCCTGGCCTGTTGGACTAGTTCAGACTTAAAATGATACTTGGCCTGGCCTGTTTTATAAAATAAAAAAGCCTGTCCTAGCCTGAAAGCCTATTTAAAAATCAATAAATATTAAAATCTTTAAATAAACCAACTTCAAGATCTCAATATAAGTCCAAAAATTTATCAAACATAATAATTTTCTGCCTCCAACATGCCTCAAATTATAGAAAATATAACTTGAAACAAATGGAAAGTAAAAAATAGTATCTCAAGAACCATTTTCACAATGAAAAGCTAAATATTTTTTCCTTCTTTTTACTATGCTATTCTTATATGGGCCGGCTTGCAGGCTTTCAGATTAGGTTTTGAAATTTTAGACCTGACCTATTTGTTTAAACATGCATTTTTAAAAGCCCATGTCTGATTTATTTAGATAAATAAATCAAGTCAGGCTAGGCTAATAGTAGGCTAGGCCGCAGGCCCCTGATAGATCGTCTGGCCTATTTTCATCCCTAATCATAGATAAAAATATTATTTTAAGTAAGTTAGTACATTAGAGCACTAGTTTTAATAACACTTACGATCTTGGATGATTGGGCTGAAATTTCTATATGATTCTTACAATTAGTGAAATGATAAGATTATAGGCTAAACTGGGTTTATATTCATAAGTACCCAAGAGTGATTTTGGAGCCCAAATCCCATAACAAGAAAAAAAAGATGAGCTCTTTTTTATTCCTGTATGATTCGGTCCAATCCACTTCTAACCCACTCCTCGGTATTTATAAATATAGATCTAGCTTAGCCTATAATCTTATAATTTTGTTGGTTGTACCAATCCAATCCATAAATCAACTACAATAATTTAGATTTTTAGTGATGAAAAATTTGATCCCAAATGTATCAACTATTGTTATTAAAAATTTTTAATAACTAAAAATACTTGATGATAGATTTAGGTCAACATCATACTGTATACTCTATTACATAAACATACAATAATATATTATAATAAATATATAAGGGTGGGACAAAACGTTAATTATTCCTACTTTGCAACACTCCTCAGAACATCAAAGAAGAAAGAACCAGATGTATCCAAAACTAAAAGAAAAAAAGAGAGAGTTAAACATAGAGATGGGGTAAGTAAGGCCCTTTGCTTTGCCTTCAATAGAAAAGGCTCTTGCCCAATTATAAAGAAATGCATGAATAGCATGGATAAAACCATAAGGTATTTTCAGATTTTGTGCTTTGATTTGTTATATTTTTTCCATAGATATCTAAAATAATTATGCACGAATTACTTTTTCAATAATAAATATTAGTAATACTTTCCTCAAAGGGAAGAAAAAAAACCTACCTGTGCTATGATTAGTATCACAGGTATAACATTCATATCACTGTAATCAAGCCATTTCAATGGTTTATAATTTAATGTTTCCAAAAAATTAAATAGTTAACATTCCGCAATGTAAAGGTTTAGAACTTGCCATTCTTGTTTCTTAGTCACCTCTCTCAATGCCTTAAGTTGTTCATGCTCTCGTGGATAAACACTTGTCTCCAATATATACTAAAAAAAAATGAGAGAAAAAATTAGTTAGGAAATAAGAAGACGAAAAACTCAAAAAAAAAAAAAAAAAGAAGAATATTCTCTTGATTTTAATTTTTTCAAAAGTAAATAAATTTGGAGGAAAAAAAAACATCTTTTTCTTGCCTTCTATTTTGTTTAAACTTTTATTCTTTTTTTTTTCTCTTCTCTTACATCTCTTTTTTTGTATAATTCTTTTGCTCTCTCTCATCTACTATGCATCCTAAAAGAAATCACGTAGAAGGAGAAGAAGAAAAGAAAAGTGACCTTATAAAGGGCATCATTCTTCAAGAGATGTGTTGCATGTCCTACCGGAAGATCCATTAATGGTCTTTCTGATTTTCTTAGGCGATTCCAAAGGAAACTGAATGGAGATCTATCAGTTTGGCACCCTCTCCTTCCTCCCAATCTATATTCCACCCCTGTGGGTCGTAACTTAATCCACTAATATATAAAACATATTTCTTGATGCCTAATCAACCACCATGAATATAATTACTCGTTGGCCTTTCCTCCATCCAAAGATGGTGGGTGAGGCTGGGGTCCATAGTATTTTATATTCAATGGATAGGATTAATTCCATGCAACAATTTTCTTCTCTTCTCCGTCCACAGGAGCTTAAGGGAATTTATTTATATACTTGGCTTCAACCAAGATGAGCATTAGCAAGATTAATTAGCTTCTACCGGACATGTTTTACCCCTGTGGCCTGCGACATGTTTTGGTCACAGGTCGAATCACGGAAGGTGGAAAGGACAGACGTCCAGAACGTTCCATGTTCAACAATAATTATTCTTTTTATTTATATTTCTTAGCTTGTCTTTGGTCAGTGAAGTGACAATACGACCTATGATTTTTTTATTTCTCACATCACTTCACACTTATATATATATATATATATATATATATTAATATCATATTATTTATGAAAAAACGTAGGTCATCTTCTCGTAATGATGACGTTTAGTTTACACAGCCTGATTGGAATGTGTCTATCCATTGAGTATCGATTTCATCTGATTTTAAAAAAATAAATTTAATTTAATTTAATTAAAATTTAAAATAAATATAAATTATTAAAAATAAAATAAATTTAAATTAAATATAGATAATAACATATAAAATAAATTTAAATTAAATATAGAAATAATATATTCTATCTTGAATATCACTTTTTATATATAGAAAGAGAGTGGTTGGATAGATTTTTTTGAATATTTGATTCGTTCCTATTACTTTAAAAATTTATTTTAATAATTATAAAATATTTGAGTAAGATACTAATAATTTTGATTTTAAAAAAAAATTATTATATTTTAAGAGTAAAATCATAAATTTTATAAAGTTGGAGAAAATATGTTTCGGAAGTCTCAACAATAAATCTAAAAGATTTTTAATCTATTGGAGGTAGTTTTATAAATTTTGGATGCATAATTTATAAAAAAATCAGAAAGAAAGATGATGAAGGACAAAATCATAAATTTTATAAAGATAAAAAAAATCTATTTCGAAAGTCTCAGGAGCAAGAACAGAAAATTTATGATCCATTGGAGGTAATTTCATATTTTTTTAATGTATATTTTGAGAGAAAATTAATTTTTAAGAAAAGGATCGACCCCTGAAAGAAGAGATTGAATGGCATATGTTTCTTTGGTTGGCACACCAAAGGGATCGACCCCTAGGTCGTCTCCTATGCCAGGGGTCGACCTAGGGGTCGATTTTTGTTGTTCCAAAGGCTAGAAATGTAGAAAAGAAGGTTTTTCGACTTTTTGTCATAGAGGTCGATCTATGCAGGAGACGACCTAGGGTTCGACCCCTGCGATGAAAAAAATCCACAACGACTATTTTCAGTCCTTTTCAACTATATTTAATACTCCAAAATGGATCTCCAACGGTTGCAAATTAGATCTATTTTCTCTCCAGTCATCATAGAGGATATAAAGGCTTTCAAAAGGAAGGAACAAGAAGAGAGATTCAAGCATTCATTTCAGTCTTAAGCAAAAAATTCTCTTCAAGAAAAGAAGCTTTCATTTCAAGTTCACTAACCCCTCAAAAGCTCATTCAAGTCTTTAACAACTTTGAGGAAAATCAGAAAAGTTTCTTTCTTAATTATGTAAAGAGTTTTTAACATTTTATTTATTCATTAAAGGGGCTAACTTTGTATGTCATTGTCATTAACTATTATACTCTATTTTCATATTGTTTTAAGTTTTGGAGATTCCAAAACTTGAAAAGATCTCTTCGAACCTTAAATCAGAGTGTGTAGGATTTGCTTGTACCCAGAAAACAAGCATGCTAGCTTAGAATAGCTAGGGTTGAAGGTTTCCAATGATATATTTACTTTGAATATGGTTAGTGGATTTAAATTTTCAAGTAGAAGCTTGGAGAGTGAATGTAGATGCAAGGTTGGCACCGAACCACTATAAATCTTGCTTGTTTATAGTGTGCTTGCTCTCTTTCCATCCTTATTTTGTTAAATACTTACTCTCTTACTATATATCTTTTCATCTCACTTAAATCATCCATCTCATATAAATTGCATATCATCACTTTGTCTTTGTTATTCTAATTTAGCTTTAAAATTTTAGAAATTCAATTCACCCCCCTCTTGGGTTGCATAGCTGGACAACAAGTGGTATCAGTGCAGGTACTCTATTATTAGTTGTTGATTTAACCGTCAAGAGTCAAAGATCTTAGCAACCCAAAATGAAATCTTTTTTTAATGATGGACATTTTATAGATAGACCCCTATTATTTGATGGCTCAAATTATACTTATTAGAAATCTAAGATAAAAATATTCATTCAAGTACATTGCTATTGTTGGGGATAAATCTCGCTTCCGTCGAAGTCCTGTTTGGTGCTTAGCCTAATGCAATTGATAATCACGAAAAAATTTTGATCGAAAATTCTTCCTATAGCGGTCGAACTCCTCCAGCGATCGAATTCCTTTCAGACTTCTCCATCAGTCGGACTTCTCCTTCGATCGAACTTTTCTAGAAGTCGAACTCCTTCTGGCCTTTGCCTTCAATCAAATTTCTTCAAGAGCCGAACTTCTTCCGGACACCTCCAAGAGCCAAACTTCTTTCGGACTTCTCCTTCAATCGAATTCCTTCGAAAACCATACTCCTTTCAGACTTTTTCTTTAGTTGGATTCCTCTAGCGGCTGATCTCCTTTCGAATTTTTCCTTCAGTCAGATTTTTTCAGCGGCCAAACTTCTTTCAGATTCCTTCAAGAGTCAAACTCCTTTCGGACTTCTCCTTCAGTCAGACTCCTTCAGGAGCCGAATTTCTTTCGAACTTCTCTTTCAGTCAGATTTTTCCAATGGATTACTCCCAGATTTCAACTAGCATTCCTCCTGGATGATCCCCTCTAGCCGTATTTTCTTTAGGAGTCCGAACTTCTCTGAAATTGATATATGTCAAAGTTTTTCATCAACCAATGTCTACTTTCTCCGAACTTCGACTATTAAATCTCGATGAATAGGCACATCATGACAGGCAACACCCCTTTCTCCATACCAAACCCCATGCGGCTTCCTACCGGATGGTTATGACTGTCACTATCGATCTGCTACAGGCGACACCCCTCTCTCCATACTAAACCTCATGCGGCCCCAAGCAGTCTACTATCGGATAGTATGACTATCATTATCAGTTTGCTACAGGCTCTATCTATAAAAAAAGGATCCTTTAGATACATTTTTTCTAAGCTCTCTTCTCCTTCCCAAAATTCTGTTGAATTCTTTCATGAGCACTCCATTTCTATTGGCCAGAAGAGCTGATTTGATCGTCGAAGAATCCTGTCGGAGCCACCACTATCGACTCCGAACGAAACTTTATTTTGTAGGTCACTGATGACGATCTCTTCTTCCTCAGCTCCAGTTCGATCCGACGTCAACCAGATTCTACATCAATAGAATTGACGCTAGAGGAAGGGCCCTCTATTTCTAAGGTAACCTTATTCTTAAAGGAGTGCTTAGTCGACCTTGTGGATCTTCTTCTTCAAGGTTTATCTCCATCCTCTTCCTCAATTCCAAGAAATGCCTCCAAGAAAGGCGACTGTTTGGAGATCTTTCGCTTCTACCATCAGATCTGAGCTAAATCCATTCGTTCCTACTCCATCGTGGGTACTTCAATCTCCTCCTCCACCGACGGTCATGGTAGATCCGAAGCAGTTTAGCTTACTGATGCAGCAGATTCAGGACCTCATCAAAATGGTGCAGACTATGTGGCAACCCCTGGTGGCGGTTCCATCAAAAAATCTAACATCGGGATGTCAGATACTGATTCGAAGGAGGAGCACTTGGGCTAGCATATCCATCGCCCCTGGGAAGAAAAAATAGAGAGCAGAGGATTCTTATTCGAATCATGATCCTTCTTCGAAAGAGATCTTTTCCATCTATAGTTGGAAGCCTTCCAAGATCTACGATCGAGATGACGTCCTCAATCAAAAACTACAGAAGTTGGACCGGCAGATTGAGAAACTCCACCATATCATCCCGGCTTACCATTATGATGTCTGCACCGATCTTCTTTTCTCTCTCCAAATTATGCAAGAGTTCATTCCGACGAACTTCAAGCTTTTTCAATTTGAAAGTTACGATAGAATCTCTAATCCGGTCGATCATCTGAAGGCCTTCCGAACCATGATGCTATTTCATGGTGCACCAGATGCCATCTTATGCCGAGCTTTTCCATCTACCTTAAAAGAAGCAGCAAAAAATTGATACTCGATATTGAAGTCAGGTACGATCTTCTCCTTCGATCAAATAAGTCATCAGTTTATGGCTCATTTTGTTAGCAGCCGATGTCCCCACTGAGGTTCAAATTTTTTGATGAATATTAAGTAGAAGAAGGAAGAATCTATCCGAACTTATGTCACTTGGTCTAATGCTACTGCATTAGAGGTCTGGAACCTAGACTAGTCTGTTACAATGGCCGTACACAAGGACGGCCTTCAGAAAATTGGTTTGTTGTTCTTCCTGAAGAAGAAGTACCCCATGGACTTTGCTGATCTGCTAGCTCGGGCTGAAGGATATGCTCAAGTGGAAGAAGCCTTCAAATTGAAGAATAAGAAAGCCGCAGGAGAGTGACAGGTGGGCGAGTCTAATAGATCCACCGTTGAGGGAGGGTCGAACAAAATTCGGCCATGCTCACGGAGCCCCCTGAGCGCAAGTGAGTCCGAACTCCTTCTCGAGCTCGTCGTTAAAAAAGCTCCGATAGAAGGGCGCGAAGAAGTTCTCTCCTCAGAAGGTTCCATAACTATGCCCCCTCGATGCTTCAAAAATACAAGCATTAATGAAGATCAAGGAGCAACTGCCGAGGCCTGAAAGGATGCACTCTCATCTTGCTCTAAGACGAGATCGAGGAGCTCATCAGAAGAGAATGGCTGGGTCGATTCCTTAGATGCCGATCTGAAGTAAGAGAAGATCGGCCAAGGGCGCTGCTGCAATCAGAACCATCAATGAGGGAGGAACAATAAGAAGATCGACCATCTCTCGGCATCATCAACACTATCTCTGAGGGACTTAGTGCTTCAGCGAGCCGCCATCTCTCAGCCTCAAAGTCAGAGAAAGCTTGCCCCAAATTGGGAAGGCCAGTATGAAATAGAGGAGATCGTCCAGTCTGAAACTTATCATCTGAAGGAGCTCGGAGGAACAACGCTCTCACGATCTTGGAATTTAGAAAATCTGAGGATGAAAGAAGCAATCAATAGTGGCTATGTTAGCTCCTTCAACCTCGGTTGGAGATAAGATCTCTCCTGAGCGTCAACATCAACAGAAGATAAAATCTTCTTCAACCTTGGCTAGAGATAAGATCTCTCCCGAGTTTCAAACCTCAACTGGAGATAAGATCTCCCCCGAGCTTCAACTTTAGCATCAACAAGAGATAAGATCTCCTTCAACTTCAATTGGAGATAAGATCTCTCCCGAGCTTCAGCTTCAATGTCAATAGAAGATAAGATCTCCTTCAACCTCGGTTGGAGATAAGATCTCCCCCGAGCTTCGATGTCAAACATCAACAAAAGATAAGATCTCCTTCAACCTCGACTGGAGATAAGATCTCCTCCGAGCTTCAATGTTAACTTCAATAGGAGATAAGATCTCCTTCAACCTCGACTGGAGATAAGATCTGCTTCAATATTAATAGGAGATAAGATCTTCTTTAATCTCGGTTAGAGATAAGATCTGCTCCAAGCTTCAACATCAACTTCAATAGGAGATAAGGTCTCCTTCAACCTCAGCTGGAGATAAGATCTTCCCTGAGTGTCAATGTCAACAAAGAGATAAGATCTTCTTCAATCTCGATTGGAGATAAGATCTCCCCCAAGCTTTCAACGTCAATAGGAGATAAGATCTTCTTCAACCTCGGTTGGAGATAAGATCTCTCTTGAGTTTCAACGTCAACTTCAATAGGAGATAAGATCTTCTTCAACCTCGACTGGAGATAAGATCTCCTTCGAGCTTCAACGTTAATAGGAGATAAGATCTCCTTCAACTTTGGTTGGAGATAAGATCTTCTCCGAGCTTCAACGTCAACGTCAATAGGAGATAAGATCTTCTTCAACCTTGGTTGGAGATAAGATCTTCTCCGAGCTTTAATGTCAATAGGAGATTAGATCTCCTTCAACCTCGATTGAAGATAAGATCTCCCCGAGCTTCAACGTCAACCTTAATAGGAGATAAGATCTCCTTCAACTTTGGCTGAAGATAAGATCTTCTTCAAGATTCAACGTCAACGTCAATAGGAGATAAGATCTCCTTCAACATCAGCTGGAGATAAGATCTCTCACGAGCTTCAACGTTAATAGGAGATTAGATCTCCTCCAACCTCGGCTGGAGATAAGATCTCCCCTGAGCTTCTAGGAGCTTCAACCTCGGCTGGAGATAAGATCTCCTCCAAGCTTCAACTTTAATAGAAGATAAGATCTCTCCCGAGCTTCAATCTCAGTCGGTGCAGAGCCTAGAAAAGGACTTCGGTAGTTGTCTTTTCTGTACTCCTTTCCTTCAAATTTTAAACTTGAAAGTGGGGGGGTTATTATTGAGGATAAACCTCGCTCCCACCAAAATCCTATCTAGAGCTTAGCCTAATGCAACTGATAATCACGGAAGAGCTTCGATCGAAAATTCTTTCTCCAGCGGCCGAACTCCTCCAGCGATCAAATTTCTTTCAAAATTCTCTATCAGCTGGACTTCTTCTTCAGCCAAACTCCTCTAGCAGTCGAACTTCTTCTGGCCTTTGCTTTCAATTGAATTCCTCTATGAGCCAAACTCCTTTCGGATACCTCTAGGAGTTGAACTCCTTTCGGACTCCTCCTTCAGTCGAATTTCTTTGAGGATCGTACTTCTTTCGAACTTTTTCTTCAGTCGAATTCTTCCAACGGTCGAACTCCTTCTAAACTTTTTCTTCAGTCAGATTTTTTCAGCGATCGAACTCCTTTCGGATTTCTCTAGGAGTCAAACTCCTTTCAGACTTCTTCTTCAATCAGACTCCTCTAGGAGCCAAACTTCTTTCAGATTTCTCCTTCAGTCAGATTTCTTCAGCGGATTACTCTCAGATTTCATCTAGCATTCCTTCCTGATGATTTTTTCTAGTCGTATTCTCTTTAGAAGTTTGAACTCCTCTAGAATTGATATATGTGAAAGTTCTTTACCAACCAATGCTTGCTTTTTTCGAACTTCGACTATTAAACCTCGACAAACGGGCACATCATGATAGGTGACTTCCCTTTTTTCAAACCAAATTCCACATGGCTCCTTATTGGACGGTTATGGCTATCACTATCAGTCTACTACAGGAGATACCCCTCTCTCCATACTAAACCTTATACGGCCCAGAGTGGCCCACTACTGGACAATATGGCTGTTACTATCAGTCTGCTATAGGCTTTATCTATAAAAAAAGATCCTCCAGATATGTTTTCTCTAAGCTCTCTTCTTCTTCCCAAAACTCTACTGAATCTTTTCTTGAGCACTCCTTTTCTGTTGGCTAGAAGAGTTGACTTGATCATCAGAGGGTCCTGTTGGAGCCACCACCATCGATTTTAGATGAAACTTTATTTTACAGATTACCGATGGTGATCTCTTCTTCTTCAGCTCCAATTCGATTTGGTGTCAACTAGATTCTGCACCAACAACTATAATTTATAAAAAATTATAATCAATGGCCTACACACACCCAATGCATCAATTCATGATAAAAAAATGATTCAAATGAATGTTAAAGCAATGAATTTATTTTATTATTTATTAGACATAAATATTTTTAATATAATTTTTTCATGTAATTCAGTAAATCAAATATGAAATAAATTAAAAACTACTTTTAAGAAAGCAAATCAAAAAAAAATATCAAGCTCCTAAGAAGAAAAAAAAACTTGCCTCAACTCATGCCTCATGGTACATGAGGATGAAAAAAAGAAGAAAAAAAGAAATAAAAGAAAAAAAGTATTGATTAAGTGGGAGTAAAGCAAAGAAGAGAAGAATAAGAAAGAGGAGGAATGTATAGAAAGTTATTGCCTCATGGCCCAAAATGATGAGATATATCATGAATACTCCACTGAATTTACTTTTAATGAATTATATAAAGTCTTTAATGAGTTAATGGATGAATACAAAAAGATAAGACTATAGAGTAAAGAACTTAAAAAATCTAATCTATCTTTGGTTGAAGAGAAAAATAAAATTTTAAGTAAAAAAAAATTATTAAAAAAATAAAAAATATGATCAAAGAAAAAAAGATTTTTTGAAATAAATTAATTCTTCAACTAAAGAAAAGGAAGAATTGATTAAATCTGAAAATTTGTTAGTTGAAGAATTTGCTGAGCTTAAGAAGGAAAATGATATTTTAAAATTCTTTTTAAAAGAAGATGAGATAATTTCAAATGAGAAATTGATTTTAACTCAAGAAAATCTGAATCTAAAAAATAAAATTGCTAAGTTAAAATCTATGATAGAAAAGTTTACTCTTAGCTCAAATAAACTTCGAATGATACTTGAAAATCAAAAGATCGTTTATGATAAAACTGGCCTAGACTATAATCCTCTTAAGAAACAAAAATTTTTGAAAAATATCTTTATGAACTCATCAAGCAACAAGTTTTCAAATATTACTTGCTTTAAATATAGAAAAGTAGGACATAAATTCTATACATATTTTTTTAGTAAATCTGAAAATTCAAATATGAAGAAGATTTGGATTCCAAAAGAAACCGTGAGCTCTAACCTTCATGGACCCAAGATGACTTAGGTACCAAAAACTAATAAATGATTTCGTAGGTACACCAAGAATTCAATGAAATAAAATGAGAAAATACTTGTAGTTGGATGCCTTGGGAATGGACTTGGATGGGTGATGATATTGCTAAAATCTAAACTTTTCTCACATCATACCATCAATATTTGTTTGATTAATTCTATTAATTTTAATGATCTATCATTATGATTTCATATTATGATTACTTGCTTGAAATTCTTTTCATATGTTAGTAAGATTAGTATGATTGATTGATTTTGAAGACTTAAATACTTTGATTTTAAAAAATCAATATGCTCTCCTCTAAGTATCATGTTATAATATGAATTGAAATTATCTTAAAATTCAATATGATATAATAGCTTCCCCATATCAATTTTGTAATTAATAAACTTAAATTAAAAGATGCTTAATTAGATGTGAATGTTTTTTGAATTATTGAACATACATGTAAAACTGATTTTTGGTATTCTCCCATAAGATACTTAAATATTAAATTTTTTTAAAATTTTGCATGATCTAAGTACTTGAAGATAAAATATTTATTCATAAAACTCAAGTACTTGATGTGTTGAATTACATTGCATATTAGCTTATCCCTAAGGATTTGAAATTTCTTAGTTCAACCAAAACTCATAGAGCATATATCTAGACTTTTTTTTACATGAGTTCCTTGACTTGATAATCTTGCTCCCATGATTGATTAATTCTTCATTCCCTAATTTGACTGAAATATCCTTCTTGATCATCGATTTGATTGTCTATTGATTCTTTTTCAATTTGATTAAATTTTCTTGAATCAAGAACTACTTGATTTGTTTTCTACTTTGAGGAGCCAACTCTTAGTTTCATTAAAGTCGACCTCTCTTCAAGCGCCGACTCTTGATTTAGTAGGAGTCGATCTTTTTTTTTTGGATTAGTTCTCCTATTTAAAATATCTAAGGCTCTATTATTTTATTATCAATTTTTTTGAGCCGTAATTTCTTTCAAATCTCTCTCCTACTAAAATTAGATCTTTTCTCTCAATTTCTATTCTAATCTTATAGTCCTTGTTCTCCAATGGCACCCCTAAAATATTTTGCCCAAAGAAAGAGAAAGTCTAGTTTTCAAAGTGAAAGATGTGTAGACTGAGATAAATATTGATAGCATTGGACACACGCTACATATATACAGACCAGTAGAAGCACCTTGGATTATCTCAAGCAGCTATACATTTAAGATTTGTATTTGATCGAGATGATGATTGAGAATATTGAGGATATCAGCTCTCATGCTATAACAGATGATGATGATGAGACTCCTACAGTAGAGCCTACTATAGTAAATATCAGGACAAAGAGCCAGCAGAGCAGTATGAACAAATAGAGATAGCTTCACTTTCATAGACCAACCATCCGGATACTAGCTCATGATTATCTGATAGACTGGATGAGAATGTATTTATTGAGAGACTCTCCATCAAGATCATAGCATCAGTCTGTGCAATGCATTAGAGGTACATATGAAGGCATACCAGACGAGATGAGATCAGATGGAGGCATTATCATTGGTTAGAGACGAGTTAGGAAGATTATTTCAGGTACTCATTGTAGTGAGAAAGGATATTCGCTATCAAGCCTAGTCATTTGAAGATATTAGACTATACTCTACTTCTACCTAGCCTAAATCTACATCTTAGAATTATCTTGATACATACTTGCCTAAGATGCTAGGATTCCTTTCCATAGCTTTAGTGATCCTTTCAATCTATTTTTGGCATCTATATAGGATATAGCTCTTATATATTTTGCATGCTTTCATGATTTTATCTTTGTAATCATCATTGGCTAATCAATGAAAATTTCATCTTTTATGAAAATTTAATGTGTTTGATATTATTTGTTTGACTGAATATGTGCTTTGCATGCAAAACAAAAGGAGAAAAATAATCACTTATTTAAATTAATTAAATATGCCTAATTTGAAAAAATTAGTGAAAGAATTAAGAAAAGATAATTTTTCAACATAGGGGGAGAGTTAAGAAAGTCAAGTTTTCTAGCATTTATTATAAAAAAATAAATAATAATTTTAAACTAAATAAGAAAAAATATTATTAAAATATTAAAAGTAAAATTATTTTGATCTATTTATGCACTCATGTTACTTTAGTTATTTGATTTATTTTAGAAAAATTATTTCTATTTTACTTTTTATTCAATCATACTTTACATGGTTTGATCCTATTATGATTTTTAATAATTAATTGGTATCAAGCTTAATCTTGAAAAATGTTTTACTGCAAACAAAAATTTTAGACAAATAATTTTTGAATCTCATGAAAAATTATTAATAGACACTTATTTGTTGCTTGACTTGTTAGTTCATTTATACTTGTGCTTTTATGTGATCTTATTTATTCATATTTTGCATTGGTATTAAAGAATTCATCCTTAAGTAAAGTTTCATAATTGGTATTAAACAAATTTTTTTCTACCTTGCACTTCATTGCCTTCTTTCGGTAAAAAAAAGGAATATTTTATCTCAAATCTGATTTTGCATAGCTTATATAATATTTTTTGAGATAAATTCAGAGAATTTCATATCTTTTTTAAACTAAATTGAGTGATATTTTTTTAAAAAAGAAAGATCTAAATTTAAATAGTAAATCTCTCTATGATTTATTTGCATAGTCTATTGGTATCAATTCAAAATGACTTATCAAAATAATTTGATCTAAACTTAATGAATTCATCTTTTTTATCAAAAAAAATAAAATAATTGGTATCAGATTTTATCGCCTTGCACTATATCTTTTGATAAAAAAAAATAAAGAAAGAAAAGAATGCTTTATCTCAAATCTAAGTTTGCACAATCATATTTTAATATGATAATATTTGAGATAAATTATAAATATTTGATATCTTTTTCGAACTCAATGTATAATATTTCTTATATATATATATATATTCTCAAAAAAATAATTATTATTATTTAAAAAATTAAATTAAATAAATCTCTTTATGATAATATATCTAAATTTCTAATTTTAAAAGAATCTATTTATCCTGGATTTTTAAAGCTTAAAGCTATTCCTCAGCTAAATTTGAAAAGCATTTCTTTTTGAATCTATAGTTTTGAGAAAAAGTAAATATAGTATTGAAATTATACTTTCTAAATGAGAAAGAAATATTACTTAAACTAAATCTTATTCTATTTTTGGTTGAGTTGTGTCAAAAGAAATAATTTTTTTTTAAACTTAAAAAGAAATTACTTATATTACTTGATTTGTTCATCTTTAATTTAAGCATTTATATATTTTTTAACTTATCAATTCATACTTTGATTGATTTAATTGTATCATCATTTTTTAATGATCAATGAATATTTCAAAAATACTTTACATCAATTGATCATTTTGATATTGTCATGATTGAAGACATCCTGTTGTAAACATTCTATTTTAAAATCAATGAAAGTAAAATTTACATAAAAAAAAAATTTCACTGTATCATGATTATGATTGATTATTTGATTGATGGTTGATTATTTGAAACTCGATATACTTACTTTAAAATAAGTGTAATAGAAAAAAAATACTAAAAAAATAATTTAATTTTAAAAAATTATTTAATTAAAAATAATTTTATTTGCAAAAGTAAGAGAAAGAATTCATTTAAGATGAATTAGTTACAAAATTGGTATCAATCAAATTTAAAAATCTATACTTAAAAGTCAAATTAGTATTAGTTAAAGATTAAAGTTGTATCAATTAACGATGCTTCACTTAAAAAAAGAGGAAGAATAAATTTAAAAATATAATGTGATGAATTTTATGGTATTCACTTTTGAAAATAGGAGAGATATTTACTATAAATTAGTATTAAAAATATTGATATTAATCTCAAATTCTCAATCATTTATCTTATAATTCTCTTAAATTTATATTTTATTTTAATTAATTTCAAACTCTGAATTAAATATCTTATACTCTTTTCAATTCGTGCTTTCATGTGTTTGTTCAATTTAATTTATTTGATTTAAAGTACTACTAATTTAAAGTAGTATCAGATAAATAAATTATTCTCAAATGTCGAAACTTACTTAAAATGATATTATTCATATGCTGATTTTATAATTTAATTTATCAAAATATTCTTAACATTCTTGGAGTTGAATTAAATTGAAAACTTTTCTTACTCCTAGAAATAAATTTATAAAATTTTTAATATACAATGTAAGATCCTTATAAAATTATTTTTAGCTTTGATACTATCTTTCATACTTTTTCGATATATACATTTTCAAAGTTTAATTGACTATTTTTTTTTTAAAAAGTAAAAAATAAATATTAAAATTGGTGTCAATTTTTTTCTATTATACTTATTTTATTTGAAAATCTTTATTTTTTTTAAAATTAAATTAAAAATCTAAATTGATGGTATTAAATAAAAATTTGACATCGAACATACTTCTTTTGGTATCAAATATGCTAAAATATCTTGAAAAGCTCTATCCCTTAATATTGACTTGAAAAATCTAAATTAAAATCTTTTAGAAAGGAAAAGAGTGATATCAATATAAATTTGATATGAAACATACTTATTTTTATATTAAATATCTCATGAAATTCAAATTTAATTGGATGGTTTATGACTGTCACTACGATCTGCTACAGGCGACACCCCTCTCTCATACTAACCTCATGCGGCCCCAAGCAGTCTTACTATCGGATAGTATGACTATCATTATCAGGTTTGCTACAGGCTCTATCTATAAAAAAAGGATCCTTTAGATACATTTTTTCTAAGCTCTCTTCTCCTTCCCAAAATTCTGTTGAATTCTTTCATTGAGCACTCCATTTCTATTGGCCAGAAGAGCTGATTTGATCGTCGAAGATCCTGTTGGAGCCACCACTATCGACTCCGAACGAAACTTTATTTTGTAGGTCACTGATGACGATCTCTTTCTCCTCAGACTCCAGTTCGATTCCGACGTCAACCAGATTCTACATCAATAGAATTGACGCTAGAGGAAGGGCCTCTATTTCTAAGGTAAACCTTATTCTTAAAGGAGTGCTTAGTCGACCTGTGGATCTTTTCTTCAAGGTTTACTCCCATCCTCTTCCTCAATTTCCAAGAAATGCCTCCCAAGAAAGGCGACTGTTTCTGGATGGAATCTTTCGGTTCTTCTACCATCAGATCTGAGCTAAATCCATTCGTTCCTACTCCATCGTGGGACTTCAATCCTCCGTCCACGACGGTCATGGTAGATCCGAAGCAGTTTTAGCTTACTGATGCAGCAGATTCAGGACCTCATCAAAATGGTGCAGACTATGTGGCAACCCTGTGTGGCGGTTCCATCAAAAAATCTAACATCGGGATGTCAAAATACTGATTCGAAGAGGAGAGCACTTGGGCTAGCATATCCATCGCCCCTGGGAAGAAAAAAATAGAGAGCAGAGGATTCTTATTCGAATCATGATCCTTCTTCGAAAGAGATCTTTTCCATCTATAGTGAAGCCTTCCAAGATCTACGATCGAAGATGACGTCCCTCAATCAAAAACTACAGAAGTTGGACCGGCAGATTGAGAAACTCCACCATATCATCCCGGCTTACCATTATGATGTCTGCACGATCTTCTTTTCTTCTCCAAATTATGCAAGAGTTCATTCGCAGAACTTCAAGCTTTTTTCAATTTGAAAGTTACGAAGAATCTCTTAATCCGGTCGATCATCTGAAGGCCTTACCGAACCATGATGCTATTTCATGGTGCACAGATGCCATCTTTTATGCCGAGCTTTTCCATCTACCTTAAAAGAAGCAGCAAAAAATTGATACTCGATATTGAAGTCAGGTACGATCTTCTCCTTCGATCAAATAAGTCATCAGTTTATGGCTCATTTTGTTAGCAGCCGATGTCCCCACTGAGGTTCAAATTTTTTGATGAATTATTAAGTAGAAGCAAGGAAGAATCTATCCGAACTTATGTCACTTTCTAATGCTACTGCATTAGAGGTCTGGAACCTAGACTAGTCTGTTACAATGGCCGTACACAAGGACGGCCTTCAGAAAATTGGTTTGTTGTTCTTCCTGAAGAGAGAAGTAACCCCATGGACTTTGCTGATCTGCTAGCTCGGGCTGAAGGATATGCTCAAGTGAAGAAGCCTTCAAATTGAAGAATAAGAAAGCCGCAGGAGAGTGAAAGGTGGGCGAGTCTAATAGATCCACCGTTGAGGGAGGGTCGCAACAAAATTCGGCCATGCTCACGGACCCCTGAGCGCAAGTGAGTCCGAACTCCTTCTCGAGCTCGTCGTTAAAAAAGCTCCGATAGAAGGGCGCGAAAAAGTTCTCTCCTCAGAAGGTTCCATAACTTATGCCCCCTCGATGCTTCAAAAATACAAGCATTAATGAAGATCAAGGAGCAACTGCCGAGGCCTGAAAGGATGCACTCTCATCTTGCTCTAAGACGAGATCGAGGAGCTCATCGAAGAGAATGGCTGGGTCGATTCCTTAGATGCCGATCTGAAGTAAGAGAAGATCGGCCAAGGGCGCTGCTGCAATCAGAACCATCAATGAGGGAGGAACAATAAGAAGATCGACCATCTCTCGGCATCATCAACACTATCTCTGAGGGACTTTAGTGCTTCAGCGAGCCGCCATCTTCTCAGCCTCAAAGTCAGAGAAAGCTTGCCCCAATTGGGAAGGCCAGTATGAAATAGAGGAGATCGTCCAGTCTGAGAACTTATCATCTGAAGGAGCTCGAGGAACAACGCTCTCACGATCTTGGAATTTAGAAAAATCTGAGGATGAAAGAAGCATCAATAGTGGCTATGTTAGCTCCTTCAACCTCGGTTGGAGATAAGATCTCTCCTGAGCGTCAACATCAACAGAAGATAAAATCTTCTTCAACCTTGGCTAGAGATAGATCTCTCCCGAGTTTCAAACCTCAACTGGAGATAAGATCTCCCCGAGCTTCAACTTTAGCATCAACAAGAGATAAGATCTCCTTCAACTTCAATTGGAGATAAGATCTCTCCCGAGCTTCAGCTTCAATGTCAATAGAAGATAAGATCTCCTTCAACCTCGCGTTGGAGATAAGATCTCCCCGAGCTTCGATGTCAAACATCAACAAAAGATAAGATCTCCTTCAACCTCGACTGGAGATAAGATCTCCTCCGAGCTTCAATGTTAACTTCAATAGGAGATAAGATCTCCTTCAACCTCGACTGGAGATAAGATCTGCTTCAATATTAATAGGAGATAAGATCTTCTTTAATCTCGGTTAGAGATAAGACTGCTCCAAGCTTCAACATCAACTTCAATAGGAGATAAGGTCTCCTTCAACCTCAGCTGGAGATAAGATCTTCCCTGAGTGTCAATGTCAACAAGAGATAAGATCTTCTTCAATCTCGATTGGAGATAAGATCTCCCCAAGCTTCAACGTCAATAGGAGATAAGATCTTCTTCAACCTCGGTTGGAGATAAATCTCTCTGAGTTTCAACGTCAACTTCAATAGGAGATAAGATCTTCTTCAACCTCGACTGGAGATAAGATCTCCTTCGAGCTTCAACGTTAATAGGAGATAAGATCTCCTTCAACTTTGGTTGGAGATAAGATCTCTCCGAGCTTCAACGTCAACGTCAATAGGAGATAAGATCTTCTTCAACCTTGGTTGGAGATAAGATCTTCTCCGAGCTTAATGTCAATAGGAGATTAGATCTCCTTCAACCTCGATTGAAGATAAGATCTCCCCGAGCTTCAACGTCAACCTTAATAGGGATAAGATCTCCTTCAACTTTGGCTGAAGATAAGATTTTCTTCAAGATCAACGTCAACGTCAATAGGAGATAAGATCCCTTCAACATCAGCTGGAGATAAGATCTCTCACGAGCTTCAACGTTAATAGGAGATTAGATCTCCTCCAACCTCGGCTGGAGATAAGATCTCCCCTGAGCTTCTAGGAGCTTCAACCTCGGCTGGAGATAAGATCTCCTCCAAGCTTCAACTTTAATAGAAGATAAGATCTCTCCCGAGCTCAATCTCAGTGCGGTGCAAGCCGAGAAAAGGACTTCGGTAGTTGTCTTTTCTGTATCCTTCCTTCAAATTTTAAATTGAAAGTGGGGGGGTTATTATTGAGAGAAAACCTCGCTCCACCAAAATCCTATCTAGAGCTTAGCCTAATGCAACTTGATAATCACGGAAGAGCTTCGATCGAAAATTCTTTCTCCAGGCGCCGAACTCCTCCAGCGATCAAATTTCTTTCAAAATTTCCTATCAGCTGGACTTCTTCTTCAGCCAAACTCCTCTAGCAGTCGAACTTCTCTGGCCTTTGCTTTCAATTGAATTCCTCTATGAGCCAAACTCCTTTCGGATACCTCTAGGAGTTGAACTCCTTTCGGACTCCTCCTTCAGTCGAATTTCTTTGAGGATCGTACTTCTTTCGAACTTTTTCTTTCAGTCGAATTCTCTTCCAACGGTCGAACTCCTTCTAAACTTTTTCTTCAGTCAGATTTTTCAGCGATCGAACTCCTTTCGGATTTCTCTAGGAGTCAAACTCCTTTCAGACTTCTTCTCAATCAGACTCCTCTAGGAGCCAAACTTCTTTCAGATTTCTCCTTCAGTCAGATCTTCAGCGGATTACTCTCAGATTTCATCTAGCATTCCTTCCTGATGATTTTTTCTAGTCGTATTTTCTCTTTAGAAGTTTGAACTCCTCTAGAATTGATATATGTGAAAGTTCTTTACCAACCAATGCTTGCTTTTTTCGAACTTTGACTATTAAAAACCCGACAAACGGGCACATCATGATAGGTGACTTCCCTTTTTTTCAAAAACAAAATTCCACATGGCTCCTTATTGGACGGTTATGGCTATCACTATCAGTCTACTACAGAGAATACCCTCTCTCCATACTAAACCTTATACGGCCCAGAGTCCACTACTGGACAATATGCTGTTACTATCAGTCTGGCTATAGGGCTTTATCTATAAAAAAAGATCCTCCAGATATGTTTCTCTAAACTCTCTTCTTCTTCCAAAACTCTACTGAATCTTTTCTTGAGCACTCCTTTTCTGTTGGCTAGAAGAGTTGACTTGATCATCAGAGGGTCCTGTTGGAGCCACCAACCATCGATTTTAGATGAAACTTTATTTTACAGATTACCGATGTGTGATTCTCTTCTTCTTCAGCCTCAATTCGATTTTGGTGTCAACTAGATTCTGCACCAACAACTATAATTATAAAAAATTATAATCAATGGCTACACACACCCAATGCATCAATTCATGATAAAAATGATTCAAATGAATGTTAAAGCAATGAATTTATTTTATTATTTATTAGACATAAATATTTTTAATATAATTTTTTCATGTAATTCAGCTAAAATCAAATATGAAATAAATTAAAAACTACTTTTAAGAAAGCAAATCAAAAAAAAATATCAAGCTCCTAGAAGAAAAAAAAACTTGCTCAACTCATGCCTCATGGTACATGAGGATGAAAAAAAAGAAAAAAAAAGAAATAAAAGAAAAAAAGTATTGATTAAGTGGAGAGTAAACAAAGAAGAGAAGAATAAGAAAGAGGAGGAATGTATAGAAAGTTATTGCCTCATGGCCCAAAATGATAGAGATATCATGAATACTCCACTGAATTTACTTTTAATGAATTATATAAAGTCTTTAATGAGTTAATGGATGAATACAAAAAGATAAGACTATAGAGTAAAGAACTTAAAAAATCTAATCTATCTTGGTGTGAGAGAAAAAATAAAATTTTAAGTAAAAAAAATTATTAAAAAAAATAAAAATATGATCAAAGAAAAAAAGATTTTTTGAAATAAATTAATTCTTCAACTAAAGAAAAGAAGAATTGATTAAATCTGAAAATTTGTTAGTTGAAGAGAAGAATTTGCTGAGCTTAAGAAGGAAAATGATATTTTAAAATTCTTTTTAAAAGAAGATGAGATAATTTCAAATGAGAAATTGATTTTAACTCAAGAAAATCTGAATCTAAAAAATAAAATTGCTAAGTTAAAATCTATGATAGAAAAGTTTACTCTTAGCTCAAATAAACTTCGAATGATACTTGAAAATCAAAAGATCGTTTATGATAAAACTGGCCTAGACTATAATCCTCTTAAGAAACAAAAATTTTTGAAAAAATATCTTTATGAACTCATCAAGCAACAAGTTTTCAATATTACTTGCTTTAAATATAGAAAAGTAGGACATAAAATTCTATACATATTTTTTTAGTAAATCTGAAAATTCAAATATGAAGAAGATTTGGATTCAAAAGAAACCGTTGAGCTCTAACCTTCATGGACCCAAGATGACTTAGGTACCAAAACTAATAAATGATTTCGTAGGTACACAAGAATTCAATGAAATAAAATGAGAAAATACTTGTAAGTTGGATGCCTTGGGAATGGACTTGGATGGGTGATGATATTGCTAAAATCTAAACTTTTCTCACATCATACCATTCAATATTTGTTTGATTAATTCTATTAATTTAATGATCTATCATTATGTTTCATATTATGATTACTTGCTTGAAATTCTTTTCATATGTTAGTAAGATTAGTATGATTGATTGATTTGAAGACCTTAAATACTTTGATTTTTAAAAAATCAATATGCTCTCCTCTAAGTATCATGTTATATATGAATGAAATTATCTTAAAATTCAATATGATATAATAGCTTCCCCATTATCAATTTTGTAATTAATAAACTTAAATTAAAAGATGCTTAATAGATGTGAATGTTTTTTGAATTATTGACAATACATGTTAAAACTGATTTTTGGTATTCTCCATAAGATACTTAAATATTAAATTTTTTTAAAATTTTGCAATGATCTAAGTACTTGAAGATAAAATATTTATTCATAAAACTCAAGTACTTGATGTGTTGAATTACATTGCATATTAGCTTATCCTAAGGATTTGAAATTTCTTAGTTCAACCAAAACTCATAGAGCATATATCTAGACTTTTTTTTACATGAGTTCCTTGACTTGATAATCTTGCTCCCATGATTGATTAATTCTTCATTCCCTAATTTGACTGAAATACTTCTTGATCATCGATTGATTGTCTATTGATTCTTTTTCAATTTGATTAAATTTTCTTGAATCAAGAACTACTTGATTTGTTTTCTACTTTGAGGAGCCAACTCTTAGTTTCATTAAAGATCGACCTCTCTTCAAGCGCCGACTCTTGATTTAGTAAGGAGTCGATCTTTTTTTTTTGGATTAGTTCTCCTATTTAAAATATCTAAGGCTCTATTATTTTATTATCAATTTTTTTGAGCCTAATTTCTTTCAAACTCTCTCTCCTACTAAAATTAGATCTTTTCTCTCAATTTCTATTCTAATCTTATAGTCCTTGTTCTCCAATGGCACCCCTAAAAATATTTTGCCCAAAGAAAGAGAAAGTTTAGTTTCAAAGTTGAAAGATGTGTAGACTGAGATAAATATTGATAGCATTGGACACACGCTACATATATACAGACCAGTATAGAGCACCTTGGATTATCTCAAGCAGCTATACAATTTAAGATTTGTATTTGATCGAGATGATGATTGAGAATATTGAGGATATCAGCTCTCATGCTATAACAGATGATGATGATGAGACTCCTACAGTAGAGCCTACTATAGTAAATATCAGGACAAAGAGCCAGCGCAGAGCTAGTAATGAACAAAAAAAATAGCTTCACTTTCAATAGAACCAACCCCGGATACTAGCCTATGATTACTCGATAGACTGATGAGAATTGTATTTATTGAGAGACTCTCATCAAGATCATAGCATCAGTCTGTTCAATGCATTAGAGGTACATATGAAGGCATACCAGACGAGATGAGATCAGATGGAGGCATTATCAATTGGTTAGAGACGAGTTAGGAAGATTATTTCAGGTACTCATTGTAGTGAGAAAGGATATTCGCTATCAAGCCTAGTCATTTGAAGATATTAGACTATACTCTACTTCTACCTAGCCTAAATCTACATCTTAGAATTATCTTGATACATACTTGCCTAAGATGCTAGGAATTCCTTTCCATAGCTTTATGTGATCCTTTCAATCTATTTTTGGCATCTATATAGGATATAGCTCTTATATATTTGCATGCTTTCATGATTTATCTTTGTAATCATCATTGGCTATATCAATGAAAATTTCATCTTTATGAAAATTTAATGTGTTTGATATTATTTGTTTGACTGAATATGTGCTTTGCATGCAAAACAAAAGGAGAAAATAATCACTTTATTTAAATTAATTAAAATAGCCTAATTTGAAAAAATTAGTGAAAGAATTAAGAAAAGATTATTTTTCAACATAGGGGGAGAGTTAAGAAAGTCAAGTTTTCTAGCATTTATTATAAAAAAATAAATAATAATTTTAAACTAAATAAGAAAAATATTATTAAAATATTAAAAGTAAAATTATTTTAATCATGAAAAAGTTTTGATCGAAAATTCTTCCTATAGCGGTCGAACTCCTCCAGCGATCGAATTCCTTTCAGACTTCTCCATCAGTCGGACTTCTCCTTCGATCGAACTTTTCTAGCAGCCGAACTCCTTCTGGCCTTTGTCTTCAATCGAATTTCTTCAAGAGCCGAACTTCTTCCGGACACCTCCAAGAGCCAAACTTCTTTCGAACTTCTTCTTCAATCGAATTTCTTCGAAAACCATACTCCTTTCAGACTTTCCCTTTGTTGGATTCCTCTAGCGGCCGATCTCCTTTCGAATTTTTTCTTCAGTCAGATTTCTTCAGCGGTCGAACTTCTTTCAGATTCCTTCAAGAGTCAAACTCCTTTCGGACTTCTCCTTCAGTCAGACTCCTTCAGGGGCCGAACTTCTTCCGAACTTCTCTTTCAGTCAGATTTTTCTAGTGGATTACTCCCAAATTTCAACTAGCATTCCTCCTGGATGATCTCCTCTAGCCGTATTTTCTTTAGGAGTCCGAACTTCTCTGAAATTGATATATATCAAAGTTTTTCATCAACCAATGTCTACTTTCTCTGAACTTCGACTATTAAATCTCAATGAATAGGCACATCATGACAGGCAACACCCCTCTCTCCATACCAAACCCCATGCGGCTTCCTACCTAAAATAACTTATTTGTTTTGACCTATTCCACAACTAATTTTCTCTTAAAATGGTGGGAGACAAAAAATAAAAGCATGGATACTCTTTAAAAATAAAATTTTTTATAAAAATTCCAAAAGACTTGGCGTGGAGGGGCATGGAAAGCAAGGTGGCGCAAGATGGAAAAATCTTAGTCACACTAAGACTTCTAGTTTTGACTTGATCCAACTTATTATTTGAACCCAATTAAATCAAAATTAATGCAACCCAATTAGAGATAATCTTAGTCCAACTAAGAGCTTAATTAAATCAAATTAAATTTAATTTAAATCTAATTTTATTTTTAATCAAATCAGAAATTTGATGCATACAAGTTCTAATTGAATAGAGAGTTGTTCTCCCTTATAATTAGCTCATCCAATAAGCCAATTGGACTTGATCCAATCAAACCCAAACTAAATTTAATTAAATTATATTTAATTAGACTTAATTTTAATTCTTTAACTTAATTAAATTAATTTAATTAGTAATCTAATTACTAATCAATCCTTCTATAATACTTGTATTAGGTCAAACATCAATCATATTAATTATTTGACCTTAAAATGATTCTAAATCATTGATCAACCATCCGATCAGATCGAGACATCTTACATGTGTGACCCCATAGGTGCAAATCTAAGCTAGTAGCATATAAATAAATTTTTGTACCTATCAGAATGATCATCTAATAATGGTATCCGATGGTTGGATAGGTCGAATATATAGAGCAATATTCTTAGAACCCATATGAATATAGTTTTTGTATAATTCATCCTCTTAACCTAAATGCTCATAGGATGATTCAGAGTTAAACTATCAACTCTGATTTTGTCATCCACATTGTATTTCAAAATACCAAATTCATCTCATGGATTATCTTGACCAAGGTTTTGCTAAATTAAAATATGATGATGCATTTTCTTCAACCCTTGGAGTGGTCAATTTTATCTTGATCACTCACCAACTTCATAAGTACTTGACTATGCCCAGAAATCTTCTATTACTGAATTAGAAATTTAGTTAGTCCGGTACTAAAGCACAGTGAGTTGCTTGCAAGCCACCATGGTGATCTCAAGTCTAAGGAATACTTATACCTATATCACATTAGAGCAATTTTCAATAGTAGAATGCTCTAAAGTTGGTCATATTCAGTGATGATGTATCCTTATATCTCATCTATATGTCATACCAGTATCTCCACACTTCTTGATTAAGAGAACAATCAATCTATATGGTATATAATGACCTATACTTGATAAATGTTATCATCCTAATTAACAACGTATCATTTGATCGTGAATAATTTAAGAATTAATTGATAAATCTTCTCTTTATCGAAACTAAATAGTCCTAAAGACTTCATTACAATAAAGAAGTTCATTAGAAGATATCGACTTTATGATGAAAAAATTAAAATATTTATTTTATTCAATAATAAATTAATTATAATTATAAAATAGCACAACCATCAACAAACTGATGATTGACTTTGGAACATAATTCTCAATAATTACTTTAATTTTTTAGTAGGTACTAGAATCCACATAGACTACATACAGGTCCGAGGAAAGTTCTAGCTAATCCGTGTGCACCTATAGGTATGTTCTCAATCAATTATTTTTTTAAATAATTTTTAGTAATTTAGTTTTGCCCCAGACTCCTCTTCAACAAGCATAAGGTGCCTCCATTGAAAGTTCTAGTTAGATCCAACCATTAGCATGATAGAGTTTGGTGCATCAAATGAACGATGATCGGGCCCAAGAAAAGCTCTAGCTAACCTGATTGTTATTCAAAGAATGCGATTTAATCATCATATGATGAATGATAATTATAATATCACGATGAACATCAGGCATAAAGCACCACCAATGTCCACCCAGACTATTGGATCTATTATTAAACATCTTAATGGGCGGCTATGACTCAGTTATCTCCATAATTTTATCATTTTAAGGATCTAATAATTTAAAAAATTTAAATTTATTTATGATTTAAGAATAGAGAAGACATGAGCCAAATTGCTCTCATGACTTCATCAAGTCAAATCCTTCCACTGACTTTTTAAGTCATTGATGAAGACTAGGATCAATTTCAGTGCATGAGCACTTAAATCAGTCTCATTGATTTTCTATGTGACATGGGTTAGCACGAATTAATGAGCAACCTAATTAAAAGCTGATTAACCACATTAATCAGGAAAGTGAGATCAGTGAAAGGGTCTGCCAAAGCTTATCTTAGACACCATCAGAAATGACCAAGTAAGCAGGCTACCAATTAAAAACCATCGATCTAAAAATGCCAGACTTATCTTAGATACCAATCAGTTTATCAAATTTGATTTAATTTGTCTAAAGAGTCGAGCTTCACCACTAAGCCATGATCAGTATCAATTTGTTAGATATATGGAATTTTGATCAACCACAACTATTAAATTGATCAATAGAAAAGAAATGACATAATCCTAATTAACTATTAATTAGGTTTGATCAATTTTTTAACTTAGTCCTTATTTAATCTAACCCTAAGTCTAACCCAGTTAATGATCTGATCAAAGCTAACTCGTTACTCTTTAACCCATATTTTATAAAATTATCTTAGAATCTTCAAATCACAAACCTAGATCCTAAATAATCACTTAATTCTCAATTAAGTTCAAGACTAATGGGTTGGGGTTTGAAATCTCAGAACTAATTTCTCATTTAATCATTTGAAATACTTTCAAAGTATAAACAATTTATATTAAATCACATTCAATTCATGATTTTAGATATGATTTGTTTCAATATTTAGATCATGTTCTAAGATTTTAAATCTAGAATTTTGCAGAAAGTAAGTTCTTAATTTAAATTCTATAAAGAATATATATCAAATATATAAATTCTAGATTTAAAAATAAAACTACATATCAATATATACATCAAGAGGATCTAGATCTAGAACATGAAACACATATTATTCAGATCTTATTTAAATAATAAAAAATTAAATCATAAACTAATTAATATTATATTTAAAATCTAAAAATAAATTATAAATTATTTTAGATATTATCTAACATATTCATGATTTAGATTTTTCAGATCATCACATATTGGGACAACCTCTTCATTATAAGGGATAAACCTTACAGCAAGATAATCTTATTATCAGTATGTGCGATTTGATATTATTTAGATCTAATTTAAATAATCTAAAATAGATCTAATATTTATTTATTTTAAATTTAAAATTAAAAAAAAATAAATTATAAAATTATTTAGATCATATCTAACTTATTCATGATTCAAAAATTTAGATCAGTACATACTAGGATAATCTTTTCATTGTAAGAGGTTAACCTTACAATAGGACAACCTTATGATCAATATGTGCAATCTTTAAGATTTATTTTTAGATTTATTTTAATATAAATATGATCATGTCATAAAAGAACCTAGAGCTCTGATATCCGTATTGGAAAATCATGTAAGATTTCATGTATACATTTTGAAACTTTTTAAAAATAGATTGCAGTGGAAGATATAGATTATACTATTTAATCTATTTATGTATGTGATTTAATAACTAAATGCTACATCTAAAATATATGATATATCATGATGCGTATATAAATCTAAAAATAAAAATATGGATTGGTATTGATCACATCAATACCTTAAATCTAGAACCATTCTAGAAGCCCTGGATTGTATCTAGGTTAGAAAAGAGATCAAAACTCTTACTTTTACGTGGGTGGAGAACACCACAGTTAAAATCTAACATTATCCTTTGTTGCTTAGAGCCACACAACATGTTCGATCTCTATGGATAGTCTACATGAGATTGTTCGTAGATCGAAGGTTCGTCGAACGAAAATCTGCTCGAAGTGCTAGCTTCTCATAGATCTCTACTGATGGTCTATCTATAAAAAAAATTTTGGATCTTTTGAATACTCTAAGAGATGAAGATAAGAAGGAGAATGAAGGTAGAAGACCAACTTTTGGATCTCTCAAAAATAGAAAAGAAAGGATTAAGAAAAAATCCTAAGACAAGATACTTCTTCTCTTTCAAGACATCAACCATTGATGTCCTAATAAGATCTCCATGCTTGGACAAGAGGAGACCTCCTCTAGAATTTTTTCACACTTTCTCTTCTTTTCTCTCTAATTTTTTTCATGAAAAAATCTTGTAAAACATGGACAAGAAAAAGTTCTCAGGTAGAACCTAAGAGAAGACATTCTTCTCTTCTCTTTGTCTCTATAGGACACCAATAATTGATGTCCAAAAGAAGGCCTCTCCTCCAAGAAAGATGGCGCATAAACCCGCCATGCCCACTCTTCTTTTCTCTCTCTCTTTTGCATCGAACACCAGGGTTTTTCATGCCAACTAACTATTTAATAGGAGGTGCCCCCTAAAAGTTAGGAAGACTAGGTCAAACCCAGTCTATTAAGCAGTCCATGAAGGCATCCAACTCTTAGATGCTAATAATATATGGAAAGATATGGGAATTAGGCACCACAAAATTATGGCGCAATAATATATGGAAAGATATGGAACAATTTTCCAAAAGGAAGAGAAAGAGTTTTAAACTTTTAAAACTCTATCTTCTTTTCCTTGTTTGACCAAATCAAACTCTTTCCAAAACAACTAGATTATGGGCGTGGAACTCTTATTGGTGTGAGAAATCTCATGCCAATAATGAGAGAAAAAATTGACATGAAAACAATGTATGGCGTGGCTTCTTAGGCGCAAGAGATGAGGTGGAATCCCGGTCCAACTAGGAGTCTTTCAGTTTGACTAGGTCAAAATCATTTTAAACCCTATTGAACTTGGATTATTGCAACCTAATTAAAAAATGATCCTAGTCCAACTAAGAGCCTAATTAAAATTAGATTAAACTAGATTTAAATCTGATTTAAATTCTAGCTCAATTAGGAACTAGGTGCACTCAAGTCCTAGTCAAACATGAAATTAATTTTTCTTGTAATTGGCTTATCTCATAAATCAATTGGACTTAACCCAATTAAGTCCAAACTAATTCTAATTAAATCTAATTCAACTAGACTCAATCTCAACCTGATTGCTTAATCAAATTGAATCAATTAGTAATCTAATTGCTAATCTATCATCCTGCAACACTTGCACTTGATCGATCATCAATCGCATTGATGATTTGTTCACTAAATGATTTTCAATCATCGATCAACCATCTAATTAGGTAATAACCTCTTATGTGTGTAACCCCATAGATTCAAACCTAAATTGGTAGCATAACAATCAATTTTTGTACTAATCAAAATGACCATCTATCAATTATACTCGACGTTCGGATCGGTCGAATATATGCAAAACAATATTCTTAGAATTCTGACCTATGATTACTGTATAATTCATCCCTTTGACCCATAATGCTTAAGATGACTTCGAGTTAGCTATCAACATTCATACAAGTTATTCATATTATATTTCAAAATTTTGCAAATTTTGTAACTCCTCATGAGGATTATCCATGCCTAAGTTTTGCTAAATTAAAATATAACGAGACATTCTTTTTTCTGAAGTTAATCAAGAGTGGCCAATCCCATCTTGACTCACACATCGATTCTACAAGTACTTGACTGCACCAAGAAATCTTCTGATCTTGTATTAGAAATATAGATGGTTTGGCACCAAAGTACAATGAATTGCTTATAAGTCAATATGGTGATCTCAGGTTAAAGAGATACTTATATCCATTGGTCTTAGCTAGCTACTCTTGATAGAAAAGTGCTACATTGATCACGTTCAGTGTAGATATACTCCTATATATCATTTGGATGTATACTAGTATCTCCATACTACTTGGTTACAAGAATAACCAACACATATGACATATAGTGACCTACACTAGATAAGTTATCGTCCTTATTAAAAACTTATCATTTAGTCATGAATAAATTTAAGAATTATTCGATAAATCTTTTTTTATCGATTGATTATGATTTTAGAAACTTTATCATAGTTTAGAAGTTTATTTAAGAAAGATAGAACTTTTATGATGAATAAGTCAAATAACTATTATTATTTGATAATTGATATATAAATTTCAATCATCTACAACATAGATGATTGGCTTTAGAACATATTTTCTAATAATATTATCATATTTCCTAAACCTTCTTTTATGGATGCTTCCATCTTCGAATCTTTCAAAGTAATAACCTAATATTTGTGTCAATGCATAAAAGAAAAGGCATATTTTAATGCTAAAACTAAGTTATCATGTGGCTAAACTATTCTTAACCAAGAAAATTTATGATGGACTCTTTTATAGAAATACCTTAAAACTATTTTATTATGATTGTATAACTTTTCGGATAATTGCAGATAAAGGAAGATGACCTCTTTGATTTTGCATTTTTGGATGCTGACAAGTTAAACTACTGGGAATACCATGAACATTTGCTAAAACCTATGAAAGTTGGAGAAGTTATTGCATATGATAATACACTTTGGTCTGGTAGTATAACTATTCCAATAGATCCATTTGATCCTGACTGTACAAGAAAATAGAATGTTAGTAAGGGACATTAGCGACGGCAATTTTGCCATCATTAATAATGGATATTAGCGATGAAATTAGTGATAATAATTTTATCATTACTAATAATGCTTTTTATCGACAGCTTTAGCGATGGAAGTTTAGCCATCGCTAATAATTATTAATGATGGCAGTGGCAACGGTAGTACCATCACTATAGTTATTAGCGATAGTATTAGTGATGGCAAATCACCATCACCAATACTAAGTAATTTTATTTTTTTAATTAAATATTATTATTATTATTGGTGCAAAATTTGATTGACGTCGGATCAAGCTGGAGTCGAGGAAGACAAGATCGCCATCGGAGACCTGCAAAATAAAGTCTCATCTGGAGTCGATGGTGGTGGCTCTGGTAGGATCCTTCGACGATCAAGTCAGCTCTTCTAGTCAATAGAAATGGAGTGCTTAGAAAAGAGTTTAGTAGAGTTTTGGAGAGGAGAAGAGAGCTTAGAGAAAATGTATCTGAAAGTCTCTTTTTATAGACGAAGCTTATAGCGGATTGATGGTGATAACCATAGCTATCTAATAGCGGATCGCTCGAGACCTGGTCGAGTCTGTCATGGAGGGGGGTGTCGCCTGTAGCGCCGCCTGTAGCAGACTGATGGTGACAGCCATTACTATCCGATAGCGGGTCGTTGTCGCCTGCAGCGAACTGATAGTGATAGCCATAGCCATTTGGTAGCTGACCGCATGGAGTGAAGAGCTTTGACGTATATCAATTTTAGAGAAGTTTAGACTACCAAACAGAATATGGCTAGAGGAGATTATCCGGGAGGCACGCTAGCTGAAGGAGTCTGGGATGAGTTCGACCCCTGTTGAAGTTCGACTGAAGGAGACAATCAGAGGGGGTTCGGCTCCCATAGGAGTTCGACTGAAGGAGAGAATTGGAGGAGGTTTGGCTCTCATAAGAAGTCCGACTAAAGGAGAAAACTGAAAGAAGTTTGACTCTCATAGGAGTCCGACTAAAGGAAAGATTCGGAAGAAGTTTGGCTCTCGTAGGAGTCTGACTGAAAGAGAGATTCGAAAGAAGTTTGGCTCTCGTAGGAGTTCGACTGAAGGAGAGGTCCGAAAGGAGTTTGACTTTCGTAGGAGTCCGACTGAAGGAGAGAACCGGAGGGAGTTCAACTCTTGTAGGAGTTTGACTGAAGGAGAGATCCAGAGGAAGTTCAGCTTCCATAGGAGTTCGACTGAAGGAGAGGTCCGAAAAAAAGTTTGGCTCTCGTAGGAGTTCGATTGAAGGAGAGAATCGAAGAAAGTTCGACTTCCATAGGAGTCCGATTGAAGGAGAGATTCGAAGGGAGTTTGGCTCCCATAGGAGTCTGATTGAAGAAGAGATTCGGAGGGAGTTCGGCTCCCGTAGGAGTCTGACTAAAGGAGATGTCTGGAAGAAGTTTGGCTCCTAAGGAAGCCCAGCCAAAGGAGAAATCTAGGAGTCTGGCTCCTAGAGAAGCCCAGCCGAAGGAGAAGTCTGGGAGGAGTCCAGCTCTTGGAGAAGTCCGACCGAAGGAGATGTTTGGGAGGAGTTCGACTCCTGGAGAAGTTTGACCGAAGGAGAAGTCTGAAAGGAGTCCGACTCTTAGGGAGTTCGGTAGGAATTCGATCATTGGAAAAGTTTGGTTGGGGTTCGACCGTTGAGGAGTTCGATCGGCTGAAGAAGTTTGATTAAGATTTGGCCGCTGAAGCTCTTCTATGATTACCGATTGCATTGAGCTAAGCATCAGGCTAGACTTCGATGGGAGTGAGGTTTATCCCCAACAATAGTCCTCCCACTTTCGAGTTTGAAATTCGAAGGAAGGGAGTACAAAAAGTGACAACCAAAGTTCTTTTACGGGTTCTACAATCATTGAAGTTGAAGCTCGGAGAAGATCTTATCTCCAGTCAAGGTTGAAGGAGATCTCATCCTCGATTGATGTAGACATAGAAGCTCAGGAGAGATCTTATCTCTAGTCGAGGTTGAAGAAGATCTTATCTCCTATTGACGTAGAAGCTTGGAAGAGATCTTATCTCTAGCCGAGGTTGAAGGAGATCTTATCTCCTATTGACGTAGACTTTGAAGCTCAGGAGTGATCTTATCTCTAGCCGAGGTTGAAGAAGATCTTATCTCCTGTTGACATAGAAGCTCGAGAGAGATCTTATCTCTAGCCGAGGTTGAAGGAGATCTTATCTCCTATTGACATAGACTTTGAAGCTCGAAAGAGATCTTATCTCTAGCCGAGGTTGAAGGAGATCTTATCTCTATTGACGTAGACTTTGAATCTCAAAAGAGATCTTATCTCTGGCCGAAGATTGAAAGAGATCTTATCTCTATTGCCGAACTTTGCTCGGGAGAGATCTTATCTCTAGCCGAGGTTGCTTTTCGGGAGAGATCTTATCTCTGGCCGAACTGCTCGGGAGAGATCTTATCTCTAGCCGAGGTTGCTTTTCAAGGAGATCTTATCTCTGTTGACCGTTGACTTTGAAACTCGAGAGAGATCTTATCTCTAGCCGAGGTTGAAGGAGATCTTATCTCTATTGACGTTGACTTTGAAACTCGGGAGAGATCTTATCTCTAGCCGAAATTGAAGGAGATCTTATCTCTGTTAACGTAGACTTTGAAGCTCGGGAGAGATCTTATCTCTAGCCGAGGTTGAAGGAGATCTTATCTCCTATTGACATAGACTTTGAAGCTTGGAAAAGATCTTATCTCTAATCGAGGTTGAAGGAGATCTTATCTCCTATTGACGTAGACTTTGAAGCTCGGAAGAGATCTTATCTCTAGTTGAGGTTGAAGAAGATCTTATCTCCTATTGATGTAGAAGCTCAGGAGAGATCTTATCTCTAGTCGAGATTGAAGAAGATCTTATCTCCTATTGACGTAGACTTTGAAGCTCAGGAGAGATCTTATCTTTAGCCGAGGTTGAAGAAGATCTTATCTCCTATTGACGTAGAAGCTCGAAAGAGATCTTATCTTTAGTCGAGGTTGAAGAAGATCTTATCTTCTATTGACGTAGACTTTGAAGCTCGAAAGAGATCTTATCTCTAGCCGAGAATGAAGGACTTCGACTTGCTCATGTTAGGATGAGGTTCTTCTCCTTTTCCTAATACGGCCACTATTGATTGCTTCTTTTCTATCATCACATAAATTTTGCACCAAAAAATAATAATATTGAAATGAAGGAGTTTTATTGAAGGAAAATTACTAGCAGCACATTCCTAGAATCTCTATGTTTCAGGGTCGTGGGAGGATTGTTCCTCCTAGTTCCTTCAGGTAATAAGTTTTGGGCCGGATGACCTTACCTATTTCATGCTGGCCCACTCAATTTAGAGCAAGCTTCTCTTAGCTTTGAGGCTAAGAGATGATGGCTCATCGAAGAACCAAGCCCCCCAGAGGTAGCGTTGATGACGTCGGAAGATGGCCGACCTTCTTGTTCCTCCATCATGGGTGGTTCTAGCTATGGTAGCGCTCTTAGCCGATCTTCTCCTGCTTCAGACTAGCATCTGAGGAATCGACCCAACCGACCCCTCCTAATGAGCTCCTCAATTTCATCTCGAAGCTGAATGCATTCTTTAGTATCGTGTCCATGGTCATGATGGTAGAGACAGTATTTGCTTCGATTATGCTTGTTTGGGGGAGATCGTTTTTCTTCTGATCTTAGTAGCTGATTCTTAGTTTCCATCAAAACTTGAGTTTTAGGAGTGTTAAGGGGGCATAGTTGTGGAACCTTCCGGAGGGAGGACTTCTTTGCGCCCTTCTATCGAAGCTTCCTTGATGATGAGCTCGAGGAGTTCGGACTCGCTTGTGCTCGGAGAAAGATCGTGAGTGTGGTCGAACTCCACTCAATCCTCCATCGATGGTGGGTCTATTAGACTCATCCATCCACCACTCTCCTACGGCTTCTTCATCCTTCAACTTGAAGACTTCTTTCGCATGAGCATATCCCTCGACCCGAGCTAGCAAATCAGCAAAGTCCCTGGGGTACTTCTTCTCTAGGAAGAACAGCAAATCATTCTTCTGAAGGCCTTCCTTGAGTGCGGCCATGGCAACAGACTGGTCTAGGTTTCGAACCTCCAAAGCAGCAGCGTTAAATCGGATGACATAAGTTTGGATAGATTCCTCCTCCTTCTGCTTGACATTCATTAGAAAATTTGAACCTCGACGCGGATGCCAACTGTTGACGAAGTGAGCTACAAACCGATGGCTCATCTGATCAAAAGAGAAGATCGTACCTAGCTCCAACGTCGAGTATCAGTTTCTTATCGCTTTCTTTAAGGTAGATGGAAAAGCTCGGTATAATATAGCATTTGGTGCACCATAGAGTAGCATCATAGTCCGGAAGGCCTCCAGATGATCAATCGGATCAAAGGTTCCATCGTTGCTTTCAAATTGAGGGAGCTCGAAGTTTGGCAGAATGGGCTCTTGCTTAATTCGAAGAGAGAAAGGATGATCGATGCAAACATCATCATAGCGAGCCAGGATGATATGGCAGAGTTTCTCAATCCATCGATCCATCTTTCATAGTTTGTGATCGAGGATGTCATCTCGATCGTAGACCTTGGAAGGCTTCTAGCTACAGATGGAAAAGGTCTCCTCTAGAGGAGAACCATTATCTAAACGTGGATCCTCTGTTCTCTATTTTTTTTCAGAGGCGATGGATATGCTAGCCCAAGTACTCTTCCTTGAAATCGATTCTCGACATCTTGATGGTGGATTTTCTGATGGAGTCACCATCGGAGGCTGCCATATGGCCTGCACCATCTTGGTGAGGCCTTGAACCTGCTGTATTAGTAGGTTAAACTGCTCCGAATCTACCACGACCGTCGGTGAAGGTGAAGGTTGAAGTGTCGATGATGGAGCAGGAATGGATGGATCTGGCTCAAATCTGATGGCAGAAGCGGTAGATCTTTGGATAGTTGCCTTCTTTTGAGGTATTTCTTAAGATTGAGGGAGAGGATGGAGGTGAACCTTAGAGAAGAAGGTCGACAGGATCGACTGAGCACCCCTTTAAGAATAAGGATACCTCAAAGATAGAGTCCCTTCCTTCAATGCCAATTCTATTGGTGCAGAATTAGATTAACGTTGGATCAAGCTGGAGTCGAGGAAGATACAGTTGCCATCGGAACCTACAAAATAAAGTCCCATCCAGAGTCGATGGTGGTGGCTCCGGCAGGACCCTCCGATGATCAATTCAGCTCTTCTGGCCAACAGAAATGGAGTGCTCAGAAAAGAGTTTGGCAGAGTTTTGGGGAGGAGAAGAGAGCTTAGAGAAAATATATCTAAAGGTACCTTTTTATAGATGGAGCCTGTAGCAGATTGATGGTGACAGTCGTAGCTATCTGATAGTGGGCCGCTCGAGGCCTAGTTGAGTCTATCATGGAGGGGGGCACCACCTGTAGTAGACTGATGGTGATAGCCATCACTATCTGATAGCGAGTCGTTGTTGCCTGTAGCGGACTTATAGTGATAATTATAGCCATCTGGTAGCTGGTTGCTCGGGACCGCATGGAGGGGTGAAGAGCTTTGATGTATATCAATTTTAGAGAAGTTCAGACTTCCAAAGGGAACACGGCTAGAGGGGATTATCCGAAAGGCACGCTAGCTAAAGAAGGAGTTTGGAAGGAGTTCAATTCCTGTAGAAGTCCGACTGAAGGAGAGAATCGAAGAAGGTTCGGCTTCCATAGGAGTCTGACTGAAGGAGAGAATCGGAGGAAGTTCGACTCTCGTACGAGTTCGACTAAAGGAGAGAACCAGAGGGAGTTTGTCTTCCATAAGGATTCGACTGAAGGAGAGGTCCGGAGGGAGTTTGGCTTTCATAGGAGTTTGACTGAAGGAGAGAATTGAAAGGAGTTTGACTTTCGTAGGAGTTTGACTGAAGGAGAGGTCCAAAGGAAGTTTGGCTTCTCTAGGAGTCCAACTAAAGGAAAGAATCGGAGGAAGTTTAGCTCCCATAGGTGTCTGACTGAAGGAGAGATCTGGAAGGAGTTTGGCTCCTATAGAAGCTCAACTGAAGGAGAGATCCAGAGGAAGTTTGGCTCCTGTAGGAGTCCGATTGAAGGAGAGAACTGGAGGGAGTTCTGCTCCCATAGGAGTTCGACTGAAGAAGAGATTTGGAAGGAGTTCGGCTCCCATAGGATTCTGACTGAAGGAGAGATTTGGAGGGAGTTTGGCTTCCATAGGAGTTCGACTTAAGGAGATATCTGGGAGGAGTCTGGCTCTTGGGAAAGCCCAACCGAAGGAGAAGTCTGGGAGAAGTCCGACTCCTGAGGAAGCCCAGCCGAGGAAGAAGTCTGGGAGGAGTCTGGCTCCCAGAGAAGTCCGATCGAAGGAGATGTCTGGGAGGAGTCTAGCTCCTGGAGAAGTCCAACCGAAGGAGAAGTCTAAGAGGAGTCCGGCTCCTAAGGAGTTCGATTAGAATTCGACCATTGGGGAAGTTTGACTGGGGCTCAATCGTTGAGGAGTTTGACCGACTGAAGGAGTTCGGCTAAGGTTTGACCGTTGAAACTCTTCCATGATTATCGGTTGCATTGGGCTAAGCATCAAGCTGGACTTCGGTGGGAGCGAGGTTTATCCCCAATAATTATTGATGGTAGATAATTATTAGCAATGATATTTTATTATCATTAATAAAAAAATAATTTATTTTTTTAAATTAAATTTTATTATTATTAGTGATGGTAGATACTTATTAGCGATATATTTTGCCATCGCTAATAACATTTTGACTGATGACAAATAGCAACCAAATATTCTACTATCATAAAAACTAAAAAATTATTAGCGATGGCAAGGTGCGTCACTAGTAAAAATTAATTTTTTATATTAGTTCTAATATTATTAGCAATGAAAGATTATTATTAGCGATGCCAAAAGGAGATCACTAATACTAAAGTAATTTTATTTTTTATTTAATTATAAAATTATTAATAATAAAAAATAATTATTAGCAATGGCTTTTATCGTCGATAATATCACTAAATAACTTTTAAAAATAGCTATTATTAAATTTATTAGCAATGATAAAAAAAGTATTAGTGACTGGAGTTGCTGTCACTAATAATCATTAGTGACGACACTATTTCCAATAAAGTTGTCATTGCAAAAAAAATAAAAAAAAAATTATTTTTTTTTAAATATGGTATAATTTTAGAATTTAAAATTCATCTTTATTATTTATTATCTAAATAATTATCATTAGAATATCATTACAAAAGATCATCTCGATCTGATAGCCCTAGCTATGTCGATCGATAAAATTTAATTTTGACGACCATAAATGATCTGATAGTTAAACACCACCGATGGATCCAAAAACTTATAACAATATTCTTGATGATATTTATAAGATACTATCAAAATTTAACTTCAATCGGATATCATTATCATGATCAATTTAGCATGAGATTATTCTGACTATTAAATAAAAAATGAGTGATCAAAAGGCTAAATGGCATTTGATCAAGGTAATTTTTTAGGTTAATAATCTTTGTCACTACTTTAATCATTTGTATGATGGTGATCATAAAATCCAAACCACACATATATGAATGATCCAAATTAATATATCTCTTAATACTCATTCTTAAAGTCCTTAAGTAATATACCTATATTTTTGTAAAATTTGCTTAACGTAGATGGTTCATATATGTATGGTTTGAATTTTATGATCATCACCATATAAATGATTAAAGTAGTAGCAAAGATCATTTATCTATAAAATTTTTTTAATCGAATGCTGTTTGATTTTTTTATCACTTATTTTTATTTAACGATTAAAATCATCCAATACTAGATTGATCATGATAGGGATGTCCGATTGAAGTAAAATTTTGATAGTATACTATAAATATTATCGAGATCATTTTTGCAAATTTTTGAATCCATCGGTGGTCTTTATCTATCAGATCATCAATCAGTTATTCGTGGCCATCAAAATTAAATTTTATTGATCGACATAGCCAAGGCTATTGGATTAAGGTGGTCTTTTGTGATGATACTATAATGATAATTATTTAGATAATGAACGATAAAGGTAAACTTTAAATTTTAAAATTATATCATATTTAAAAAAATAAAAAAAATATTAATAATAGATTTTTTATCGATGGCATTAGTGATGACAAGTTTGCTGTCGCTAATAAAAATTATAAAAAAAATTATTATCTAATAAAAGTATTAGCGATGGATTTTTCTTTTTAGTGATGGATCCCATCGCTAATACTTTTACCAACAGTATTAGCAACAGCAAGTTTGTCATCGTTAATAGTCTACAATATCAAAATAATTGAGGAAGAAAAAATTTTTGCTCCCGCGCTCATTATCTCTCGTTTCCACCCCGCATCCTCCTCTCCAAACCCCCCTCACCCCCCAACCCTCCTTTCCTCCCTCCCCACCCCATTTCTCCAGTGTCCCACGGCCACTCTAACCCCATCGGCCCCATCCCAACATCGGCCTAACCCCTCGGCCCTGAGCTTGCGTTCGTCCATGCCCACGGCCATCCCATCCCCGCCATCCCCAACATTGCTAGACTGACTCCGCGGCCACTACCCCGACCCCATCAGCCTCGACATCCCTGGCCTGACCCCATGGCCACCATGACTCTGCCACCCCTGATACTGCTAGCCCAACCCCACCGCCCCAAACCCACGTGCCTCCATGCCTGCATCCGCCCTAACCCTACCAGCCTCGATGTCGCCGGTTGGACCCCATAGCTCCTGCCCCACTGCCCCTAGCCCATGGCCCCGTCCCACTGGCCTGACCCGATGGCCTTGGCCCGCACTGCCTTCCTACGGCCTTGCCATGCCGACCTGACCCTGCCACCCCAACCCGTGCCATCTTCCAATGGCCCCATCCCTGCTCCTTCATTTTCGTTGCTACGGCCCCGACCCTGCGACCCTGCCCACCATCTCAAGCCTATGGCTCCGATCCTATGGCTCCTGTGAAAGTAAAAAATCTCTTGATTTTATTTTTCTTTTTCCATCAACAGAATCACCACTCCATTATAGTAATCTATGAAAGTTAAAAATCTCAAGCTTGCGACTTCGATCTAGCGGCCCTTATGAAGTATTTTGTGACTGATTTTTTAGTCATAAAATTAATTTTTTTCGATCGATTTTTTGGTCACCAAATTATTTTTTTTTATCCAACCCAAAAATTGAATAATAGAAAAATAAAAATCAAAAACCAACCCGAATAAGAAAGGAACCGAACCAAAACTAAATCGAGAATTTCGATTTAGTTTAATTTGGTTTTTTGATTTTTTTTATAATTTTATTTATTTTTAATTATCTATTTTTGATAAAATATATTCAAATAATTATTATCGATTCATTATTAGTTGTTATATTTTATTTAATTAAATTCAAGATTTGTTGAATTTATTGATTGATAATTTCTTATATTAAAAATCAATAATTGATAAGTAATGGTACATTGGTAATTGATAAATCATAAGTCAATAATTAGAGCTATCAAGATGAGCCAGCCTACTCCGAGAGGGATAGGTAGCTGGGGAGCGGATCATGGTGGGGGACCGAGAGGGAGAGGCAGCCCGAAGGGGCGTTGAGTTCATATTATGTTGAAGATTGAGCATATATTTTGTAAATATATATTACTTTAGCTTTTTTACATGCTTTTAGGTGACAACAAAGTTTTTTATAATCTGTTGTAATACTTATTATCTCACAGGCTCTATATATTATGTTGGTATCACTTATTTTTGATATAAGTAACAGTTTGAAGGTATACTAAATAAGTGATATATTTGGCATGAGGTATTCTAAATAAGTGATACATTCGGCATGAGATATGCTATGACCTCTTTTTCTCATTCCCATATAATGTGTTAAATCTAATGGGTTCAATATCAGTTTTGGTTACCGTATTCTTTTGGTTGCCTTCTGGTTTTCACTGATGATGATCCAAACTTAATAGATATTGAAGGGAATAACTCCGCAAATATATTATGGCATCTTTTTTTATTCCTATATGATGTGCTAAACCTGATGGGTGTCGATCAATTTTGTTTGCTAATTTTTTATGCTTGCTTATTTATTTTGCCATGATTACGATACATTTGGCACGAGATATGACAAACAAGTGATACATTTACCATGAGGTATGCAATGGTTTTTTTCTTTATTCCCACATGATGTGTTAAATCTGATAGGTTCAATATTGGTTTTGGTTTTGTTATGTTTCAATTTGAAATTCATCATGCTGGGTATGTATCAATGTAAAATCTTATATCGTTTGAATTAAAATTGATATTATTAGATATATATTTTATCTACTATATTGTTTGGATTAGCAGATGCTTCTCTGTGAGCTATTTTGTATTAGAAAAAAAAAGAGTTATAAAAAAATTGATCAATATATAAGTTTCTAAAATAATATTATATATCATATATCAGGACTCGCGGTTGTATGATCAGCTGGGCTCATTGTTCTAGCCATCACATCAGATAATTCTATTAGCAAACTCTTTTACTTATTTTAAGTTTTCATATTTAAAATATTCATATATTTACGCTAAGCTTGAGTCATAAAAAGAGATTTAGGGGCTAAAAATTTAATCTAATCATCCAATTGATGGGCCGGAGGTAGCTATAGTTTCGTATCATCAAATAGAATGTGTAAAAATAATCTGTTCGAGAATTGAAGGAGGATATCGAAAGATACATCTCTGTATTGAAACTTATGAATAATATTTTATTTTTCTTCATTTCAAGATGCTGGGATATCCGGCTCTCATCTACCAACTATTAGCGATGAGAAGAAGGACGAGGAGAACGTTACTTAATTTTTTTTTATTTATATATAATTTTGATACATCATTATTGTATGTGCCCCAATGGAGCAGCGAGAAGTACACCAGTAGGTAGTAGAGGGTTCGGTAGAATCGGGCTATCCAGTAGGATTCGATCAGGTACATAGGTGGCTCCATCGGTACACATGTTATGGCTGATAGACTATTAAGAAATCTATACCAAAATGCTTCACTATAACTATAAAAATTTTTATATGCATGCTTTAATTAATTTAATTTATTATTTACTTATTGTAGACACAACAACTAGATTATCCATCAAGCTAGCTGCAGTTGTGGGAGGCCACACATCGATTTAGAAGGATTGGTGATTATTTAGATTCTAGGTCATGACAGATCGGGATCAGAATTTTAAACTATATTTATTAAATTATTATAGGATCTGATATGTATATTAAAACTAATATATTTTTGAATTATATAGGCAGATTATGCAGAGTACGTCATTGTATGGAATGGTGATAACTTGTCCATTTAGCCCACCCTTAATCTTAAGAGATGGCTAAGGATTATTGGAGGGGTAAGTAAGAGCTAGGTTATAGGATTCGGTCATAGCTTCGATCCTCCAGCAACTCAATCCTCTTTAGCATCCTCACAGGTCTCGACGTCCTAGATTTGGAGTGATGCCCACGTAAAGGAGGTCATGCAGAGACTTTTGAGCCAACGGTCTTAGAGCATCTGGAATGCCATCCACGATGCGATCGTGAAGGATCTTTAGGATCCATAGTTAAGTGATCAGTTGGACTCATTATTCCAACCATCTCATCAGATAATTTTATTAGTAAACTTTTTTACTTATTTTAAGTTTTCATATTTAAAAGCTTCGCATATTTAGACTAGACTTGAGTCGAAAAAGAGGATCTAAGGGTTAAAAATTCAATCTAACCATCTAAATGATGGGTCGGGGGTGTCTATAGTTTCATATCATAGAATGGAACGTGTAGAAATAATCTATTCGAGAATCAAAAGAGAGTATCGAATGATACGCCTCCATATCAAAACTTATAAATAATATTTTATTTTTTTTATTTTAGGATGTTGGAATATTCGGCTCTCATCCACCAACTACTGAAGATGAGCAAGAGGACAAGGACGTTACCTTATTTTTTAATTTATATATAACTTTGATACTTATAAAGTAGAATCTCAATATAAAATTATATAATTTATATTTTAATATAATATAATTATTTTTTATTTATGATTATGTTAAATAGTTATTATTTTTTAATAAATTTTAAAAAATATTATTATTTATTAGTAGGTTTTAGATTATTTAATTATATTTTTTTTAGAAAAAATTAAAAACTATTAGCGACGGTAGATTACCATCATCAATAATTTTTTAAAATTTAGAAAAAATAAAAAAGATATTAGCAACAGCAATTAGCGACAAAATTGCCATCTCTAAAAGTTTTTTAAGTTTTTTAAAAAAATTAAAAATTATTAGCGACGGTATTAGCGACAAAAATACCATTGCTAATAGATTTTTATCAGTTTAATTAATAAAAATTAAAATTTTTAGCGATAGCATCTTTGTCGCTAATGCCATCATTAATTTATTATTAGCGATGATAATAGTTGTCGTCGCTAATAATAATAATTAGAGATAAGAATTTTTCAAATTGGATTTCACAATGGTATTAGTAATGGTAAGATTATTAGCAACGATATATGGACTATTAACGATGGCATTTAGCTGTCGCTAATAATCAGAATTCTTGTAGTGTGAGGAGTTTATTGAAGTTAAAAACTATCAAGTGAAGTTTAATGATTTCTAGACTGTTGATTCTCATATTGAGATATCACATGTTTGTGTTGGTGATGGACTTATCCATCTATAAGCGTATTATCTGATTGCAGGGACTTGATCACATCTTTTTATGCATACATTTTCTATGGAAGCAAGACACCGAACTATATAGATATTGTTCTCCTTGAAAATCTTTGGTGATTAATTAGATGTAATAAATTTTCATCTAATTAAAAAGTGCCTCTTTCTTGATATGTTGGGAATGAAGCATAAAATTTTTGTCTACACTAATTTTTATTTAGAAAATGCTGTTATTTTTATGTCTAAAAAAAGAATGTACAGGTCAAGTATAATGTGCATAAATACATACATAAGAATGTATGTTGATGCACAAAAGAATAAAAGCCAAAATGATTTATTTTAGAGACTGCTTTTGAAAAAAAAATGGTGGAAGTTGTATGGGCACATTCCCTTCTTAAGAGCCTGAGGAGAGGGTTATTTATCCTTAGTACATCTGCATACAAAATGAATATATGCAAGTTTTGTGTTGTTGCAGACTTCTATGAACTGATTCATGCATAAAGATAGATATGTTTATAATCATACTATCAGTTTATGCACTTGTATGTGAAACTAGATAGAAAGTCTTAATGGTCATAACTTATAGCAATCCACTACAATATTGTGCTTTCGTGGAAATATAGGCCTTGGCCTTCTTAGGAAAAATAGGAATCCAGAAATTACTAGGTCTAAAAATTACTTTTAACTCTATTCAATAACAATTACATACTAAATTGAATGATGACATTAATACTCATAAAATATGCCACTTATTTGAACTCCAAGTATGACATATATATAAAGACTCAACATTTAAAGAATTAAATTATTCCACTGTTGAGAAAAAAATGTTATCATGACATAGCTAATGGTTGTCTATTTGAAGTATCATTTCATCAAAGTTTCATCTTAAATTAGTCAAAACTACCACCTTGACATCTAGCTTGCTGGGTGTTTTTTGAAAATAAATAGATGATTTACTCTCTTTTTTTGTATGTGTCCCAATCTTGTTTCCATAGATGTAGGGCGCACCATTATAATGTAGATGATCATCATGAAGCAAAGACACAATTTTTTTTTTTTTTGAGAGTGAGAGATGGAATAATTTGTTAAAATAACGTAACAACTAGGTTGCTACTCTTGAGTGATAGATTATTTTTTTCTCGAAAGAAAAATATTGCTGGTGCATATAGATGAACAATTTTAATAATATTGAAGTCATAATGCAAATGTTGCTCATTTTTTATCTATTTAAGAAAACCACCATAACCTCTTATCAGCTCTGCTTTTTGTAGCTTCAACAAGTATGATAATAATTTATATCTTCCTAATGCTAGCTACAAGGCATACTAAAAGTGTGACTAGATAGGATAAACTACATGAATCCTTCTTCTATTATGCTCTATTTAGGCCCATATTTTCTAAAAAATAAAAAGATATGAAGTCTTAATTACTATTTCATTCTCGTGATTTTCGGTCTAGTAAGTGAAGCATCACTTGCATTTGCAGTAGCATGCAAGTGATATTCTAATCATAGCTACATCTGAAATGACCGGTTATGATCTAAGTTGAATTTAGCCCTATTTAGTCCATCCAAATTGCTAATTCTACATGCTCTATCTTTTGCAATACTAACAAAGAAGTTCTAAGATGATTTATTTGGACTTTTGGAAGCTACATTGGTTGGTTGACAAAAGAAAAAAAAGGTGGCTATCAACCTATTTTTTAATATAAGCTACATATATTGCATTAAAAAAAATAAAAACAGTATATCCTATCTATGCCTATACATGAAAGACGTGTTTAAGTCTCTCTCTTTGCATGCCACATGTTGGATGTTTAGGACGATATGTGTCATTTGTTTGGCATGTCTCACATCTATTGCTTTGGTTGTCTCTTCTCATATTTTGGTTAGTGATATGGAAAGAGATGCATGCCCTTTTTGACACCCTCACCATGCATTCCCTCATACCGTATGAAAATGGGAGGATTAACAACTATCCATCTTGCCCTCTATTCTCTTCCAGTACAAACAACACTATGTGTCATGCCCCAAACTAAATACATAACAAATGTTGCATGCCTACAAGATTAACCATACAAGAATATAAGGCTACTAATCAAATCATAATAATTTCAAAGCAATAATAAAAGTTTTCAATCTTTGAGAATTAATTTAGTAAAGATCCAATCAAATCATTCTTATAAACAAATATCTCAAGATAACAAGAGTCATATTATTCCAACCAATTACTATCATTTAGACCAAATAAAAATCTAAAAAAAAACTAAATGAAACTAAACTAAACTAAGAAGTTTAAATAATCATAAATATTTTTAGGAGATCTAGTGCACTCTCTCATATCCCGAGCAAAGCATGATTCAGGATTTGGAAAAATAGAAAAAGAATGAGTAATGAGCTATACCACCTAGTAAGTAGCATAACATATTAAAGTTGGGTCTAAGCATGCCAGCAGATTATAAATCAAACATAGTTTATCACATATCAAGATTAGGTATATCAAAATTCAAAGAATAATATACTTTTTACTTTTCAAGTATATACTTTTCAAAAATTAATGCTAAACTGACATCAAGCTATTGCTATGTAACCTAGTGGCATGGATGAGATAACAAAAACAAGATGCACAAAGTGTAAGATAATAGATAACAAATACTACTACCTTAAACATCAATGGTTGAGCAGTGTCAAAATTAGTTTGTTAGATTATAAGTCAACAGCATCAATGTATAAGCCCATGAGGGGGGCTAGATTGTAGTCATCCTAAGAATATAAATAAAGTTAATTTCACAAATCACCTAGTTAAACTTCCAAATCCAATGCTCAAAGTAGATAGTATGTTCAAAAATAACTTATTTACCAATATACCAAATACATACTATGTTCTTGTTTTATTTCCAAAACAAAACAATTACAACAATAATAGTAATATGCTTGACCCATTTTGTCAAACATAAAGCATACATCATGCAATAAATTTAATAAACTAATTATAATTTCTAAGATCATTCATTTTGATAAATTTTGAAGGAAGAATACTATGAAGCGTTCCATTATCTCTATCAAACCAAATATGGTATTTATCAATCCACACTTCAATTCAATAGATGAGAAATACTTGTTCAAGGTCATTGAAATTTAATTAATTTTATAGTCAAGTTCTTAGAAGCTGAATAGACAAGAAACTCTGAAGAATCCAAATGGGTTAAGTGAGTGGAAAAACCTGGCTAGGAGTATAACTAAGGTATGGCTTCAAGCTCGAATCAAGAGGGTCCAAGGATATATCGGTGGTAGGATCCAAGGTACAAATCAGTCAATTTGAATAATTTGTCTCATTAAAGGTTGAGCTAGAGTATAGGTCAGCTATCATAATTGAAGATGGCCAAATCTAGTAGGAACAAGGGCTAGGATGAAGGTTGGTGCACTGCCTAATGGCCATGAGTTAAGGCCTTTTATTGAGAATAATGCGGGTTGCAAGAAAGAGACTCTTTGGGGTCACCTACCATCTAGAGATAAAAAAAAAGTCTTAGAAGAGAGAGAAAGAATGAGAGATAAAATAAAAGTGAAAAAGCTAGAGGGATAAGGTGTGTTAGATGCCTAACGATGATAATTTAAGGCTAGGATTGGCAACCACCAAGGATGGTGAAAGTAGGCCAATTACCGATGGTGGAGCATTGAATAAAGAGAGCCAATGTAGGGATTAAAATAGGGCAAGCACGAGGCAAAGCAGGCAGCATTTGACTAAAAATCAAAGGAAGGGATCTCTTGAGGTGGCTGCAGATGGTGGTTGGAGGATTAACAACTAGTAGTAGCTAGCACTTGAGATCACAGTTGATGTGCCATCAGAGCTAGAGAAACGGAATAGGACCAAATCATATTATTTTTTCTTCTTTTTTCTTTTCTTGTTATTCTTCTTTTTTTCTTTTTTCTTTGGCAGAATGGGAGAAAGGCAGCCTTATTGTGAACTGGTCAAAGAAACCTCAAGGTGATCAGTGATGATGATTTACATCTACCCAAGCATAGAGCTTGACAACGACCTCAATAGCTGCATCAACCATGGCTGTCGATAATGGAAAAAGGAGAAAATATAAACCAACACCTAGGTTAGTCAAATCATAGAAATAGAGCTCATTGACCAAAAACCAAGCTCTATTATGGCCATAGGAGTCACCGAGAGCTTGACTAGAATGTTGTCAAGGACCATGGCTTCAAATCATGAAGGATTAGGTGGAATAATGCTAGAACAAGGGAGAGAAAACACCAAAATAAGGGCAGCTCGAATTCATGGATTTCCGATGGCTATCTTGCACTAGTCCAGCTATAAACAATGACATTAGGACTAGAGAAGAAAGGGGCGAAAGATCAGAGACTATTACCTTAATTTTAGTAAGGTATTGATAGTGGCTTGCTATAGGCTTGGCAAAATATGATCTGACTTATCAGTCCAACCCACATTCGATCCATCTTAAGCAAGTTTGGATTTGGTCTAAATAGATTTGGTTTATAAACGGGTCAACCCATTTAACCTATTTGATTATTTGGGTCAAATTTAGATTTTTATTTTTTGACTTATTTAACCTATTTAACCCTATTTATTAAATGGGTTGGGCCTTAAGTATCCATCTAAATTATACTATAAAAATCTTCTCTAAAGCTTATCTAAAGCCCATCCCACCTAAAGACCGTCATGCTCAAGAATCCCATTCAAAACATGAAATCATCATCACACATGTAAATCCATATATGGTTCGCTCAGGAGTCGCAACTTGCGACTTTAAATAAGGGTCTTCATGAGTCTTCGGTCCCTCTCTCTCTCGTAGTCTTATTTTCTAATTTTTTTTTTTTAGTTAGGGTTTCAAGAGGTACTGGAAGGCTAGTGAGAGTGCTAGGACTGAGTTGGAGAGGGCTTAAGATATAGCTAGAGGAGTGGCACCCAATCGAGGATGGTTGGGATGGAGCCAAAGAGTTGCTTGCAAATGCAACCAAGAGTCTGATGGCATCAGAGAGAGCCGAGGTAGTCAAGGATCAAGCCAAGCCATCGGATAGGAACTTCTTACTGAGGGCAATGAAGTGGAGGTCGGAGCAAAGGGAGAGGGCATCCAAGATGGAGCTGCTAACACGGGTGGGGATGAGGAAGAGCTTGGTGAGAGTGGAGAGGCACCCGAGAGCAAGGTTGAGGCTGCTGAAGAGATTGGGGGATCTTGTGTGGGGGTCATTGAGGGCTAGGGTGATGACACAATCACCATAGTAGAAGACCCCCAGTAAGCCATAGGGATTGTCAGTTAAGTCCCACCTGGCAAAGCATCTTTTCCACTATGTTTGAGGTCAAAGCAGACGGAGAGGGAATCTAGCATGGAGCCAATGATGCAGTTGAGGATAAGGGAGAGCTCGGTGAGGGTTGAGAGGTGGCTGAGAGCAAGGTCCAGGTGATCGAGAGGTTGCTGGACCTAGTATGAGGGTTGTTAAGAGCTAGAACGATAATGTGGTCACTGGAGCAAAAGACCCTTAGAAAATTGTAGGAATCGCCGATGCAGATAACCCTTCTCCAATAATTTTTCTTTCTACTTTTCTTTTTTTTCTTTTTTAACTGGGTCACTTATGATTAGGTAAATCGATTATCTATTTAATAAATAGATTAAACAGATCAGATCAGATAACAAATTTATTAAATATGATAGGTTTGAATTTTAAAATCTTAGCTATTTAATAAATAAGTCAGGTTTAGTTTTGGACTTTTTGACCAGACCCACAACTGATCCAACTCGATTGCCAGAACTTCTCATGGAAAAACAAGTAGGAGCTCAACAGATTTCATCATTGATTGATTGGGGTTGACGAGTGATACATAGAAAGGGGAGGGCCTTTTACAAATTGAGTCCTAGAGTTTTTATCGAAGTCCGACCAACCCTAGGATCCCATTCTTTGATTATAGAGAAAGATGACTCCGATCAAGAGTATTTCTCTCTCATCGTACATGCCGGTGTATGCTAGGGGCCCAAGTAGCCTATCCAAGCCAACCCAATCTAGACTAGGTCCAAATAAACAGGCTCTCACACCCTACTTTTGCTGCCCTCACGCCCTCTATTCTTCATCTATGCCTTGATATGTTTTTCCTAGAGATGTTATAGGATTATCATTTGTTCTTTTTCACCCGAGATCAGGAGGTGATGGCCTTCGGCCTCACCCTCTCCTTAATATGTCTCTCTCTTTCTCTTATCTATTTTAATTATTAAAACATATTTTTATAAAATAAAAAATAATAAAATATTTGATTCTTCAAATGACTTATCAAATGACTAGGGATGGCAATAGATTGGATTTGAGTCGGGTTGAACAATACCTATATCCATTCCATGATGAAAAAATTTATATCCATACCTATCCCATACCCATCTCAGGTCGGATCAGACCTTACAAATTCTCCAAACCCTACAAACTATCATGCTTTTTTATTAATTGGATAAATTTAGTAAATGGTAGACAACGAGAGTAGTTTCCTCTTTTTTTAGGAACTACAACATAGGTTAAAGAACTCTACAAATTTCTTGGTTACTTATATACCACAAGAAGGTAATCATGCTACTGATTGTGTGGCAAGGATTGTTTTGGATGGGGATTTTGACTTCTATCCTCATATCTAACTGCCACCACAACTCCATGAGATGTTATAGGTGGATCATAGCGGAGTTGAGCATCTCCGTAGCTTCTAAATCCTATATGCAATGTATGATTATTCCATTATTCATCATTTTGAATTTAACTCCAATTGTCATTGGAAGTTTGTCACTGTTGCTCAATCTCAGGGTATGCTTAACCTTGGATATTGGAATACTCGAAAGGAGTATGCAATTGAATCTTATAACTATCGACTACATAAGTGCTTCCTCATCACTATATTCTATTCTATGCTTATAATGTTTATGTTGTGGATTGATGACTACTTATTGTCCACCTCAAATTTCTATGATCCACTGAATTCTCAGAGGTTATTAAATTTTAACTGGCCTAACCATTCATTGGTATGCAGGAGATTATGCAGTATCAAAGATTCAGTAAAGGAATACATAGTCAAACAAATCTATTTATATTATTTTCATATTAATAAAAGATCAACAATACATGTCCTTTGATGCTTGTTGTTTAGAGCAACAAATAAAAATTAAACCTAACTTACTATAGATTAGAATAGTAGTGAGTCGGATGTCGATTTTCTCAAGGATCGAGGGTAGTTAATTAAAAAAATAAAAAAGATTGTTTGATTGGTTTTGGAATTCTTAAAGTAGTAGAAAAATAAAAAGCAGTAGAAAAGCAATTTATAATCAATTAATCAAGAAGAAAATTATCTCAGGTTTCAGTTCCATCTTCAATATTCGAGTTTATAATTGATCATGCAATCTTTTTATTGTCGACATGCAATCTTATATTTATTTTTTTGATCTAGTTCTAATATAACCTATTCTACCAAGTATGGACCATATCTAATATAATCATGATTCATCTTACAAATATAGATTATTTAGATCGTACAATCAAAGAATATAAAATATTAATTTAATAAATCTTATAATTTATTCTAACTTGAGCACAGATCATATCTTTCTATGATAACGATCTGTCTCTTTAATTATAAATTATAAGAAATTTAACATTAAAGCATGAATAAGATTGGCATGCAGAAAAATAGATAAAAAATTTTTATTGCTCAAATAAAAAGAAAAATAAGATTTTATTAGAAACTCTCATACTGAAGATTTTTTTTACTCCCCAGAGACACGAGATCCTTAGCCATGCATTCTTGAAAATTCCTCCATAATTGACATCTTCAAGCTTCTAGGATGAAAGAATAATAAAAGAAAAAAGAAAGAAAAAAAGAAAAGAGAAGAGAAATTGCTTCCTATTGCTCCTAGGACCTCCCTCTCCTTTTGGTGTGAACATGGGTTTAAATAGAGAGGAAAATAGGAGTTTTGTGATCTTTTTCGGAGTTTAATTCGAGTTTGGCCTGAATTATTTGAAGCTGATGAAATCCTGACCATCAGATTACTGATCAAAGGCTTAGATCCTATCTAAATTCACCGTTTGGCACCCGATCAACACCCAAAACTCATCTCCACCGTTCGACCATTGCTTGGATTGCATGCGGTCGTCCGATCATAGTCAAAAGGCTATCCGGGGAGTCCTAATCAAGTTGGGAATTGGTCACTGTCGTCTGATCTCAGTCGGCTACGCTGTCAGACATAAGATCGTGCAAAACCCCTCCGCCCCATCATGCACCATGATATAATTTTCCTTGGATCCTTTAAGGATCCAGATCTATTGAGTTGGTCGTCGGTCCACCATGGACCAGACGGTTGGCTGGCGTCTGCCTGATATCATGGTGAAGGGGGGAAGTGGCTGTTGTGCACTGGGCTCTAGCGGATTAGGCCACGGTTGGTTCTTACTGGACCAGCCGATTCAACCGGTCGATTCAGTTGAAATTTTTTTCTTTTGTTTAAATTTTTGGCTTCCATAATAACTTTAATTTAGCTTCGATTTGCATGAAATTTGATCTATTTGAATTCATAAATCAAGCTCTTCACATTGGTGGATTCCTTTCCTATAAAATATTAATAAAAATATTAATTTTTTTAAATAAATATTAAATATTATATTATTTAATATTTTTATTTATTAAATTATGATAATTATCACATCTTTCAACTTAAGTTTTACTCATCCTCGAGTAAGAAGAGAAAAATTAGAAGTCAGTTGATTCCTGATCAGAGATTTAATAAGTACATCATTAGATTATTAATTCCATCCCAAGTAGTGGTTAAGTGAAGAACATAAAATTTTAAAGCTTTTCTTTGATCAATTTTCGATCTTTATTCTTTAAATCCTCTATCTTTAGTATGGATTAGAATTTTTTTTTTAAGCTAGTGCAATGTTTTAACCTCTTAAGCTTTCTATCTGATCCTTGTAGCGAGCTTTGGACCAATGACTTCTAAATCAGTTGACTTTAGGACACTAGGTGTAGAACATCCCCTTAGACTTACTGACTCGAGTCAAATAGACTATAAGTTAAAACTAACTATATAACAAGCTTCTTCACATTGTCCACTTTTTGACACGAATAATATTGCTTACTTAGGCAATGGGACCTGGTTACTCGGTGGAAGATCAATATTTAGAACTTACTTTTTATTCTTTTTTTTTAAAAAAATTTCACCATCATTTATTTTTTTATCATATTTTTTTCTCTCATACCCATATAAAATAGATTCTTTATTGAATATAGGCTGAAAGAAGGTTTTAAAATTACTAAAAAATTTATTCTATTCTAAACCTAATCATTTATTTGATATCTTTAATAATTAGATCCTCAGTATTTCAAAAATTTTTAAACCATTAATCAATCATCGATTAAAATGCTTGAGAAACTTTAAATTGGTACGAAATCAGGTACATAAGACTAATTATTATTATACTTGAGGACTTAAAAAAAATTATTTATCCTTCCCTCTCAACTTAATTTTCATTGTCCTCAATAGAGAAAAGAAAATAGAGTGTGATAGAAGATAAGAAAATAATAAGAAAAGAGTTCACCTAGCTTAGTATGGTTCTGATCTTGGCTTGGACTTTATTTGTTCTTCGTTCAATATGAGTATGTAATTATCCTCCCAATTTAATCCTAAAAGAAAGATAAACTATAAAAAAAAGAAAATTCAAATGCAAAAATTGGGTTGCCTTCCAGTAAATGCTAAGTTTAATATCTTCAGCCAAACTTTTTCAAAAATTAATTAGAGTATATAGGTTCATAGAGAGCCATGACTTCTTCATTAGGTTCAGTTGGCAATTCTAAGAATGATTTCAATCATTGTCCATTAACTTTAAAAGTAACCCTATTACTTGGGTTTTCAATCTCTATGGCCCTATGTGAGAAGACTTCCTTGACAAAATATGGTCCAGTTCATTTAGATCTTAATTTTTCTAAAAATAGGTGTAGCCTAGAATTATATAAAAAAATTTATTTAAGTATAAAAGATTTTCTATTAATTACTTGATCGTGAAAAGCTTTAGTTCTTTCTTTGTAAATTTTTGAGTTTTCATAAGCTTCATTTCTTATTTCCTCAAGTTCATTGATCTATAAATTTCTCAGGCCTCCAGCTGCATCTAAATCCATGTTTAGTTATTTAACGGCCCACATCATCCTTTATTCTAGTTCTATCGATAAGTGACATGCTTTTCCAAAAATCAGCCTATATAGAGATATTCTTAAGTTGATTTTGAAAGCTGTGCGATATGCACAAAATGCATCTATGAGCTTCAAAGATCAGTCTTTTCTATTTGCATTTACTGTCTTTTCTAAAATTAGCTTCATTTGGCAATTAGACACTTCAATTTACCCACTCGTCTGTGGGTGATAATGGTGTGGCCAGCTTATGGGTAATATTATATTTCTACATTAGTGATACAAAAGATCGGTTGTCAAAAGTGTGTTCCACGATCATTAATGATGGCTCTAAGGGTACCAAATTAAGATAGAATATTTGTTTAAGAAATTTTATAACAATCCTACTATCATTGATTTTGCATGGTATTGCCTCTATCCACTTAGATACATAGTCTACGGCTACTAAGATATACTCATTTTCAAAAGATTTTGAAAATGATCCCATGAAATCTATTCTCCATACATCAAAGATTTCTACAATTAAAATGAGATTCATAGGCATCACATCTTTCTTGGTAATTCATCCTATTTCTTGACACCTTTCATAACTTTTGCAATATTTATTCGCATCTCTAAATAGGTTTGGCCAATAGAATCCATATTGGAGCACTCTAGGTGCTATCTTATTAGCACTAAAATGACTACCACAAGCTTGGTCATGGCAAAAGGATAAAATACTACTAACTTCATCTAGGATACATCTCCTTATAGTTTGGTCAGGACATTGTTTGAATAAATATAGATCATCCCAAATAAAATATTTTATTTGGGAGTAAAATTTATTCTTGTCCTGAGTCGTCCAACGCATGAAAATTTTACCAATGATCAAATAATTTACTATATCAGCATACCAAGGCCCAGTGGTTACCGACATATGTTGTTCGTTAGGAAAGGACTCATTAATAGGTAGTTCCTCAGTTGGTGCAATTGCTAATCGAGATAAATGATCCATCACTACATTTTTTGTATCTTTTCTATATTTCATCTCTAGGTTAAATTCTTGCAAAAGAAGGATCCATCTGATTAAGCATGCCTTGGCATCCTTTTTTGAAAGGAGGTATCTAATGGCAGAATGATCTATGTAGATAATCATGTGAGAACGTACTAAATAGGACCTAAATTTTTTTCTAAAGCAAATACTATAGCTAAAAATTCTTTCTCAGTAGTTGAATAATTTAGCTGTGCATCGTTTAAGGTTCTACTAGCATAATAGATCACTCATGGTAACTTATCAATCCTTTGACCTAGGATAGCTCCTATGGTATGACCTGATGCATCGCATATAAGCTCAAAAGATTGAGTCCATACTAGTGGATGAATAATTAGAGCCAAGGTCAATTTCTTTTTTAAATGTTCAAAGGACTCGAGACATTTAGGTGTAAAATCAAATTTAACATGTTTAGTTAACAAGCTAGTTAATGGTCAAGCCACTTTGCTAAAGTTTTTAATAAACCATCTATAAAAACCAGCATGTTTGAGGAAAGAGCAAATTTCTTTTACTGATTTTGATGGTGGAAGATTTTCAATTAAATCTACCTTGGCTTTATCCACTTCTGTGCCCCTCTTTAAAATTACATGACCAAGGACTATACCCTCCTTAACCATGAATTGACATTTTTCTCAGTTTAAAACTAGATGTCTCTCCTTACATCATTCTAAAACTAATTTGAGATGATGTAGACATTCAAAGAAGGTAGATCCAAAAACAAAAAAGCCATCCATGAAAATTTCTAAGAATCGTTTTACCATATCAGAGAAGATGCTAAACATGCACCTTTGGAATGTAGATGGGGTATTACATAATCCGAAAGGCATGCATCTATAGGTGAAGGTTCCAAATGGACAGGTAAATATTATCTTCTCTTGATCTTCTGGAGCTATAGGTGTTTGATTGTAACCAAAGTATCCATCTAGAAAATAATAAAAATTATTCCCTGCCAATCGTTCTAACATTTGATCTATAAAGGGCAAGAAAAAATGGTCCTTCCGAGTGACTGCATTTAATTTTCTGTAGTCTATACAGACCCTCTATCTAGTTTGAATTCTAGTTGGTACCAACTTATTGTTATCTTTTTATACTACAGTAACTCCTGACTTTTTGGATACTACTTGAACTAGGCTCACCCAAGAACTATCTGAAATTGGATATACTATTCCATTGTCAAGGAATTTTATTATTTCATTTTTCACAACTTCTTTCATAGCTGGGTTGAGTCTCCTTTAGGGATCTCCTTTTGGTTTAGCTTCCTCTAGTAGGTAAATTCTATGTTGAACAATCAAGGGGCTAATCTCTTTTAAATCTACCATGGTCCATCTTAATGCTTCTTTATTTTCTTTAAGGATGGTCAATAATTCTTCCTTTTGTATAGGGTCTAGGTCTGCTGAAATGATTACCGATAGTATTTCTGATGGACCTAAATAGGCATATTTCAGGTGCTTAGGGAGAGATTTGAGTTCTAATTTGGGTGCTTTCTCCAAAGATGGTTTGGGTGGTGGTTTAACAGTTATCTCAAGTGGTTCGATTGGAGGCTCCCATCTCGACTCCATCCTATAATTATCAATTGATGAGAGTTCATTGAACTCTTCATCTTCTTGGTCCATTAGAATTTCATGATCAAACTCCTCATCACTTAGGTCAATGGGCTTTTAGGTGTTTTCTTGAATCCAGTTTACATCGCTTATCTTTTCAGTTTTATTTAGATGAAAAATATTCAATTCTATAGACATGTTGCTAAAGGTGAGTTTCATCAGTCTATTTCGATAATTGATTTATGTATTGATGGATCGAGCTAGAGTCGAAGAAGATGAGATTGCCATCAGTGATCTACAAAATAAAGTTTCATTTGGAGTCGGTGGTGGTGGCTCCAGTAGGATACCTCCGACGATCAAGTCAGCTCTTCTGATCAATTGAAATGGAGTGCTCAGAAAAAGAGTTCGACAAAGTTTTAGGGAAGGAGAAGAGAGCTTAGAGAAAATATATCTAGAGGATCTTTTTTGTAGATGGAGCCCAGAGCTGATAGTGACAATCATAGCTATCTAGTAGCTAGCCACTTAGGGACTGTGTGGGGTTTGCCAAGGAGAGAGAGGTGCCGTCAGACTGATAGTGACAGCCATACCATCTGATCATGGGTCGCATGAGGTTTGTTATGAAGAGAGAGGTGTTACTAGATCGATAATGGCAGCCATGTCATCTGGTGGAATCAAGCATTCAAAGTCCGACTGAGCTGGAGGAGTCTGACCACAAGAGTAATCCGAAAGAAGGTCAGATCCTGGAGAAATCCAACTGAAGAAAAAATCTGAAAGAAGTTTGGCTTCTAGAGGAGTTCGATTGGATGAGTAATCCGAAAAAAGTTTGGCTCCTGGAGGAGTCCGACTGCAAGAAAAAATTTTGAAGAAGTTCGACTCTTGGAGAAACTTGATTAAAGGAGAAATTCTGAAGGAGTTTGACTCCTAGAGGAATTCGACTGAAGGAGATGTCCGAATGGAGTTTCGCTCCTAGAGGAATTTGACTAAAGAAGATGTTAGAAAGGAGTTCGGCTCCTGGAGGAACTTGACTGAAGGAGGAATCCGGAAGGAGTTTGGCTCCTATAGAAATCCAACTGAAGGAGGAGTCCGAAAGGAGTTCATCTCCTATAGAAATTTGACTGAATGAGGAGTATAGAAGGAGTTCGGCTTCTATAGAAATTCGACTGAAGAAAAATTCGGAAGGAGTTTGACTCCTGTAAAATCTAATTGAAGGAGAAGTTCAGAAGGAGTTTGGCTCCTAGAGGAACTCAACTGAAGGAGATGTTCGGATGGAGTTCGGCTTCTGAAGGAATCCGACTGAATGAAATGTCCAAAAGAAGTTTGGCTCCTAGAGGAACTTGACTGATGGAGGAATCTGGAAGGAGTTCAGCTCCTGGAGGAACTTGACTGAAGGAGAAATCTGGAAGGAGTTCAGCTCCTGTAGAAATCTGACTAAAGGAGGAGTTCAGAAGGAGTTCATCTCTTATAGAAATTCGATTGAAAGAGAAGTCCGAAAGGAGTTTGGCTCCTGAAGGATTTTGAAAAAAGTTCGACTTCCATAGAAATTCGACTGAAGAAGGAGTCTAGAAGAAGTTCATCTCCTATAGAAATCTGACTGAAGAAGAAATTCGGAAGGAGTTTAGCTCCTATAGAAATTCGATTGAAAGAGTCCAGAAGGAGTTCGGCTCTTGGAGTAACTCGACTGAAGGATATGTTCGGATGGAGTTCGGCTCCTGAAGAAATTCGACTGAAGGAGATGTTCGAAAGGAGTTCGGCTCCTAAAGAAACTTGACTGAAGAAGGAATTTTGAAGGAGTTCGGCTTCTGGAGGAACTTGACTGAAGGAGGAATCTGAAAGAAGTTCGACTGCTATAGAAATCCGACCGAAGGAGGAGTCTGGGAGGAGTCCGGCTCTTGGAGAAGCCAAGCCGAAGGAGATGTCTGGAAGGAGTTTGACTCCTGAAAGAGTTTCGTAGAAATTCGACCGCTGAGGGAGTTTGAGAGAGGTTCGACCGATAGAGAAGTTTGGCTGGGGCTTGGCCGCTAAGAAGTTCGGTCGGCTGAAGGAGTTCGACTAAGATTTAGCCACTGGAGGAGAATATTCGATCGAAGATCTTTCGTGATTACTGGTTGCATTAGGCTAAGCATCAGACTGGACTTCGACGGGAGCGGGGTTTATCCCCAATAATATGAATGCATACTTCATGAATATTCTCAATTTATCTTTAGTTCATTACATATTTTTTATATACTCATTATACTATAATATCTCAATTTAAATAAATGAGTATTAAGATTTCAAGCATCAAATTATTGAGTATTTTAAGCATCAATTCATTAAGCATATACTCAATATTTCTTTTTTTATTTTTGATAATCATTAAAAAGCTTATGGAAAGAATTAAGAAAATCATCAAAATCAATAAAATATAAGAGTGTATCAAATGAGAGATGTGTCAAATTCAAAAAATAAAGTCAAATAAATCATCTCCCTTTTAAAAACTTATCTTTGGATTTAAAATATACTTAAAACATCATTTTTCTTTCAAAAATTTGCTTGAATTCAAATATCAAAGGCTCTTTTTCTTATCAAATAATTATAACTTTTATAATCAAAATTTTAAATATATAACTTTTAGGCTTGAAGAGGAATAGAGTTTTTCAAAATTTTGAACAAAGAAATCAAGCATAACATTTTTTTTTTTTTATGCATCAAACAAATCATTGAAATATATCATCAAAATTAATTAAAATTCAAAATATATATATATCAAATTTAAAAAATTTTGATTTAATTTTAAGAGAAAATTAAATTTTAATTTCATGAGATATTTAATATAAAAATAAGTATGTTTGATATCAAATTTATATTGATATCACTCTTTTCCTTTCTAAAAGATTTTAATTTAGATTTTTCAAGTCAATATTAAGGGATAGAGCTTTTCAAGATATTTTAGCATATTTGATACCAAAAGAAGTATGTTCGATGTCAAATTTTTATTTAATACCATCAATTTAGATTTTTAATTTAATTTTAAAAAAAATAAAGATTTTCAAATAAAATAAGTATAATAGAAAAAAATTGACACCAATTTTAATATTTATTTTTTACTTTTTTAAAAAAAAATAGTCAATTAAACTTTGAAAATGTATATATCGAAAAAGTATGAAAGATAGTATCAAAGCTAAAAATAATTTTATAAGGATCTTACATTGTATATTAAAAATTTTATAAATTTATTTCTAGGAGTAAGAAAAGTTTTCAATTCAATTCAACTCCAAGAATGTTAAGAATATTTTGATAAATTAAATTATAAAATCAGCATATGAATAATATCATTTTAAGTAAGTTTCAACATTTGAGAATAATTTATTTATCTGATACTACTTTAAATTAGTAGTACTTTAAATCAAATAAATCAAATTGAACAAACACATGAAAGCACGAATTGAAAAGAGTATAAGATATTTAATTCAGAGTTTGAAATCAATTAAAATAAAATATAAATTTGAGAGAATTATAAGATAAATGATTGAGAATTTGAGATTAATATCAATATTTTTAATACTAATTTATAGTAAATATCTCTCCTATTTTCAAAAGTGAATACCATAAAATTCATCATATTATATTTTTAAATTTATTCTTTCTCTTTTTTTTAAGTGAAGCATCGTTAATTGATACAACTTTAATCTTTAACTAATACTAATTTGACTTTTAAGTATAGATTTTTAAATTTGATTGATACCAATTTTGTAACTAATTCATCTTAAATGAATTCTTTCTCTTACTTTTGCAAATAAAATTATTTTTAATTAAATAATTTTTTAAAATTAAATTATTTTTTTAGTATTTTTTTCTATTACACTTATTTTAAAGTAAGTATATCGAGTTTCAAATAATCAACCATCAATCAAATAATCAATCATAATCATGATACAGTGAAATTTTTTTTTATGTAAATTTTACTTTCATTGATTTTAAAATAGAATGTTTACAACAGGATGTCTTTAATCATGACAATATCAAAATGATCAATTGATGTAAAGTATTTTTGAAATATTCATTGATCATTAAAAAATGATGATACAATTAAATCAATCAAAGTATGAATTGATAAGTCAAAAAATATATAAATGCTTAAATTAAAGATGAACAAATCAAGTAATATAAGTAATTTCTTTTCAAGTTTAAAAAAAAATTATTTCTTTTGACACAACTCAACCAAAAATAGAATAAGATTTAGTTTAAGTAATATTTCTTTCTCATTTAGAAAGTATAATTTCAATACTATATTTATTTTTTCTCAAAACTATAGATTCAAAAAGAAATGCTTTTCAAATTTAGCTGAGGAATAGCTTTAAGCTTTAAAAATTCAAGATAAATAGATTCTTTTAAAATTAGAAATTTAGATATATTATCATAAAGAGATTTATTTAATTTAATTTTTTAAATAATAATAATTATTTTTTTGAGAATATATATATATATATAAGAAATATTATATATTGAGTTCGAAAAAGATATCAAATATTTATAATTTATCTCAAATATTATCATATTAAAATATGATTGTGCAAACTTAGATTTGAGATAAAGCATTCTTTTCTTTCTTTACTTTTTTTTATCAAAAGATATAGTGCAAGGCGATAAAATCTGATACCAATTATTTTATTTTTTTTGATAAAAAAGATGAATTCATTAAGTTTAGATCAAATTATTTTGATAAGTCATTTTGAATTGATACCAATAGACTATGCAAATAAATCATAGAGAGATTTACTATTTAAATTTAGATCTTTCTTTTTTAAAAAAATATCACTCAATTTAGTTTAAAAAAGGTATGAAATTCTCTGAATTTATCTCAAAAAATATTATATAAGCTATGCAAAATCAGATTTAAGATAAAATATTCTTTTTTTTTACCGAAAGAAGGCAATGGAGTGATGGAGAAATCTTAGAACATGATCTAAATATTGAAACAAATCATATCTAAAATCATGAATTGAATGTGATTTAATATAAATTGTTTATACTTTGAAAGTATTTCAAATGATTAAATGAGAAATTAGTTCTGAGATTTCAAACCCCAACCCATTAGTCTTGAACTTAATTGAGAATTAAGTGATTATTTAGGATCTAGGTTTGTGATTTGAAGATTCTAAGATAATTTTATAAAATATGGGTTAAAGAGTAACGAGTCAGCTTTGATCAGATCATTAACTGGGTTAGACTTAGGGTTAGATTAAATATGGACTAAGTTAAAAAATTGATCAAACCTAATTAATAGTTAATTAGGATTATGTCATTTCTTTTCTATTGATCAATTTAATAGTTGTGGTTGATCAAAATCTATATATCTAACAAATGGATACTGATCGTGGCTTAGTGGTGAAGCTCGACTCTTTAAACAAACTAAATCAAATTTGATAAATTGATTGGTATCTAAGATAAGTCTGGCATTTTTAGATCGATGGTTTTTAATTGGTAGCCTGCTTACTTGGTCATTTCTGATGGTGTCTAAGATAAGCTTTGGCAGACCCTTCCATTGATCTCACTTTTTTGATTAATGTGGTTAATCAGCTTTTAATTAGGTTGCTCATTAATTCGTGCTAACCCATGTCACATAGAAAATCAATGAGACTGATTTAAGTGCTCATGCACTGAAATTGATCCTAGTCTTCATCAATGACTTAAAAAGTCAGTGGAAGGATTTGACTTGATGAAGTCATGAGAGCAATTTGGCTCATGTCTTCTCTATTCTTAAATCATAAATAAATTTAAATTTTTTAAATTATTAGATCCTTAAAATGATAAAGTTATGGAGATAACTGAGTCATAGCCGCCCATTAAGATGTTTAATAATAGATCCAATAGTCTGGGTGGACATTGGTGGTGCTTTATGCCTGATGTTCATTGTGATATTATAATTATCATTCATCATATGATGATTAAATCGCATTCTTTGAATAACAATTAGGTTAGCTAGAGCTTTTCTTGGGCCCGATCATCGTTCATTTGATGCACCAAACTCTATCATGCTAATGGTTGGATCTAACTAGAACTTTCAATGGAGGCACCTTATGCTTGTTGAAGAGGATCCTGGGGCAAAACTAAATTACTAAAAATTATTTAAAAAAATAATTGATTGAGAACATACCTATAGGTGCACACGGATTAGCTAGAACTTTTCTCGGACCTGTATGTAGTCTATGTAGATTCTAGTACCTACTAGAAAATTAAAGTAATTATTGAGAATTATGTCCTAAAGCCAATCATCAATTTGTTGATGGTTGTGCTATTTTATAATTATAATTAATTTATTATTGAATAAAATAAATATTTTAATTTTTTCATCATAAAGTCGATATCTTCTAATGAACTTCTTTATTGTAATGAAGTCTTTAGGACTATTTAGTTTCGATAAAGAGAAGATTTATCAATTAATTCTTAAATCATTCACGATCAAATGATACATTGTTAATTAGGATGATAACATTTATCAAGTATAGATCATTATATACCATATAGATTGATTGTTCTCTTAATCAAGAAGTGTGGAGATACTGGTATGATATATAGATGAGATATAAGGATACATCATCACTGAATATGACCAACTTTAGAGCATTCTACTATCGAAAATTGCTCTGATGTGATATAGGTATAAGTGTTCCTTAGACTTGAGATCACCATGGTGGCTTGCAAGCAACTCACTATGCTTTAGTATCGGACTAACTAAATTTCTAATTCAGTAATAGAAGATTTTTGGGCATAGTCAAGTACTTATGAAGTTGGTGAGTGATCAAGATGAAATTGACCACTCCAAGGGTTGAAGAAAATGCATCATCATATTTTAATTTAGCAAAACCTTGGCCAAGATAATCCATGAGATGAATTTGGTATTTTGAAATACAATGTGGATGACAAAATCAGAGTTGATAGTTTAACTCTGAATCATCCTATGAGCATTTAGGTTAAGAGGATGAATTATACAAAAACTATATCCATATGGGTTCTAAGAATATTGCTCTATATATTCGACCTATCCAACCATCGGATACCATTATTAGATGATCATTCTGATAGGTACAAAAATTTATTTATATGCTACTAGCTTAGATTTGCACCTATGGGGTCACACATGTAAGATGTCTCGATCTGATCGGATGGTTGATCAATAATTTAGAATCATTTTAAGGTCAAACAATTAATATGATTGATGTTTGACCTAATACAAGTATTATAGAAAGATTGATTAGTAATTAGATTACTAATTAAATTAATTTAATTAAATTAGAGAACTAAAATTAAGTCTAATTAAATATAATTTAATTATATTTAGTTTGGGTTTGATTGGATCAAGTCCAATTGGCTTATTGGATGAGCTAATTACAAGGGAGAACAAGTCTCTATTCAATTAGAACTTGTATGCATCAAATTTCTGATTTGATTAAAAATAAAATCAGATTTAAATTAAATTTAATTTGATTTAATTAAGCTCTTAGTTGGACTAAGATTATCTCTAATTGGGTTGCATTAGTTTTGATTTAATTGGGTTCAAATAATAAGTTGGATCAAGTCAAAACTAGAAGTCTTAGTGTGACTAAGATTTTTCCATCTTGCGCCACCTTGCTTTCCATGCCCCTCCACGCCAAGTCTTTTGGAATTTTTATAAAAAAATTTATTTTTAAAGAGTATCCATGCTTTTATTTTTTGTCTCCCACCATTTTAAGAGAAAATTAGTTGTGGAATAGGTCAAAACAAATAAGTTATTTTGACCTAGATCTTTATTGGATAGAGTTTGACACATAAACTTTTCTTATTTCTTTGAGGTACCAAACCATCTGAATTTTTCTCTAATTTTTTCATGAAAAAATAGAAGACTTATTTGCACATATTTCTTAGAGCCCACAAAAAAAATAAGAAGGGGACGCCCAAGAGTTGGGCGCCCTAAATCCTTGCTCAATTTGGACCTATCTTTCTAGGTATTTGACCTAGACAAGGACTTTGTCATAACTTTTTATTTAAAGAGAGTTGGGGCATAAGTTTTCTATAGGTTTTAGATCTAAGAGAGAGATTTGGGATGTGGATAGCTTAGGTGCAAAGAAGATCTGGGCGTGGTGCTTCATTAAGATACAAACCGTTGTATCCTGGTGAGGGAAAAAGAAGGGAAGAAGAAAGTATTCTTCTCCAAGGTTTTTCTTAGGTTCTCTTCTTACTTTTTCTTCTAAGTTTTTAGAAGAGAGTTTCCTTTCCCAAATCCTCTACCTCTTCTTCTGATTATTGAAGGATCCAAGGTTTGAAGAAGGAGGGTTTTGATCAGCCATCAAAGAAGGATCAGCACAGTACTAGCATACTGTGCTGATTTTCTATCACCAGACTTCAGATCGACGATCGAGGCCTTATGTAGACATCCTATAGAGGTCGGATACGTATACGGCTTGGAGCAACAACCTCAGTCTCAGATCAGTGAGTTGAAGAATCCATCTTGCAAAGATAAGAGAGATTTGATCTTTCTTTACTATTTAGATTAGATTTAGTATTGCTTTGATGTTGATGTGATCAATATCATCTTTGCTTAATTTTTATTATTAGATTTAATAGCATGCATAAATCATGAGATAAGATCCTAGATCTAAGATTAATTCATGTATTTTAATAAATTAATATGATTAGTTTATTACTTTTGCTGTGTAATTTTGAAAAATTTTTAAAATATGCTCATAAAATCCTAGATCAGTTTCCTTCAATAATTTTTCAAATTGGAGGTAGAGGCTATCAATTTATACAAAATAGTAGAAGAACCTTTAGACTAAATTCTAAGTCTTTAGGCTTAAAATAATTCTAATCACTATTATAGGTGGTCAAAAATAAAACCTAACTCACTACTATATAGATAGGATGAGTTGGAATCGTATCCTCAGGGATCGTGTTTATTATATTTAAATAATTTAAATTAAAAATAAAATTAAGATTAATTAAAAGGCTACTTAAATTAATTAAAAAAATAAATTAAATAGTAAATTAATTAAAAGCGGAGTTGTAAGTATGCAGATGGATTCTCAGGATCTCAATTGATCTCTTATCTGATAGTTGGTATTCTTTTTAATATGCTGTAATTGATATCTAATCAATAAAGATATAACCTATCTCAAAGTGCATGGCCTGTATCCTTAGATCATAGCCTATCCCTTAAAGTTATAGGCTAGTCTAAATTGACTTAGATATAATAAAAAATTAATCTAAATATAATTTATCTTAAGAGCACGAACTATACCCGTAGATCATGACTCGTTCTAAGAGTCATAAACTATTCTAGATTAATTACAAAAAAATAAAGACATAAAGAATTTAATAAATAAAAATAATTTTTATTATAAATTAAAAAAATATAAAAGATAGAAAATAAAAAAATATCCATCAAATAAGATCATAATGATCTCTTGAGAATAAGTCGATCAGCCGGCTATTAGAAAGCTTCTCGCTGAAATCTTCATCCTTGGAGCTTTGCAGAAGATCCTGGATAATAGCTGGTTGTAAAGATCAGGAGTAGGAGAGAAGTTTTGATAGAGAATTTAGATAATTTTGTGATCTGTTGGAGAAAGAAAAAAGAAAAGCTTGAAGAAAGAAGGGTTTAAGAGAGAGGAATAGGGAGAGAGAGAGAGTTTTAAGTGAAAAGAGGGCTTTCGAGGGTAGATGGATCATTAGGTCTCAGGGAAGGGCCTTTTATAGAGAAAAAATCAAAGAAATTTGAGTTAAAAATAGAGAAAAACTAAAGAAAATGAGTATGGATTGAATTCTACTCGTGATAATTTTCAGCCGTCAGATTGGATTCAAACGGTCTATATTTGGTCAAAATTCATTGCTCATAGCTTAAATAGGGCCTAGATTAAATTTTAGTCCGTTAGATCGAGCTTAGGGGTGAATTTGGATCGTTGGATGATGCTAAAATCTTCCTTAATCAAGTTGAAATCGAATTCTGATCGTTGGATCTTCATCGATGTGATTTCTGGCCATCAAATCATGCATAAAGGGGCTGGACTGTCCTGATCAACCTGAAAAATGATGCTCACCATTGGATCTTGATTGGCATGAATAGGGATTGTCGGATGGCGCTTTCCTATCGCTGTAGACTATCATAAACCGGCCTCATCAAAGATCTCTGCTAGTTACATCACGCCATGCCACTTGTATTGACCGTTTTACCCTGTGAGCCACGAGGGTTTTTGTGTAAACCCCTTTTCGGTCTAGGCATGCCATGCGGCGGCCTCTAATTAGGTGCGCCTACTGAGTTAGGCAGTCCATGCTTGATCCATAGATCGGTCGGTCGGTCCACTGTGCACCAGCCGACCTAATAAGTTGGTTTGGCCCGATTTTTTGGCTAGTTTTTTTTATTATTTTTTCCTTCTTTTTTTTTTTAAAAAAATTCTTGTTCTGGGTCCATTTTAAGTCCAATTCGCTTCAATTTTTTTTTTTTTAACTCCATAAATCAAGCTCTTTCCATCCATGATATTTTTTCTACAAAAGATAATTAAAAATAATAATTCTTAAAAAATAAAGATAAATTAATTAATAATTTAATACTTATATATTTAATATATTTATTAAATTCGTATACATTAGATCATTGTTCTCTTTTCTTTTAGAATAAGGCTAACCCTTAATTGCTTTGATCACTATCTGATAGTGATGTACTTATGGGATTTAACTTTGGTAATCAGTATCGAAAGTTGAATTTGGTTCAACAACATGAAAGAATTCATGCTGGAGCTTGTAAGTCCAATCAAAATAAAATATCCAAGATTAACCCAAATTAGGTAGAGTACTTCTACTATCAAAAATAGGATCATAAAAATAAATATTATTCTAAATATCTTGCTTTCCTTGATCCCAACATGCTGAATAAGAGAAAAAAGCAAAGAGTTGCTCATCAAGGATGTTATATGATAACACCTTGAAATTTCTCTATATGTGATTCTACTACCTAGGTATTAGATACCGGTAGTCTTTATGCAATTTATTGCAAGGACTACAAGTAAGTAAAAAATTTGAAAAATGATAGAAGATTCTTGAATGTTTAGGATGGTAGTCATGTTCCAATCATAGCTTTAGAAATTATCGATCTCATTTTTAATACAAATATTATCATTTTGAGTGATTATCGCTATTGTCCATCATTTATGATAAATGTGACCTCCGTTGGCCTTTTGACTAGAGATGATTCTCATTTATTTATAAAAGAAGATTATTATGATATCATTATGAATGATGTTATAATAATTCATGGACAACAAAAAAATGATATACACATTTAATCACAGCTTGTTAGTATAATATACATATCTAATAAACACTCAAGTTAGATAATATCATGGATATCAATCTTTGGCATTATAGGCTTAGTCATATTAATAAGAATAAGATAAACATGTTAGCTTAAAAAAAAAATCTCGACATCAATGATTATGAATCATTGGCAATCTGTGAATCTTGTCTTCTTGAGAAGATGACAAAGTCATCTTTTACTAGAAAAGGTGAAAGAGTCGGTGAAGTTCTAAGTCTATACATAATAATATATGTTAACTTATGAACTCAAGTGCCAGAGAAGGATATTAATATTTCATTACGATTGCAAATGACCTATCTAGATATGGATATATCTAGCTTGAATCATTTAAAATATTTAAACGAATTTCCATAATAAAATAGAAAAGATATTAGAACTCTTTGATCAGATCAAGAAGGTGAATACTTATCCAATTAGTTTTTACTACTACAAAAAAGGGCTACTGCAGTGGTTTGTAACTACTACTGTAGTCCAAAAAATTATTGTCATAGATTATGATAGCGGTTTTCTATCCGCTACTACTGCGGTCGTTGCCGTAGCTCTATGACAATGATTGTTGTAATAGTTGTTAGAATCGCTTGCCATAGACTATCTATTGCAGTGATTTGCCTATGGCAGTGAATTTTCTAACTACTGCTACTACGATCCATCATCGTACCTCTATGACAGTGATTGTTGTAGTGGTTATTAGAATCACTGCAATAGGCTAACAACCGCTGTCCATAGATTGCCTATTGCAGTGGTTTATAAATTGCTGCAGTAGATCTAGAGTGCTTGTGAGGCAGTTGGACATCATTCCCGTAGAGCCTAGAGACTAGCGTTTGATGGATGCTGCCATCAGAGACCGAGTATGGAAGAAGATATGAGTAAGTATGCGCATCTTAGTTATATTTTTGTATTTTACATGTTTACACTATATATGTTTGATTAGAATAATTTTGTAACTAATTTTTGATAAATTTATGCAGAAGAGGTATGACATTTTCGATCATGAGAGGGCTCGAGATGCCCAATTGAATAAGATCAGGGAGTTGTACTGGGGTCACAAAGTCAAGCTCCATAAAGGATGGCTCGAGCACCGACGAAACACTCTAGAGGAGCTTGTTTCTTAGATACAGGACTGTCCTCTGAGTCAATGAGAGAGGATGGTTAGACATTGGAGGAGCTAGGAGTTCAAGATAAAATTTCTAACTTTTAAATTTTTTAATATGCTTAAAATTTATTTAAATATTTTTTAAATATTTATTATTTATTTGAATACTTGTTAGGCTATCTTCCATCAGAACTAGGAGAACTATGCAGCCCAAGAGTATACGCACACTAGGCTATGAGTCTATGTCCAGTCGTGTGCATAGAGAGGTAATTAATTCTAAATCTTACTAGATAAATTAAATTCATATATTTTATCATCTTTCTAATAAATTTATTTTTATTATAGCTGATGAGAGATGGAGTGATGTCCAGTCATAGCGAGATTTTTTGATCCAGCTGCACGAGAAAGATGGGTAGACCAATGAATGCCGCAATCGAACGTATTTTTGTAAGTATTAAATATATTAGTATATATGATTAGTATTATAGTATTTTTTATAAAATTTTATTTTAATTTATAATTACAGGATTAGTTAGATGCGCTCGCGAGCGAGGGTCTAGATACCTCTAGGCCCCATGACTATCTGTCTCAAGTCTTGGAGCCTGAGCATTCTAGGAGGATCCGATGTAGGCCCGGATATACGCTGATGAGCTACTAATCTGAGGCGAGCATCTCCTACAGACTTTCATTATCGTCAATTGGGAGGAGCTTGAGGAGGCATTGGCATGGGCAAATCATGCTGTGACGTGGGCAGATCGGGCTGAGGGGCATGCATCTCATCTGGAGGGCATCGTAAGAGACATGATGTCAACGGTCAGCATGCATTTTAAAGTCATGGGCTTCGAGGATATGTTGGTCTGCTTTGTAGCTCTAGCTCTGGCTTCAGCTCCAGCTCTGGCTTCGACTTTCGATGATGACGACGATGACGATGATGTAGATTTAGGAGACTTTTAATATATTTAATTTTTTTAAAAAATATCATAATAATTTTATTCGATAATAAAATTTTAGCATTTTAGAATAATTTTTATGTTTATTATATTTTCTTATATTATATATCTATATTTATCAGATAAAATATATAAAAAAATAAAAATTTTATTTTTTTTAATTATTCAAAATCTACGGCAGTGGTTTTATAACTGCTGTCATATTCATGCCAACTGCTGCCATAGGTCCGATGCTAACCACTGTCATAGACCAATGACAGTGGTTAAGAAATTATTACTATAGATTACCTGTGGCAGCGGTTATGTAACTGCTGCTATAGATATCCTATGGCAGTGGTTACATAATCGCTATGATAGATCC
>QRFJ01003307.1:0-21674 GCA_006176705.1 Cocos nucifera
CAAGAGGTTCGCATTCAGCTCTGATGGGTTGCCACCATATACTGCTAGGTGTCACTGGATGGATTTTGGGAGCAATTAGAATGATTTAGATGATCGATCATTCTAGCTGTTCGAATCAGAAGAGTTCTGATCCATCGAAAGGAGTTTCGATGATGTCGATGATAGAGATCATGACATATCCCATTACCATACAGAACTGAACCTAACTGGGTCACACAAATAAGGGTTTGAATCTGGTGATCATCAATTGAACTGATCCAGTTCAATTGATCTGAATGAGATTCAATTAGGTTCAAGAAAATCGTGCTAGCACTCGATTGAACCTAACGTTCTTCTTTTACTATCATAAATAGTTGTCCTGACTGAGCCAAAGGAGTTTGTGCTCGATCAGAGGCCTTCACTTGGTCTGACTGGAGCCTGTCCAGGTCAGAAAAGGGTTGTCTTATTTTGTAAGACAATACCTACCATTTTTGGTCACCTGCCATTTCTTCATCCTTTGACTTTGGTCAAAAGTTGACCTTTGACTGGTCAAACGTTGACCATTGATACTTTGACTTTTGTCCACATGTCATGCACCTATTGGAAGAGCTGGTGGGGGCTTGTCCCCTGCCAGAAATTGGCAAGGAGGAGGGCACATGCCAGGCCCAGGAGTCCCTGTTGGACAGGGACTCCATCTCCTTTTGGATTCTGATTAGAGTTCCTCCTAAGAACCAACTTTGACTGGTCTTAGGCACCATCTAAGGATGAATCCAAGGGACTCTATTCCCACCAATCAGATTTAGATCTGATTTCACAAAGGGTTGTGATTGGTTGGGAAGAAGAGGAGTTGGATCACGCATAGTCTATAAATAAGACCCTGCGCCCAACTCAAAAGGAGAATAATTCTCCTACGCCCCAAGGCTGCCTCTCTCTTCCTCCTCCATGCCAAGTTCATCTTCTCCCTCTCCTCTCCATGCCCAAAGAAGTTTGGGATCTTCAGTTGGTGCAATCCAGGGGAGAGAAAGGCGACAGAAAGCTAGAAGGCTGCGCTGCTGCAAAGGACAACTGCTGATCTTCGAAAGCTAGTTTTGAAGATCCTCCAAATCAGATTCAGATCTAATTTTTGGAGATGTGATAGAGAAGAAGAGGATCTTCAGATCCAGCCTGAGTGGATACCGGTAGAGGCCAGGCACTTGCGTGGCTAGATCCAGAACCTTCCGCTGCTTACAGGATCATCAATGGGTAATAGGATTACCCTACATCAAGGTAAATTAAATTTGATTTAATTTATCTATATTTTATTTTAATTATTAGAATAATAAAAATTAGATCTAAAATATTTTAGATCTGATTTGGATCAAAGAAAAAATTTTTGAAATATATCTCTTGATCTGATCAGATCTGAACGAACCTGGTCCGAAAAATCAGGATTTTCCCTTCAACTGGTATCAGAGCCAAGGTTCTAAAGTATTTAGATCTAATTTTAAATTTATTTTAATTAAAAAATAAGTGATTTTAGATGTCACATGAGATGTGATCAGATCTGAAATCAGAAAAATTAAAATTAAATGATTTGGATCTAAGATTAGAAAATATGCATGACTAGTTCTAAAATAGAATAGTTCTATAGAATAGTCTTGCATGTTTATAATTTAATTTGATTAAATCATATTTTAGATCTATTTATTTACTATTTTTTGATATTATAATTATTATAATAATATCTAAAAAATAGTAAATAAAAATTATTTAATTTTAAACATCATATGAGATATGATTGATGCATGTCTAGACTAGTTGTAGAATAGTTCTACATAAGTTGTCTAGATTAGAGTTTATTTTGATAAGATCAATTTAAATCTAATTTTTTAGATTATTATGAGATAATTTAGATCTGAAAATATGCATGATTCGATACATGAGATGTATGCAAAATATGCCATGATTAGATCTAATTTGTATATGAGATATATGATATAGATCTAAAACTATTTTGTAGTATTACATGTTCCTGATTAAGGCATTCCTCTTGGCCGTCCGGATCATAAGAACGAAGAAGGGTTTAAAGGCCCTCTCCTCCCATTCCGATGGGGTGTTCTTATGATGTGTAGGGGTGCTGCGTGTTCGTCCTTAATCAGAAATCCAAAACTTACTTTCTGCAAAACCCTAGATCCTGAAACCCTAGGATTTATTGTGCATATTTTGTTTATGAACCCTACTTAATTAAGAATTAAGATTATGAAATATTAATTAGGTCTAAAATTGAGAATTTTAGATCTAAGACATATTCATAATACTGGGTTCGGGCTTGGGTAGCTCAATTAGGTCTAAGCGGTTGATCAAACCGAATCAAGAGTTGGTTAGATGGGATCAACAATGCTTAAATTGACCAGCCTAATAGGATTAAGTCTGGGTCAAGATCGAGTCACGATCAAGCAAGACCTAATTAGGCTCAGAGGTTAGAGTCTGGATTGTAGGCTAACCCAATTGGTTCTGGCTCAATAATTTGGTGTCTAAGGTAAGTTTGGCAGATACGACCGACTGATTTTTAATTGGAAGCTACTCGACCTGAATGCGTTCTTGTACGAGTTAATGGCATATCCCTTCCACCGGTCTCACTTACCTGGCCATATCTATTGACTCAGTTCTGATCTGAGGTGGTCAATAATCCGAGCTAACCCATGCCACTAGGTTAGTCATAATTGTTATGACTATGACAAGTCTAGTTTAATGAGACCTGAATCAATTCTCCCTAAGAAAAGATTAAGTCTGAGGTCTTCCACCATTGTAGATGTGCGGGCCCTTTCCCGGGGTTGATTGTTCTCGGCTGGATACAGTGGCTCAGTTGCACCGAAAAGATGCAACCATGTCTATTAGGCATTGGATGCTATGGGCTGGAGGATGAGTTGGGCTCAATATTTTGGATACGGTGAGAGACTCAATTAGGAATCCAGTCTGTGCAAATGGTGGGTCTGACTTAACTAAGGAGTGGATCAATATTTCGGATACGGTGAGATTCATGAATTAGAGACCAAGTTTGGGTGCACCATGATTAGAGAATCATTGAACAAGAGTTGTTCACTCATTGGCTAACCCATCACCAATAACTGTTAGGTGAGGTGATGAGTCAGTTGGTGAGACCGCACCACCCACTAGAAATCATTAATCATGGAGATTTTTGCATCTCTACAGAGGGAGTGTAGGGATCCGAGAAAATAGTGGGAGCTAATTTGTTTAAAAATAAAATTTCTAAATAAATTGGTCAAGTCATAATTACAGTATCTAACTAGAATCTTTGACTCTCTACAGAAAAATGTCTGCATCCAACCCATTAGCACGTATCCTGGACACACATAGACTGACCAGACCCAATTATAAAGATTGGCTCAGGAACTACAAAATTCATTTTGGGTTTTCGAGAAGTTAACCCATGTATTGGACCAGGACCCTCCCACCTTACCAGCCCGTCCATCCACTGAACAGAGAGCGTCTCTGAAAAAATGGATAGACGAAGATAATAAGGCCAGATATTACATGTTGGGCTCGATGTCTGATGAGCTCCAGCGCCAACATGAAGATATCGGGACTGCTCGCCAAATGTTGGCTCACCTGCAGGAGATGTTTGGTGAACAGAGTCGCGCAGCCAAGTATCAAGTCACGAAATGACTTTTTAAGGCTAAGATGCGTGATGGGCAGTCAGTCCAAGATCACTGTCTGATGATGATCAAGGACTTGGAAGAGCTTGAGAAGCTCGGTGTGAAGTTAGACTTGGATCTGCAGAATGATATTATTCTGCAATCCTTGACTGATGCATATGGGCAATTCATCATGAATTACCACATGCATAAACTTCAAAATTCCTTGGCCGAATTAATGAATATGCTGGTTCACCACTGAGCTTTCTATGAAAGGTTCTAAAGGCTCAGTTCTTGCTATGGAATGGACTTCTTCCAAAAGAAAGTCTTATGGAAAGAAAAAGAAGTCTGCAAAAAAGCAGAAGGTGGAAGGAGGAAAGAAGAAGAAGGCAGAGCCGAAGAAGAAGGCCGCTGTCAAAGGAAAGTGTTTCCATTGCAACAGCGACGGCCATTGGAAGCGGAAACTGCCCTACTTACCTGGCCACCCTGAAGAACAAGAAGGAAGGTCCTTCTGGAGGTATGCTCGTTATTGAGTCTAACCTTGATTTCTTCTGCATCCAGTTGGGTGCTTGACTCTGGTTCTAGTGCTCATCTGTGCACTTCCATGCAGGGTCTTGAGGATAGCAGGAGGCTGAGGGATGGAGACATGATCCTACGCATCGGTAATGGAGCAAGAGTTGCTGCAGTGGTGGTGGAACATACCCTCTTCGATTACCATCTGGTTTAGACTTAGTTTTGAAAGACTGTTATTATGTGCCTGCAGCTAGCAGGAATTTGATTTCTATTTCATGCTTAGCACTAGAAGGCTATGTGATTACCTTCTTTAAGGACCATTGTAACATTCTTTATGAAAGAAATAAAATTGCAAATGGTTTCCTTATTAATGGTCTTTATCAGCTACATATTGATGTATCTGTTCTAACTATCGAGCAAAACGTGAATGCCAAACGACCTAGGGATAGTCCAAACGATAGGTATCTATGGCACCTGAGATTAGGTCATATAGCAGAAGATAGGATCAACAAATTGGAGAAAAATGGGCTATTGAGTCCATTGACTTTCGAGTCATATCCAACTTGTGAATCTTGTCTTCAAGGCAAAATGACTAAACTCCCTTTTGTAGGACATGGGGAAAGGGCCACAGATCTCCTTGCCCTAGTACATACTGATGTGTGCGGCCCATTTGATGTGCCGGCTAGAGGCAATTTTGTCTACTTCATTACCTTTACCGATGATCTGTCTAGGTATGGGTATGTGTATCTTATGAGACACAAGTCTGAAGCTTTTGAAAAGTTCAAAGAATTCAGACATGAAGTAGAAAAACAAACTGGAAAACCCATTAAGGTTCTTCGATCAGATCGAGGAGGTGAATACCTTAGCCGAAAATTCCTAGACTATCTCAAGAAAAATGGCATAGTCTCTCAATGGACTCCACCAGGAACACCTCAACTCAACGGGATTTCAGAATGGAGAAATCGGACTCTATTGGATATGGTCCGATCCATGATGAGCTTCACAGACCTTCCTGATTTTCTTTGGGGACACTCATTGTTAACTTCAATTTATCTACTGAATAGGGTTTCCTCTAAAACCATTCCTACCACACCGTATGAGATATGGCACGGTAAGAAACCAAGTCTGAGTCATCTCAGAATTTGGGGTTGTCCGGCTCATGTCAAAAGACAACAAGCGGACAAGTTAGAGTTTAGGTCCTTCAGAGCTCGATTCATAGGATATCCTAAAGAGTCATTAGGATACTATTTCTACATTCCAGAAGACCACAATGTGATTGTGAGTCGACATGCCATCTTTCTTGAAAAATAGTTTATTCAAGATAGCGGCATTGGAAAGCAGATTAAGCTTGATGAGAAAGTCTCACAAGTACAATGAGCTAAGGACCAATTGGAACCAAATCAGGTTGAGCCAATAGGAACACTACCTCCTCCACCTCGTAGATCGAAAAGAGTTTTCCATCCCCCTGAAAGATACTTAGGTATTATTTCAGAGGAAGTAGAGAAAATGTTCCTCATAGGTAATGGTGCTCATGGTGATGATCCCAAAACCTACAACGAGGCGATATCAGATATCGACTCCGAGAAATGGCTAGAGGCAATGCAGTCAGAAATTGACTCGATGCACTCAAACCAAGTCTGGACCTTGGTAGATCCACCAGAAGGTATAGTACCTATTGGGTGTAAATGGATCTTCAAGAGAAAGATTGGTGCAGATGGGAATGTGGAGACATTCAAGGCTAGACTAGTGGCAAAAGGTTATAGTCAATGCGAAGGCATTGACTATCAGGATACCTTTTCCCCAGTGGCTATGCTAAAATCCATCCGCACATTGCTTGCCGTTGCAGCCTATTTCGATTATGAAATATGGCAAATGGACGTGAAAACGGCATTCTTAAATGGATATCTTGAGGAAGATATCTATATGGAACAGCCGCTAGGTTTCACATCCAGTGATACTGATCACAAGGTTTGCAAGCTGCAAAGGTCCATATATGGACTTAAGCAAGCATCTCGGAGCTGGAACACTCATTTCAATGATGTGATCAAAATAGTTTGGTTTCATCAAAAATGAAGAGGAACCATGTGTTTTCAAAAAGGTCAGTGGGAGCGCTGTTGTCTTCCTCGTATTGTACGTGGATGACATCCTCCTTATTGGGAATGATATTCCCATGTTGACGACAGTCAAAATATGGTTGTCCAAGGAATTCTCCATGAAAGACCTAGGTGAAGCATCCTTTATTCTAGGAATTAAGGTCTATAGGGATAGACCGAATAGGATGCTAGGACTTTCACAGAAGATGTACATAGAGGAAGTACTAAAGAGGTTTAGTATGGAAAACTCTAAGAGGGGATTAATACCCTTCAGACATGGTATTCATCTTTCCAAGAAGATGTGCCCTAGCACACCTGAGGAAATAGAACGCATGAGCAAGATCCCTTATGCTTCTGCAATAGGGAGCCTCATGTATGCCATGCTATGTACACGACCTGATATAGCCCATGCTGTGAGTGTCACAAGCAGATATCAGTCAAATCCAGGATGAAGAACACTGGACTTCTATGAAATGTATCCTTAAGTACTTGAGAAGAACTAAGGATATGATGTTGGTCTTTGGTAACGGAGAACTCCAAGTCCAGGGATACACAGACTCGGATTTCATGTCCGATGTAGATGATCGAAAGTCGACATCTGGGAGTCTGTTTGTGTGCAATGGTGGTGCTGTCAGCTGGAAGAGTTCCAAGCAAACCATGATAGCAGATTCCACCATGGAAGCAGAATATATCGCTGCATCAGAGGCTGCGAAGGAAGCATTCTGGTACAAGAAGTTTGCTGCAGAAATTGGAGTAATGCCATCAGATGCCATTCCTCTATACTGCGACAACAATGGCGCCATAGCCCTTGCTAAGGAGCCAAGGTCTCACCAGAAATCCAAGCACATTGAGCGGCGATACCACCTCATCCGCGATTACCTCGAGAAGGGATTACGTCGAGGTCAAGAGAGTCAACTCCGCAGACAATGTGGCAGACCCACTTACAAAGCCGTTGGGACAACAAAAAATCGAAGCCCACCTTGAGAAGATGGGACTTAGACTTATAGCCAATTGGCTTTAGGACAAGTGGGAGATTGTTAGATATATGTGCCCTAGAAGCCAGAATTGGCTGACACTTGTAATACACTTCTAGGGGCAAAATTATAATTTTGACTATAATCAATAAAATGGGTTATTTTCTATCACATATGTGTATTTAGTGTCTGTGATACATCCTTTGAGTTAATGGTAATGATAATTCATATTTTCAAGAGTTGAAAATTTAAGACATGAATAATCATTATTAACTCATAAAATGCTTCCGACCATAGGATCATCACGAGGATGGTGATTGATCCGGAAAGGTTGGTGTACAATCGCTTCTCTTTAGTAGATGAGTCTTGAGTCTATGGTGTGGAGACACCGGAGCGAGAGTACAGGTACTCGTTAGAGAACGAGGGCACTGAGCGTGACCACCTCGAGTAGTCATTAGGAAGTCTACCTTCTCGTCAATGACTGACTCGATGCTGCAGTGGTGTGTCTGGTTCTTTGACCTGAGGTGCATCGGCAGTTCACCTTGAGGGTGTTATAGTTTGACTACACCATAACTCGGTCTCCTAGCCATTCAGAATCCTGAGGTGTATGTTGGCTATAGCATGTTCATTGTAGGAACTGGATTGCATCAAGATGGAATCTATCTACCTCGGTGGTAGAGGAGCAGCCCTATGATGATCATGAGAATCAAGTCCAGAAGCCCATGGCCATGGCAGAGTGAAATAATAGAAAGAGTTTCTATTTAGGTTTTCACATCGGACTTGAATCGAATGATTACATCATATGACAGAAACTAGGGTTTGACGAGTTCACCTTAACCCTAATCTGATCGGGGCTCAAGATAGAAGAACTTAATCACACAGGTAGCTGCACCAAGAGGTTCGCATTCAGCTCTGATGGGTTGCCACCATATACTGCTAGGTGTCACTGGTGGATTTTGGGAGCAATTAGAATGATTTAGATGATCGATCATTCTAGCTGTTCGAATCAGAAGAGTTCTGATCCATCGAAAGGAGTTTCGATGATGTCGATGATAGAGATCATGACATATCCCATTACCATACAGAACTGAACCTAACTGGATCACACAAACAAGGGTTTGAATCTGGTGATCATCAATTGAACTGATCTAGTTCAATTGATCTGAATGAGATTCAATTAGGTTCAAGGAAATCGTGCTAGCACTCGATTGAACCTAACGTTCTTCTTTTACTATCATAAATAGTTGTCCTGACTGAGCCAAAGGAGTTTGTGCTCGATCAGAGGCCTTCACTTGGTCTGACTGGAGCAGAAAAGGGTTGTCTTATTTTGTAAGACAATACCTACCATTTTTGGTCACCTGCCATTTCTCATCCTTTGACTTTGGTCAAAAGTTGACCTTTGACTGGTCAAATGTTGACCATTGATACTTTGACTTCTGTCCATATGTCACGCACCTATTGGAGAGCTGGTGGGGGCTTATTCTTCTGCTAGAAATTGGTAAGGAGGAGTGCGCACGCCACCCTGGCAAGAGGCGCTCAGGAGTTCCTGTTGGATAGGGACTCCATCTTCTTATTGGATTCTGATTAGACTCCTCCTAAGAACCAATTTTGATTGGTCTTAGGCACCATCTAAGGATGAATCTAAGGGACTCTATTCCCACCAATCAGATTTAGATCTGATTTCACAAAGGGTTGTGATTGGTTGGAATGAAGAGGAGTTGGATCATGCATAGTCTATAAATAAGACCCTGCGCCCAACTCAAGGAGTATCTAAAAATTTCCCACACCCAAGGCTGCCTCTCTCCTCCTCCTCCATGCCAAGTCCATCTTCTCCCTCTCCTCTCCATGCCTAAAGTGGTTTGGGATCCATGTTGGTGCAATCTAGACGAGAGAAAGGTGACAGAAAGCTAGAAGGCTGTGCTGTTGCAAAGGACAACTACTGATCTCCAAAAGGTGTTTTGAAAATCCTCCAAATCAGATTTAGATCTGATTTTTGGAGATGTGATAGAGAAGAAGAGGATCTCCAGATTCAGCTTGAGTGGATACCGTTAGAGGCCAGGCACTTATGTGGCTAGATCCAAAACCTTCTGCTGCTTACAAGATCATCAATGGATAATAGGATTATCCTACATCAAGGTAAATTAAATCTAATTTAATTTATCTATATTTTATTTTAATTATTAGAATAATAAAAATTAGATCTGAAACATCCCAGATCTGATTTGGATCAAAGAGAAAAGTTTTTGAAATATATTTCTTGATCCGATCAGATCTGAATGAACCTGGTCTAGGAAATCAAAATTTTCCTTCAATAATAATCATATAATAAGATCCTAGATCTAGGATATTTTAGATTATTTTTGATTGATTTTAATCTTTCACTATCTAATCTTGAAAAAGTTTCATGATCTATTCCTAAAACCCTAGATCTGATTTCTTCAATCACCACAACATAGGAGTTCATTAGAAGATGCGAGATTTTCTGATGATAAAATATCAAAATAAATTTTATTTATTAATTATTTATATATAAGTATAAAAGATAGCACAATCATTAACAGATTGATGATTGGCTTTGAGATACTATTTCCAAAAAGATCTCCCTGAAGACTTCTAGGCTCTATATATTGATGGCTGATCCAATGCCTCAAGAGCAAGCATGGGCTTGATTCTAATCAATTCATGAGGAATTATTGCTGAATATGCACTATGCTTTGGGTTTCTACAAATAAATAATGGGGCATAATACAAAGCTCTAATCATAGGATTGAGAATAGCTAAAGAATTGAAAGTAAATAATATGAAAGTCTATAGCAATTCTCAATTGGTGGTGGGGTAGGTTAGTGGTACTTATAAAGCCTGGGAAGAAAGTATGATAAAGTACTTTGAAAAAGTGAAAAGCTTGACTTCGATCTTTAGTAATTTCGATATTCAGTAGATTCTTAGAGCAGAAAATACTAGGGCCGATCTTCTCTCGAAACTAGCTACCCTGGCCATGAGTGAATTGCCAAAAGAAGTCTTCTTTGAGGTTTTGCAGTATCCAAGTTCAGAGGAATCCTAGACAGTAATGCAAGTCGACCATAAGCTCAATTGAATCGACCCACTCACTCTATATCTTAAAGATGATATTCTTCCCAAAGATCCTAAAGAAGCTCGAAAGCTGAGAAATCAAGCCTCTCGTTATGTTCTATATGAGAATAAATTATACAAAAGATTATATTCCTTGCATCTTCTTAAATGTCTCTGATCTTCTAAAGCTGATTATGCATTAAGAAAAGTTCATGAAGGTATATATGGAAATCACCTTGGGGCCAGGTCATTATTTTACAAACTACTCGGTTAAGGATACTACTAGCCAATTATGCAACAAGATGTTACTGATTATGTGAACAGATGTGATCGATGTCAAAGAAACGCTAACATTCAGAGACAATCGATTTCAAAACTCATACCTCTAAGTGCTCCTTGGTCTTTCACACTATGGAGGATGGACATACTCGGGTCCTTTTTCATGACATCTGGACAGCAAAAATTTCTTCTAGTGGCGGAGGATTACTTCACTAAATGTGTCAAGATTGAACCTCTAGCAAAAATTACTGAACCAAAGTGCAAGACTTTATCTAGAAGTCAATAGTCTGTAGATTTGGCCTACCTCAGACTCTCATTACTGAAAATGGATGCTAATTTGTAGGAGCAAGATTTGTCGAGTTCTGCGAGACCTAAACATCTTCCATCATTTTACATCAATGGCCCACCAATTGGCAAACGACGAAGCCAAAGTAACCAACAGGACTCTATTGCATGGGATTAAGGCAAGGCTTGAAAGGGCAAAAGGAACATGGGTGGACGAACTTTATCATGCTCTCTAGGCCTACAGAACCATCCAAAGATTGCCAACTAGGAAAACTCCATTTGCTTTGGCTTTTGGAATAGAGGTAGTCATCCCAGTTGAACTCGAACTTCCATCAGTGCAAGTTGAGGCCTTTAATGAATAGAACAATTCACAAGATCTTAAAGCAAATCTTGATCTATTGGATAAAAAGTGAGAAAAGGCCCAAATTTAGATGGTGGCTTATAAACAGAAGGTCGCTCGCTATTATAATTCTAGAGTCAAAAGTAAGATCTTTAAAATAGGAGATCTGGTACTATAGCGGGCAGATATCTTATAGCCGCAAAATCAACAAAAGCTCACACTAAACTGGGAAGGCCCTTATGAGGTCGTAGAAATCATCCATCCAGGATCTTACTCTCTGAAGGAGCTTGGAGAAGCATTACTCTCCCGACTTTGAAACTCAAAAAACTTATGAATGTACTATTAATGAACCCATTTTCAATAAAATTATCTTATTTTAACATTCTTGTCTTTAGTGCAAAATAGTGCATTGGCAGAAAATTATCCAATCGAACATTATTCTCAAATGAAGTAGAAGGCCTCCGATTCTTAAATAGGAGGTTAACTTCATCTTAATGAGGGTGAAGGCCTTCGATTCTTAAATAGGAGGTAATGGGGAGAGGCCCTCTCAATGACCCTTTTACATCCTGACAACCTTATTAGGAACAGGAGGTGGACCTCATCCTAACAAGGTAATAGCTAACCATGTCAGGAATAGGAGGTGAACCTCATCCACATATGGATGAAGATCCTTATGGGAGATTGAAGGCCTCTGATTCCTAAATGATTCCTAAATAGGAGGTCACGGGGAGAGGCACTCTCAATTGCCCTTTTGTGCCCTGGCAGTCTTGTTAGGAATAGGAGGTGGACCTCATCCTAACAAGGTTAATAGCCAACTATGTCAGGAATAGAAGGTGAACCTCATCCTAACGTAGATGAAGATCCTCATGGGGGATTGAAGGCCTCCAGTTCTTAAACAGGTGGTGATGGAGAAAGGCCCTCCCAATGACCATTTTGCCCCACAGCATCCTTATTAGGAACAAGAGGTGGACCTCATCCTAACAAGGATAATAGGCACAACATTAGAAATAGAAGGTGAACCTCGTCCTGACATGGATGAAGACCATCATGGGGGATTGAAGACCTCTGGTTCTTAAACGGGAGGTTAACCGCAAGTTTGAAAGTTTTCAGAGATAAATTTGCCCCTAACCAAGTTCAGCACCCCTATTCATAAACAAGGGGGATAAATACACAAGGTATAGATTAGAGGCTATTGTTTCAAGACAACACTAATATTGGGCATGATACGAAAACAAAGGAATCAATAAGCGACAAACTGAAATGTAACCCAAAGGATAAAAATATTATTCCATTAAAATCAAAAGTTCATTACATAGGTCCTTGAGACTGATTACAAAAGAAAAGAGAGAAAGATCAAGTTCTACTTGGAATCAGATTTTGGACTAGCGGCCTCAACCAACATGAGGGAGTGCATCAGATCTGCTATCTTCTCTTCAAGGTCTTGCCTCACAACCAAACTCTCCCCGAGCAGTTTTTGAGATCTTCAGAAGACATCCTCTACTTTCCTTAGCCTTTTTCTTAAGATAGTGGATTCGGCATCAGCATCCTTCACTATGCTTTCATTATAAGTTGTCTACATCTTAAACTAAAAGAGTTTACCCTTACACTTTTCATAATTCATTGAAAGATCCTAAGAGTTCTTTTCAAAGAGGCAACTTTCTCTGGATCCCCTATTGGCTCGGCCTGGACCCTATCTGCTAAGTATTTCAGGAGTCGCATCACCTCAGCATTCGCCATTTTAAGCTTCCTCTTATAATCATCTATTTGCTTGCATCATCCGATCTAGAAAGAATTATATGACCTCTCGACATCTTGCAGCTACTTTTGAAGGTCGAAAAACTTCTTTGACCAGTTCCAACCAAACTCCACTTAACTCTGGACCTAGGCCGAACCCCCTCTAGTTGGCTGATTTTCTCTCTTGCTTTGTGGAGTTCGGCCTCAAAAAAACAAACCTTGGCTGTTAGGGTCCAAGATTTTTCGCTGGCATGCTTCCTGGTTTCTAAAAGTACTTCACTCAAATGGTTCTTCTTGGCATTATATTCTTTTAAGAACTATTTGAAAGATTGGCGAAGATGATTAATTTTGACAGCAGCCTCAACATAACTTTTTTTTGATTTTTGATGCTTGTCTTCAACTTTCTTTAGCCTTTTATTAAGATGGTGAACTTTCTTTCTTAATTCTTTATTAATAACCTTCAAGGGGATCCCCTAAGGCAGAGGTTCGACATCAATGGGAGACTGCGTTAATACACGATAATATCATGACACAATAGTATGGCAAAAAAGAGATTCATTTTCATTACTAAAAATATTTTGAATATAGGAACAAGTAAAAAAAAAAGGAGAGTACAATTATAGAAAGCCTCCAACCTCTGAAGGAGAAACAGTGAATGAGCTCCATGCAACTTTAGTAGTTTCAGACTCTTGGGTGGGCTTAGAAGTCACGGTGGAAAGCTCGGCAGGTGGTAGATCGATGGCAGCGGCAGAAGGTCCAACTTCATTGTCAGAGGATTCCCCCTTCAACAAATTGAGATTTAGCTTAGGGAATTTTTCAACCATCCTCCTCTAGCAGAGCTCGAATCCTTTGAGGAATGCCTCCAGGGCGAAAGCTATATTAATATCCTCCATTATCTTTGAAGACTTGAAAGATTCGACAGCCTGTTCCCTCTCCAACCCAACCATCTCCTCAGCCTTCTTCTGACTATTTTCCTCGGAGGTCAAGGCAGCCTTCAATTCCATCGAGGTCTATTTGTCCCTTCGGAGTGCTTCCTGAAGGTGCATAAATTTGGCATAATGATCCTCCCTTAGATGCTCGATCTTGGCTTGGATGTTCTTGTTCTCCGCCTGAGCTTCTATGATTGTCTTAGAAGCCTCAACTTTGTGGTGACTAAGTATCTCCCGATAGGAATACAGATGGTACCCTAGCTACAAATAACAAGATTTAAATCACGGTTTTGGGTTTACTAATAATTGACCAAACTTAAGAAAAAAATTGATTACCTCAAGGAAGGCCGCATAAGAGTTTCGCAACCTATCCTCATCATCCAAGTAAATCATACTTTCTAGTAAGCGAGGAAGGATGCACCCTTCCATCAAGGGCTAGACAACTACCCAATTATCCAAAGAATCTAGCTCCGAGCTGAAGCTGCTATTATCGCCAGATCCCCTTGTGCTCCTCTTGACATTCTTGGCAACAACTTTCTTTTTCTTTTCCATAATCCCCAACTCGGGGGGCGTAGAAGTGGTAGCTTCGTTTGGTTAGGTTGACCTCGGTGTAGTTGCAGTGGTTTCTAGAGTAGGGATGGTTTGGGTTGCTATAGCCGAACTTGGACCCTCAACCTTCATTCACTTCGATGGCTCTCCGAAGGAACCACCTTTTCTTTTGAGGGCCCAGACTCCATTAGATAATCGATCCAATTGTTCCAGAGTCATTTCTACAGTGGCAAGAAGACTAGTCAGAAAAAGCAGTAGCAAAATTAGCAAGATGTGAAAATATATCTACTAGATCAAGGGGGCTCAAGCAGAGGTTAAATAAAGTTCGATTCTTTGATAACTCGGATTGCAGCAGAGCCCAGTAATTCCTTATTTTGCTAATTGAGTCGAGGTCTTCTCTTTCTAACCTCAAAACTCGGTGGGCTGAATTCCTTAGCTACCCCCAAGAAGGAAGTCCTAATTCTAGAGAAGGATACGAAACAAAGAAAATTTTTTCTTTCAGTTATGAATGGAAGAAGGGGCATCCTTGAGCAACCTCCTCTTGCTAAACTAGGGTATAGGTTTCTTTTAGAATTCATAATAATTTTTTTAAGTCTCAAAATCATTTCTTCCTTATTTTTAAAAAAATAAGAATCATTATTTGTTCTTTTTATGTTAAATATTTTTACTTTCCAACTGTTCTCCCCTTCTTTATTTTAAAATGAGCACTTTTCAATTTTAGATTATTAGATTAAAATATTTTGTTATAGATAAAATATCTCCTGTCGAAGTCCAATAAGAAGTCTAACCTTGATATGATTTCATTCGGAGTCACAGCAATCATGACCAAACATCAGCTAAGCTGATCTCCTACTCTAATTCAATTTAAGGAAGTCAACCTTCAGGCCATGTATGCTGGACAATCTTCTCTGTTGTAACCATTCGCTCTCTTTCAAAGACTATAGAATGCTTCCAAGGCATGATGAACCTCATCCAGCCGAACATGAATAATGAAGGGCATGTTAGCTAACTCTAGTCCTGGTATTAGTAGAGCTCCATTGAATATTAAATCCCAACATCCTCCAATTTTATTTATGGCAGACCTCGAGTGCAATCGAATTTTTTTATGGCAGATAGCATATCTCATCAATCTTATGTCACAAACTCTGATAAGTGGTAAAAATATACTAATAAAAATATTAAATTATAAAATAAATTAATATATTTTATTAATAAATTGATACTTTCATTAATCTTATGTAGGAAAGAAGGCCACCAATGTGAAGATCTCATTTTTTTGGTTCTGATGAAAAAAATTTCAGGCAAAACGGACTTCAAACGAGCCCAGAATCGAATTTCAAAAAAAAAAAAAAAAAACCGCCGATGCAACGCTGACGTCAGGATGACGTTAGCATTTTTTGCGGCGCACGATGGACCATCTGAAGGGCAATTCAGGAATTTCATAGCATAAAGAGCGCGCTGATTGGCTGAAGAACGCGGCGGTCCATGCAACACCGGGCTCGCGCACGGTCCACGGAGGGCAATTTGGGAATTCTGATTGATCCAACGGGCGGTTTTCACTGAAGCTTGATCGGACGGACGAGAAGAAGGCGCTGATGGATGGCATCCGCAGCTCCCGATCGAGATCCAACGGTCGAGATTCATCCCGACGTTAAAACTAAAGGTCTGAAGGCTTATTTCAACGCGATCGGACGGCCCAGATTCGATCCAATGGATGATCCAACGGCTGATATTAAATCCGACTTGATCTGGGTTATTTTAAGGGCTTTTTGAGTGGTTTTTGGACCGTTTGATCAAGATCTAATGGGCAGAATTACCCAGATCTTAATTTGAGTTGATTTAGGAGTCCTAAACCTAATTTTTGATGAATTTTGGGGGAAATAAAACTCTTTAACTATAAAAGAACCTAGTTGTCGTGAGAAAAAAAAAGAAAAGAAAAAGAGAGAGACAAAGAGAGAGACGGGGAGAAAGAGAGAGGGAGAAAGAGAGAGAGAAAGAGAGAGGAGAGAGATAAAAAAAAGTGATTTGTGAGAAAATAAAAAGGGTTTTTTTTTTATTTTTCTTCAACGATCAAGACATCAAGGAGCCTCTTCTTCTTCGCCAAGTTCTCTACATCAAGAGTAGCAGATAATCAATTTCAGCAATCAAACAGTCTAATTTCTTCATGCTTTTTATTTTATTTGCTGTTTTTGAATTTGTTATCATGAACTAAATTTTATTTTACTAAGGCTAAGGTGTAGCCACTCTTTTGATGCAATATTCAGTATGATTTATTTTTAAATTTTATTCATGAGGAGTATATAAATCTGATCTTAATGCTTTTAGATTACTGGCCATCTTCTAATTGATCTGATGAACATAGATGTTACGGACCAAGTACATCTATGTTAATGCTTCTTGATTATATACCTTGTATTATGAATCAAATTAGAATTCATATGCATGCGGAATTTTAGTGCGCTTTGGACGCAGCGTATTTTAATTAGAGGGTTTCACAAAACCTAATGCATTAATATTTATTTAAATTACACCTGGACCAAAGGGATAATTAATAAATATTAATAGTTTTGCTATGCCTGGACCAAAGGGATAGTGAATAAATTAGGAGACTCCACCGTCACATGAAATAAAATTAATCTAAAAATCTGAATATTGTATTGACTGAGTTGGTGAACCGATTGCCTTAGTAATCCATTGCTCTTGAATTTAAAACCCTAATAATTTACACTCTCTCTATTTAATTAAAAACTTTTAATTATTTTTTTTATTTTTTTTAATTTCTTATTCTCATAAATCGATCTTCTAAATAAAGCATAGGAAAGAGCTTTTCAGTACTTATTTTCCAATCCTCTAGGGACGATACTCTACTCATTCACTTTATTACTTGATCGACTGGTGCACTTGCCATAGCTATAAATTAGCACGCATCAAGTTTTTGGCACCGTTGCCGGGGATTGTGTCTAAAATAATATTAAAATTTTGATCCTAGCTTTACTTTAGAAATTTATTTTTAATTTTTATTATTATTAAAAAAAAAAATTTAGTGCATGACACGTACTGGACATAGTAACTTACTACCTCTAGATCCAGAAATTGAAAGGACTATTAGAAGACTACAACAAGAGAGAAACATGGCAGCTGAAGATCCTAACGACATCAATCTAGGATTGGATATGGCGACTGAAGGACAGCATGAAGCTATTCGACCAGTACATCATCCATTAAATGATTACATCACACCATCTGTAGCCGATGCAGCTTCGAGCATCAGGAGACCGCCTGTACGAGCAAACAACTTCGAAATAAAATCGGCGATGATCCAGATGATTCAATCAACTGTCCAATTCAGTGGACACATGCATGATGATCCGAATGCCCATATTTCTAATTTTCTTGAACTTTGCGATACTTTTAAAATTAATGGGGTGTCGGATGATGCTATTAGATTAAGGTTATTTCCTTTCTCTTTACGGGATAAAGCTAAAAATTGGCTTCATTCTCTTCCTGCAGGTTCTATCACAACTTGGGATGTCCTAGCCCAAAAATTCTTAGCCAAGTACTTTCCACCTTCCAAAACTGCTAAGATGCGCAACGATATCACTTCTTTTATGCAGATGGACATGGAGACACTATATGAGGCTTGGGAGCATTTCAAGGAACTGCTGAGGAGATGTCCACATCATCAACTACCCGTATGGCTTCAGGTACAAACTTTCTATAATGGTTTATCTCCTACTAATCGATCTATGATTGATGCAGCAGCAGGAGGAACCATTAATCAAAAAATGGAGGAAGAAGCCTTCGATCTGATCGATGAGATGGCATCAAATAGCTATCAATGGCAGACAGAGCGCATGATGCCAAAAAGACTAGCAGCTGTGCAGGGAGTAGATTGCGTGCCAACTTTACTAGCTGAAATTGCAGCCCTTAGAGCCGAAGTCAACAACTTAAAGGGAACAGCTATGCATGTTCAGAGCATGACTTGTGACCTATGTGGAGGAGGACACGATACGAGCAATTGCCAGACAGGTAATCCTTTTGCTAAAACAACTGATACAGCTAATTATATTGGTAATTTTTTTAGGCCGCAACAAAACAATCCCTACTCCAACACATACAATCAAGGGTGGAGGCAGCACCCAAATTTCTCATGGAGCAATCAAAATGCAGCACAACAGCCACCCCCGGGATTCCAAGTACCTGAAAAGAAGTCCAACATGGAAGAGCTGATGGTCAAATTTATGCAAAACCAAGAAGCAACTATAAAAAATTTGGAAGCCAAACTTAGGCAGGACCAAACAGCAGCAATTCGAAACTTGGAGATGCAAATAGGTCAAATGGCTAAGATAATCTCCGAGAGACCTCAAGGATCCTTGCCAAGCAATACGGAGACAAATCCAAGGGAGCAAGTCAATGCTATCACCCTAAGAAGTGGTACAAAGCTGGAGGAGCCTACATCAGAAGAAAGAGACTGAAGAGCCAACTACAAATAAGGAACCATCAACTCAAATTCGTCAGTCACCAAAACAACCAGCAGATGGATGGTCTCCAGGTATACGGATTTGCTGATCCAAATGTGAAGCCCTACGTGCCGCCACTACCATTCCCAGAGAGACAAATACAGCATCCAGATAAGGAATTTTCTAACTTTTTCAAAATTTTAAAGAATTTACATATTAATATTCCTTTTGTAGATGCTATTACTCAAATGCCCAGGTATGCCAAGTTTCTCAAAGAAATCTTAACAAATAAGAAAAAGCTGAAGGAGCATGAGAGAATAAATTTGAATGAAGAATGCTCAGCAATACTTCAAAATAAATTACCACAGAAGCTAAAAGATCCAGGGAGTTTTACTATCCCCTGCATTATTGGTGATTGTAGTTTTGATAAAGTTTTATGTGATTTAGGAGCAAGCATTAAATCTCATGCCTTTTTCTATTTTCAGGAAAGCTGGGTCTAGGAGAACCAAAGCCTACCACTATTACTCTTCAATTAGCCGACAGATCCATTAAATATCCAAGAGGTATAGTGGAGGATGTCTTGGTAAAGGTAAACAAGTTTATTTTTCCTGTTGATTTTATTGTTCTTGATATGGAAGAAGATTATGATGTACCCCTTATTTTAGGGAGACCCTTTTTAGCTACTGGAGGAGCTTTAATAGATGTTCAACAAGAAAAATTAATTCTTAGAGTCCAAGATGAACAAGTTACTTTTAATGTTTTCAAAGATACTAAACATCCTGATGATAATCAAACTTATTTTCTAATTGATATTATTGACAATTCAGTATATGAGAATTCTGTAGAAAATAGGTTTGAGACTATAAAAGCGAGCAATGTCAAATTGAAAGAGGACTCGATCAAACATGAAAGTATTCCAATTGAAGTGGCACCGGATTGATCCACTTTAGAACTTAAAGAAAGTCAAGCTGAAGACTATAAATCAGAACTACTAGATAGGTTGTTTCTTTTCTTTTTAGTTTTGATCATTTTTCTTTTCTTTTATTTTTCAGTAATTTGTTGTTGCTCTTTTACTGCTCTGGTGTGTATTTTCAATTTTGCAGAAAAATCAATGAGAACTCAAGCAAAATTTCAAAGCTCCAAAGAACCAGATTGAACCAAATCAGGTGTATTCCTTTCCTATCCTTTATTACATCCTTTATTTTTCTTTCTCCTTTAAGACAATGTAGAACAAGTTAATTTAAAAAAAAAAAAAATCATGTGTCAAGAAGAAAATCTTGAGCAAGATAAACTGGATAAGTGATAAAAGATAGAATTATTTGCTAATGAATGTAATGAGTTAAAGAAGTAGATTAGTTGGTCAACTTTTAGCAGCCTACTTAGGTCATTAAAAGATTATTAGCACTTTTTATTGCACATGCACACTAACAAGGCAAAGTAGGTATTGATTATAAGGCCAACTGAGGATTCAATTATCACTGAAAATTGGTAATTAATATACATTCTAATCAAAGAAACTTGAATTTAAGGAAAGAGCTACCTGCCTATAAATAAAGTGCAAAAGACAGAGTATATGTGGATTGCCCAAAGCCTAGTAACTGGATCTCTGCACCTAGGTCAAGTGTGGAAATTCACGTAAAATGGTGAAGGAAAGGCCAGGATGCTCAGCACAGTAAAAAAAAAAAAAAGAAAGAAAAAAAAAAAAGAAAAGGCAGTGTGAAAGCTACCTTAATTCATGAGTATAAAATTGAGAATGTATAGAAAATTGACCAAAATAGGTGATAAGAGAGGATACTTTTGTTCTTTTAATTTAATACTGAAATGCTAAAGTTAGTCATCACGAACACAAGTGCTATAGATCTTTGATGTACTCTAAGAAAGTTTTTAATTGTATTGACTGAAAAATTTGCTTCTGAAGCTCAATGCTTAGTTAGCAGTATTTTCTAAACTTTTTGACCTTTAATCCTAGATTTTATCTTTGTGATGGATAATCTTATTGAAATATGGTATTAAATAAAACATTGCTAAGGGACTAGCAATGACTAAGTTGGGGGGTGTGATAAGTGGTAAAAATATACTAATAAAAGTATTAAATTATAAAATAAATTAATCTATTTTATTAGAAATTGATACTTTTATTAATCTTATGTAGGAAAGAAGGCCACCAATGTGAAGATCTCATTTTTCTGGTTCTGATGAAAAAAATTTCAGGCAAAACGGACTTCAAACGAGCCCAGAATCGAATTTCAAAAAAAAAAAAAAAAAAAACCGCCGACGCAACGCTGACGTCAGGATGACGTCAGCATTTTTCGCGGCGCACGGATGGACCATCTGAAGGGTAATTCGGGAATTTCACAGCATAAAGCGCGCGCTGATTGGCTGAAGAACGCGGCGGTCCATGCAACACCGGGCTCGCGCACGGTCCACGGAGGGCAATTTGGGAATTCTGGCTGATCCAACGGGCGGTTTTCACTGAAGCTTGATCGGACGGACGAGAAGAAGGCGCTGATGGATGGCATCCGCAGCTCCCGATCGAGATCCAACGGCTGAGATTCATTCCCGACGTTAAAACTAAAGGTCTGAAGGCTTATTTCAATGCGATCGGACGGCCCAGATTCGATCCAATGGATGATCCAACGGCTGATATTAAATCCGACTTGATCTGGGTTATTTTAAGGGCTTTTTGAGTGGTTTTTGGACCGTTTGATCAAGATCTAACGGGCAGAATTATCCAGATCTTAATTTGAGTTGATTTAGGAGTCCTAAACCTAATTTTTGATGAATTTTGGGGGAAATAAAACTCTTTAACTATAAAAGAACCTAGTTGTCGTGAGA
>QRFJ01003307.1:22674-82631 GCA_006176705.1 Cocos nucifera
TATCGACTCCGAGAAATGGCTTGAGGCAATGAAGTCAGAAGATTCGACTCGATGCACTCAAACCAAGTCTGGACCTTGGTAGATCCACCAGAAGGTATAGTACCTATTGGGTGTAAATGGATCTTCAAGAGAAAGATTGGTGCAGATGGGAATGTGGAGACATTCAAGGCTAGACTGGTGGCAAAAGGTTATAGTCAACGCGAAGGCATTGACTATCAGGATACCTTTTCCCCGGTAGCTATGCTAAAATCCATCCGCACATTGCTTGCTGTTGCAGCCTATTTCGATTATGAAATATGGCAAATGGACGTGAAAACGGCATTCCTAAATGGATATCTTGAGGAAGATATCTATATGGAACAGCCGCTAGGTTTCACATCCAGTGATACTGATCACAAGGTTTGCAAGCTGCAAAGGTCCATATATGGACTTAAGCAAGCATCTCGGAGCTGGAACACTCGTTTCAATGATGTGATCAAAAAGTTTGGTTTCATCAAAAATGAAGAGGAACCATGTGTTTTCAAAAGGGTCAGTGGGAGCGCTGTTGTCTTCCTCGTATTGTACGTGGATGACATCCTCCTTATTGGGAATGATATTCCCATGTTGACATCAGTCAAGATGTGGTTGTCCAAGGAATTCTCCATGAAAGACCTAGGTGAAGCATCCTTTATTCTAGGAATTAAGGTCTATAGGGATAGACCGAATAGGATGCTAGGACTTTCACAGAAGATGTACATAGAGGAAGTACTAAAGAGGTTTAGTATGGAAAACTCTAAGAGGGGATTAATACCCTTCAGACATGGTATTCATCTTTCCAAGAAGATGTGCCCCAGCACACCTGAGGAAATAGAACGCATGAGCAAGATCCCTTATGCTTCTGCAATAGGGAGCCTCATGTATGCCATGCTATGTACACGACCTGATATAGCCCATGCTGTGAGTGTCACAAGCAGATATCAGTCAAATCCAGGTGAAGAACACTGGACTTCTGTGAAATGTATCCTTAAGTACTTGAGAAGAACTAAGGATATGATGTTGGTCTTTGGTAATGGAGAACTCCAAGTTCAGGGATACACAGACTCGGACTTCATGTCCGATATAGATGATCGAAAGTCGACATCTGGCAGACTGTTTGTGCTGGAAGAGTTCCTAGCAAACGGTGATACCATCTCATCCGCGATTACCTTGAGAAAGGTTACGTTGAGGTCAAGAGAGTCAACTCCACAGATAATGTGGCAGACCCACTTACAAAGCCGTTGGGCCAGCAGAAGATCGAAGCCCACCTTGAGAAGATGGGACTTAGACTTGTAGCCAATTGGCTTTAGGACAAGTGGGAGATTGTTAGATATATGTGCCCTAGAAGCCAGAATTGGCTGACACTTGTAATACACTTCTAGGGGCAAAATTATAATTTTGACTATAATTAATGAAATGGGTTATTTTCTATCACACATGTGTATTTAGTGTCTGTGATACATCCTTTGAGTTAATGGTAATGATAATTCATATTTTCAAGAGTTGAAAATTTAAGACATGAATAATCATTATTAACTCATAAACAGCTCCCGACCATAGGATCATCACGAGGATGGTGATTGATCCGGAAGGTTGGTGTACGATCGCTTCTCTTTAGTAGATGAGTCTTGAGTCTACGGTGTGGAGACACCGGAGCGAGAGTACAGGTACTCGTTAGAGAACGAGGGCACTGAGCGTGACCACCTCGAGTAGTCATTAGGGAAGTCTACCTTCTCGTCAATGACTGACTCGATGCTGCAGTAGTGTGTCTGGTTCTTTGACCTGAGATGCATCGGCAGTTCACCTTGAGGGTGTTATAGTTTGACTACACCATTACTCGGTCTCCTAGCCATATGGAACCCTGAGGTGTATGTTGGCTATGACATGTTCATTGTAGGAACTGGATTGCATCAAGATGGGATCTATCTACCTCGGTGGTAGAGGAGTAGCCCTATGATGATCATGAGAATCAAGTCCAGAAAGCCCATGGCCATGGTAGAGTGAAATAATAGAAAGAGTTTCTATTTAGATTTTCACATTGGACTCGAATCGAATGATTACATCATATGACAGAGACTAGGGTTTGACGAGTTCACCTTAACCCTAATCTGATCGGGGCTCAAGATAGAAGAACTTAATCACACAGGTAGCTGCACCAAGAGGTTCGCATTCAGCTCTGATGGGTTGCCACCATATACTGCTAGGTGTCACTGGTGGATTTTGGGAGCAATTAGAATGATTTAGATGATCGATCATTCTAGCTGTTCGAATCAGAAGAGTTCTGATCCATCGAAAGGAGTTTCGATGATGTCTATGATAGAGATCATGACATATCCCATTACCATACAGAACTGAACCTAACTGGGTCACACAAACAAGGGTTTGAATCTGGTGATCATCAATTGAACTGATCTAGTTCAATTGATCTGAATGAGATTCAATTAGGTTCAAGGAAATCGTGCTAGCACTCGATTGAACCTAACGTTCTTCTTTTACTATCATAAATAAGTTGTCCTGACTGAGCCAAAGGAGTTTGTGCTCAATCAGAGGCCTTCATATGGTCTGACTGGAGGTTGTCCAAGTCAGAATAGGTTGTCTTATTTGTAAGACATTACCTGCCATTTTTGGTCACCTGCCATTTCTTGTTCTTTGACTTTGGTCAAAAGTCTACCTTTGACTGGTCAAACGTTGACCATTCACCCTTTGACTTTTGACCACATGTCATGCACCTATTGGAGAGCTGGTGGGGGCCTGTCCCCCTGCCAGAACCTGGCAAGGAGAAGGGCGCACGCCAAGGGTGGCGTGAGCCCAAGTAGGAGGCGCCTAGGAGTCCTTGTTGGACAAGGACTCCACCTCCCTTTTGGATTCCAATCAGAGTTCTACTAAGAATCCAGTTTGACTGGTCTTAGGCGCCCTCTAAGGAGGAATCCAGGGGTCTCTATTCCAACCAATCAGATTTAGATCTGATTTCACAAAGGGTTGTGATTGGTTGAGAGGAAGAGGAGTTGGATCACAAGAGGTCTATAAATAAGACCCTGCGCCCAACCCTAATTCCAATGCTATTAGATACGCCCCAAGGCTGCCTCTCCCCTCCTTCTCCATGCCATAGTCTCTTCTCCCCTTGCTCTCCACGTCCAAAAGGTGTTTTGGACTTAGTTTGGTGCGATTCAGATCAAGGAAAGGCGATCAAAAGCAAGAAGGCTGCGCTGCTGCAAAAGGACGACTGCAGATCTTCAAAAGAGTTTTGAAGATCCTCCAGATCAGATCCAGATCTGATTTTTGGAGGTGTGATAGAGAAGAAGAGGATCTCCAGATCCAACCCGAGTGGATACCGGTAGAGGCCAGGCGCTTGCGTGGCTAAGATCCAGAACCTTCCGCTGCAATCAGGATCATCTACAGGGTAATAGGATTACCCAAATCAGGTAAATTAAATTTGATTTAATTTATCTTATTTTATTTTATTTATTAAAATAATAAGAATCAGATCTGAAACATATCAAGATCTGATTGAGATCAAGAGAAAATTTTTGAAATATATCTCTTGATCTAATCAGATCTGGACGAACCTGGACCGGGAAATCAGGATTTCCTTCTGGACGGGAAATCAAACCATTTGCTATGATGATACGGGTCAGGGTTCCATATGGCTAAGGAGACCGAGTAATGGTGTAGTCAAACTATAACACCCTCAAGGTGAACTACCGATGCATCTCAGGTCAAAGAACCAGACACACTACTGCAGCATCGAGTCAGTCATTGACGAGAAGGTAGACTCCCTAATGACTACTCGAGGTGGTCACGCTCAGTGCCCTCGTTCTCTAACGAGTACCTGTACTCTCGCTCTAGTGTCTCCACACCGTAGACTCAAGACTCATCTACTAAAGAGAAGCGATTGTACACCAACCTTCCGGATCAATCACCATCCTCGTGATGATCCTATGGTCTGGAGCAATTTATGAGTTAACAATGATTATTCATGTCTTAAATTTTCAACTCTTGAAAATATGAATTATCATTACCATTAACTCAAAGGATGTATCACAGACACTAAATACACATATGTGATAGAAAATAACCCATTTATTAATTTTAGTCAAAATTACAATTTTGCCCCTAGAAGTGTATTACAAGTGTCAGCCAATTCTGGCTTCTAGGGCACATATATCTAACAGTTAAGACACTCAATAGTGGTACAATGTTAAAAAAAAAAAAAATCATTGATTTTCCACCAAGTAATCGGATCCCATTGCCTAAGTAAGTAATGATATTCGCATAAAAAACTGGACAATATGAAAATAAAAATCAATAAATGAAGGGCAGAAGTCACAATACACTTGCCTATATAAAATTTTAGATAATTAAAAGAGAAAGATAGAATAATTTAAAAAAAGTTTAGAAAAAATTTAATATTTTTTACTTAATTTTTTTATTAATAAGTATTAATATTTCAATGATATATCTCACTTATACTCTACTGAATATAAATGGCCATTTTGAAAATTGCTTCAGTAAAATTCGAAACTCTAAAGATAAAAGATATTTAAAAATAAATTCTTTCTTTACTCAAGGACGAGCAAACTTAAGTTGGGGGATGTGATAAGTACCATAAATTCATTAATAAAATATTAATTTATTAATTAATTTATATTAATTTTTAAAAATTATTAATTAATTGATACATATTTTTGAGAAATTCATATTTTTATTAATTAAAAAATAGTAAAATTAAAAAATAAAATTTTATTATCAATAGAAAGAGCTTATTTTTTTTATCATAATAAAATAAGTTTGAAGCAAAATGGAGCTAAAATGAAGAAGATATGGATTTCTAAAGATAAAAAAATAAATAAAAAAAGAAAAATGGCTTAGTCGGCTCAAGCTGCCGCGCCATATCATCCGGTGCATCCAAACACACCGAGCCAAGCTGACAAAGCTAGTACACCAAGCCAGCCATATAAGTTGACTCAACCGCGGAAGTCGTCAGTCGATCCATGATCTAGACGTGGATCGCTAGCTTAACAGAAACCTACGAATCATGGAGCGACACGTGGTGGACCTAGACCTTTAAGGGGTTCATGAAAAATCCATTATGATTTATAGGGTAAAGAGGTAATTTTGCATTAAAGCAGCGAACGGCGATTAGCTGAGGCATTTGGTGTGCCCGATTAGTGCAGTCCATAGCAACAGTAATTGCGTGATCCAATGGCCTGCGTTCGATCTAGTGGAGATCCGACGGCCCATAATAAATCCTTCTTTGATTCGAGTAGTGCTCAGTGATCTGGCATGATCCGATGGCCAGAAAACCAGTCGGTGAAGATCCGATGATGGAGAAAGCTCCCAATGGTGATCAAGACTCCCAATGCGCGATCAGCGACTAGATTTTCTCTATCAACGTATGATCAATGGCCAGAATTTAATCCGACTTGATCTGGGCCCATCCGATTTTGGAATTTTTTGAGTTGTTTGATTCATATCTAATGGCTAGATTTCATCCAAAGCAACATGATTCGTCTAGGACTCCTTTTAATCCAATTTTCACTCAAATTTCTCCATGTTTTGATGATCAAAGACCTCCTTAGTCCCACATTGCCTGTAGAAAAAGTTTTCAGCCTTCCAACATCTATAAATAAGATCCTAGGCCTCCAAAATTCATAGTCTTCGATCAAGATGAAGCTTTAGTATAGGATGAAGCTAGGCTTTGGGTTAATGGCTGCTTCAAGGCAACTGGTGCCGAGGGAAAAAGCTAGGCTTCTACACCATCTTTTCACCAATATCGATCGAAGATCGAAGATCAGACTATTTTATTTTATTTTTTTCTTATTAAATTTCATGTATTTAAATTCTAAAATTTTAATTAATAAAAATTTTACTTTTTATACTTTTATTTTAGCTCTTTATTTTTATTGCAATTTAATTTCTATAATTTAATTATTGCTTTTTATTTTATTACAAGTAGATGCTAAGATCTAACTAGTAGATCTTAGTACCAAGTTTACATTCTTGCACCTTTTAATTTTCGCTTTCCGACTTTACTTTTGATTTTAAAACTCTTTTTTTTTCTTTTTTTTTTTTTCAAAAATCAAAGATTTCAAATCTAAAAATACTACCTTCCCTATGGATTTAATCTGACTCACTGCTATCTACGTATTCTTAATTATTTTAAGAAGTCAGATTAAACTGATAAATACGGTGTCTTAATGACAACATCGCGGTCTTATCAACATCCCAATAGAAAAAGGGTTTACACCCAACAGTATATCTTATTTCAACATCCCTCAAGACTCAGCTTATGTAGTAGATCAGCTTCTAGATTTTTGCCTCTTCTCTAATCAAGATAGTTCCAATGGCAATGGGAGACATGGCCAAGTACAAGAACAATTCTTCATCAGGTTTGGGCTTGGCAAGGAGAGGAGGTGAGCTTAGATAACTCTTCAATTCTTCAAAGGCTTATTAACATGTTGTGGTCTAGCAAAAGTTCTTTATCTACTTGAGCACTTGGAAGAAGGGCATGCAACACTTAGCCATCCTTGCACTAAATTTTTTTTATTACTTTTGGTGCAGTCATTTCTTTAATATCTATGATCTTCATGGGATTCGCTTTGATGACACATCTTGGCATCATGAACCCCAAGAACTTTTTCATAGTTACTCCAAAAGCACATTTGGTTGGATTCAACTTCATCTTGTATTTTTGGAGGGTGCTAAAGATCTCTTCCAGATCAATAATATGATTTAATGAAAATCAACTTTTAACAAGCATGTCATCCACATAGACCTCAATATTGCGATCGATCTGCTCCTTAAAGATCTTATTTATCAGGCGTTGATAGGTTGCACCAACATTTTTGGGTCCAAAGGGCATGACCCTATAATAATAAAGAACATGGTCAATAATAAAAGCAATTTTCTCCTACTCTTCTGGTGCCATCCGGATTTGGTTATAATCGGAGAAGGCATCCATGAAGGTGAGAAGCTTATGGCCTGAGGTTGAATCCATCAGTTGATCAATTCTAGGTAGGGGGTAGCTATCCTTTGGGCAGGGCTTATTCAGATCTGTGAAGTCAATATGCATCCTCCACTTGCTATTCATCTTCTTGACAAGAATCACATTTGCGATCCAATCTGGGTAGGATACCTCCTGAATGAACTTGGCTTTAAGGAGCTTGTCAACCTCATCTACAATGGCTTTCTATCATTCTGGTATGAAGCTGCGCTTCTTCTATTTCATAGATCAGTGTTTGAGATCTGCAGCCAGACGATGTTCCATTACTTCAACATCAATGCCTAGCATATCTATAGATACCAAGATGAAGATGTCGACATTTCTTTGCAAGAAGGCGATGAGCTGCTTTCTGACTTCTTTTTCTAAGTTAGAGCCAATTTCAATAGTATGATCCTCATGCCCATCATTTAAGGGGACTGTAATAAGGTCTTCAATTGGTTCCCCTTATTTCTCAATCAAATCATCATGGGCATCAAGCCCATCCATCGAATAAGATTTTGTTTGCTTTCCTCCTTGTAAAGCAATTATGTTGTGGTGCCATGCCAGAGGTTGATCTCCTCTAACCTTTCTGACCCCATAACTTGTTAAAAACTTTATTTTTAAGTAATAAGTTATGATCACTATCCGAAGTGCATTTAAACCAGATCAGTCAAGGATCGCATTGTAAGCTGAAAGAGCCTTCACTACCAAAAAATCAACTTGGATCTTAGATTGCTTTAGGTACCAACTTGCCATAATAGATAACATAATTATTTCTTCTACCAGCACGGCATCACCAGTGAACCCCACTAATAAAGAATTCATTGGTCCCATTTGACTGTCAGGTATAGACATTTTGGATAATGCATCATAAAAGAAAACATCAACAACACTTTTATTATCAATCAAAATATGGCGTACATCATAATCAGCAATATTTAAGGTTACTACAATCATGTCATTATGTAGAAATTGAACCTTCCATGCATCTTCTTTAGTGAAAGTGATAGGCTCCTTAGTCCTCGACCTCTTTGCCAGCTTCGTAGACCTGTTGGCTTCTCCCTATTGATGTCCCCCAGCAATGATATTGATGATTCCAAGTAAGGGCTGATCTTCTTATGGCTCATCCCTTCAGGATGCTTCAGGCTATGGCAAAGCTCTTGGCCAGTCCTTCCTCCTTTTTGATCGACATTTCAAAAAATGATCCAACCAATCTCATTAAATGAGCTCCTTGATTTCATCTTTGAGCTAGATGCATTCTTTATTATCATGACCATGGTCATGATGATAGAGGTAGTACTTATTGAGATTGTGCTTGGCTAGATGAGACCGCATCTTTTCTAACCTCAGTAATTGCTACTTGATCTCCATTAGCACTTAGATATTCGAAGCGTTCAAGGGGGCATAGTTGTAAAATCTTCTTGGAGGAAAGTTCCGCCATGCCCTTCGATCTAAGCTTCTTGGTCGGCACGCTCGAGGTGGAGTTCAAGCTTGTCTGCACTTAGAAGGGGTTCTAGAGCATGGCCAAGCTTCATTCAGCTTCTCAATAATTGTGGGTTTGCTAGATTCACCCACCTGCCACTCTCCTATGGCTTCTTCCCAGGCCAAGATGTCGGCAATATTCTTAGGGTACTTCTTTTCCAAGAAGAAAAGAAGATCATTCTTCTGGAGGCCGCCCTTCAGTGCGGCCATACCAATAGATTAGTCCAAATTTCAGACCTCCAAGGCAACAGCATTAAAATAGCTGATCTAAGCTTGGATGGACTCTCCTTTCTTCTACATGAAATTAATGAGGGAGTTCGAACCTCATCTCTGGCATCGACTGCTAATGAAATGAGCCATGAATTGGTGGCTCAACTGATCAAAACAAAAGATGGTACCTGGTTTGAGGCTCGAGTACTAATTTCTTGCTGCTCTCTTCAAGGTAGAGGAAAAAGCTCACATAGAATGTGTTAGATATATGTGCCCTAGAAGCTAGAATTGGCTGACACTTGTAATACACTTCTAGGGGCAAAATTATAATTTTGACTAATATCAATAAAATGGGTTATTTTCTATCATATATGTGTATTTAGTGCCTGTGATACATCCTTTGTGTTAATGGTAATGATAATTCATATTTTCAAGAGTTGAAAATTTAAGACATGAATAATCATTATTAACTCATAAAATGCTCCCGACCATAAGATCATCATAAGGATGGTGATTGATCCGAAAGGTTGGTATAAAATTGCTTCTCTTTAGTAGATGAGTCTTGAGTCTACGGTGTGGAGACACCAGAGTGAGAGTACAGATACTCGTTAGAGAATGAGGGCACTGAGCATGACCACCTCGAGTAGTCATTAGGAAGTCTACCTTCTCGTCAATGACTGACTCGATGCTGTAGTGGTGTGTCTAGTTCTTTGACCTGAGGTGCATCGGCAGTTCACCTTGAGGGTGTTATAGTTTGACTACACCATTACTCAATCTCCTAGCCATTCAGAATCCTGAGGTGTATGTTGGCTATAGCATGTTCATTGTAGGAACTGGATAGCATCAAGATGGAATCTATCTACCTCGGTGGTAGAGGAGCAGCCCTATGATGATCATGAGAATCAAGTCCAAAAGTCCATGGCCATGGTAGAGTGAAATAATAGAAAGAGTTTCTATTTAGGTTTTCACATTGGACTTGAATCGAATGATTACATCATATGATAGAGACTAGGGTTTGACGAGTTCACCTTAACCCTAATCTGATCGAGGCTCAAGATAGAAGAACTTAATCACACAAGTAGCTGCACCAAGAGGTTCGCATTCAGCTCTGATGGGTTGCCACCATATACTGCTAGGTGTCACTAGTGAATTTTGGGAGTAATTAGAATGATTTAGATGATCGATCATTCTAGCTGTTCGAATCAGAAAAGTTCTGATCCATCGAAAGGAGTTTCGATGATGTCGATGATAGAGATCATGACATATCCCATTACCATACAGAACTGAACCTAACTGGGTTACACAAATAAGGGTTTGAATCTGGTGATCATCAATTGAACTTATCTAGTTTAATTAATCTGAATGAGATTCAATTAGGTTCAAGAAAATCGTGCTAGCACTCGATTGAACCTAACATTTTTCTTTTGCTATCACAAATAAGTTGTCTTGACTGAGCCAAAGGAGTTTGTGCTCAATCAGAGGCCTTCATATGGTCTGACTGGAGGTTGTCCAAGTTAGAAAAGATTTTCTTATTTTGTAGGACATTACCTGCCATTTTTGGTCACCTACCATTTCTCATTCTTTGACTTTGGTCAAAAGTCTACCTTTGGCTGGTCAAATGTTGACCATTGACACTTTGACTTCTATCCACGTGTCATGCACCTATTGGAGAGATGGTGGGGGCCTATCCTCCTACCAGAATCTGGCAAGGAAGAGGGCGCACACCACCCTTGGCATGCGCCCAAGCTGGAGGTGCCCAAGAGTCCCTGTTGGACAGGGACTCCATCTCCTTTTTGGATTCCAATTAGAGTTCTCCTAAGAACCAATTTTGACTGATCTTAGATGCCCTCTAAGGAGGAATCTAGGAGACTCTATTTCCATCAATCATATTTAGATCTGATTTCACAAAGAGTTGTGATTGGTTGAAAAAAAGAAAGTTGGATCACAAACAGCCTATAAATAAGACCTTGTGCCCAACTTAGATTGAATGAGTGTATGATTGAATCACAATTCCCCACGCCCCAAGGCTATCTCTCTCCTCTTCCTCCATGCCAAACCCACCTTCTCCCTCTCCTCTCCACGTCCAAAGTGTTTGGATTCTTGGTTTGGGCGATCCAGATCAAAGAAAGGCGACTGAAAGCTAGAAGGATGCACTGCTGCATAGGACAACTGCTAATCTTTGAAAAGAGTTTTGAAGATCCTCCAGATTAGATTCAGATCTGATTTCTAAAGATGTGATAGAGAAAAAGAGGATCTCCAAATCCAGCCTGAGTGGATACCGGTAGAGGCCAGGCACTTGCGTGGCTTGATCCTCAACCTTCCGTTGCTTACAGGATCATCAACGGGTAATAGGATTACCCACTTCAAGGTAAATTAAATCCGATTTAATTTATCTAATTTTATTTTAATTTTTAAAATAATAATAATCAAATTTGAAATATCTTAGATCTGATCTGGATCAAAGAGAAAAATTTTTAAAATATATCTCTCGATCTGATTAGATCTGAACGAACCTGATTCGAAAAATCAGGACTTTCCTTCAGAATGGCATCAGGCATGCCATGGAGTAGCATCAAAGTTTTGAAGACTTTGAGGTGGTCAACAGGGTTAGTGATCCCATCATAACTCTCAAACTGGGTGAGTTTGAAGTTTGGCATGATGGCCTCCTGCATGATATAGGCAGAGAATGGGGCATCAGTGCAGATGTCGTCGTGGTGAGCGAGGGCAACATGACGGAGTTCTTCAATCCATCGATTCATTTTTTGAAGCTTTTGATCAAGAATATCATCTCGATCATGGAACTCAAAGCACAGTTGGCTTGATGGGGGTAGTGATTCTCCTAGAGTGGAATAATGATCAAAACAAGAGCTCTGTGCTCTCTACTTTCCCTTCCCAAGAGTACCAGTTGGCTCACCCAGGTCGGTCTTCCCTGCACTAGATCTCAGCATTTCGATGAGGGTCATTCTAATCGAATTGGTGCTAAGGGCTGCTAGATGGCCTGCACTGCTTCAGTGAGGCCCTTAACCTGCTACATCAATAAGTTAAATTGCTCTAGATCCACCACAGCTATCGATAGTGGTTGAGTTGCCGACGATGAGGTTAGAGTAGGCTGACCTAGAAGAGATCTTGCAGTAGAGATGGTGGATCACCGAGTTGAAGCTCTCTTAGGTGGCATCTTACTAGAACACCAAAAAGATCAAAGAAGAGCTGTAGAATTTAAGAAGAGAGGAAGAAAATGAACTCGACTGGATACTCCTTTAGGAATAAGGGCTTAGAGGCCTTTTTTCTAGCGCCAATTATGTTGGTGCAAAAATGGTTATGATGCTGGAGTTCGCTGGAGCTAGAGAAGACTAGGCCACCGATGAGACCTATAAGATGAAGTCTAAATTAAAAGTGGATGGCTCTAGTAGGATCCTCCGATGGTCAAGTTAGCTTTCTGACCAATAAGAACAGAGTACTCAGGAGAATATATGTAGAGATAAGAGCTTAGAGAGAAAAACATATCTAAAGGATCCCTTATATAGTGGAGATGAGTACTCAAGAGAATGTTGTGACTTTTAGGTGGTTGGGTTCTTTTGTTGGAGTTTAGATACAGCTTTTGCATCTATTTACAAGTTGTGCATGTTGGGATGAAAAACTTGAAGTTAGGTAGGCTGAACTTGGAGATCGACTTTTGAGTAGTATGTGGTGAACTTATAATCAGTTAAAATGTGTTGGTGTTGCCTTCAATAGCTTTGAGGTGTTCGGCCATCTTCGAGATCAGCCAGGGGCTGATGGGAGTATTCAAACTAGAGTCCAGAGAGAGAATTGTAGAACTTTCAATGAAAACTATTATCAGACTTTCTGAAGGAGTTCAACTATGTAGAGATCGATTGGAAGCTGAAATGGGTGAACTTCTTGTTGGTGCCATTCAATCGGCTTTTAGAAGTTCTACTGCCTTCAAGATCGGCATGAAGTTTGGATTGAAGGAGTGCTTTGATTCATTTTATGGAATGGTTGCTATTCTAGGTTGGGAATTAGACTTGGTAATGATGAAGTCCTTTCACTATTCAAACTTGTCCTGTCAATATGCACGATGTAAGCTGGATAGATCTACAATTATCAGAAAAGGATGAAGAAGCTTGACCACATTCAAGATCAGCCACTATTCATAAAGTAGAGCAAAGGAGTTTAGCTGGAATAGAATTTAATTAGAGAGGAATTCGGCTGGATGGTGTCCTTGACATAATGTTGATGAAATATGATCTATCAAAAATGAATTCAACCACACTCAAGGTCTACCATGGATAAAATCAGAGGATGTTGGGGTTTCACATTTGATGGGGCTTTGCTAATACTAAGACCAGAGTTAGTTAACATGCTCTTCACTATTCAAGTTTGATCGGATGAAGTTCACCATGCCTTGGGAGCGTTCTGCAGCTATTGAAAGAGAGTGGATGGTTACAACTGACAAGATTGTCTAGCATACATGGCTTGAAGGTCAATTTTCTTGAATTGAATTGGAGTAGTAGATCAGCTTAGTTGAAATTCGATCATAATTGCTATGACTCCAAATGAAATCATATCAAAATTGGATTTTTTATTAGACTTCAATAAGAGTTATTTTATCCGCAACACTCATGAAGGATACGAAGACTCTCGATTTTTAAACAAGGAGAAAAATTAATTCTCAAAATCTAAAGGACCCTTGTTTATAAACAATGAGGACACATCGACTAAATATCAAATTGAGATGATCATTCTAGAGCAACATCAACATCAGACATAAAGCAAAAATCAAGAGAACAATAAGTATTGAATCTAAGTAGTAGACAAGGAGAGCAATAAAAAGAAGCATGATTTCATTGAACCAAAGTTTGGTACAAAAGTCTTTAAGATTGATTCCAAAAAAAAAAGAAGTAAAGAGACGAAGTCCTACTCGGACTCGAACTTTGGACTTCTGCCCCCGCCAACACGAGAGAATGCTTTAAATCTTCCACCTTCTCCTCTTGGTCTTGCCTTGCTACGAAGCTCTCTCCAAGCAATTTTTAAGACCTTCGAAAGTCTTCTTAGCCTCCATCAACCTCTTCCTCAGAACAGCCGATTTGGCCTCAGCATCTTTTACAGCATTTTGTTGGTAGACCATTTGTATTTTTAGTTGTTACAGTTTGACCTTCTCTTTTTCATACAATTTAGAGAGGCTTCCCATTGTCCTCCTCAAAAAACCGATCTCCTCCGAATCCCTACTCGGGCCAGCCTGAGCTCTATCCGCCAACCGCTTACAAAGCTGAGCAATCTCTTTGTCAGCTTTTTGAACTATCCATTAGAGTTTGGCAATTTGATCACTCCAGCTGAGCTCTTAGCTTTTGTATGAGTCTTTGATCGTGCGCAGTTGATTGTGGAGCTTTGAGAATCTTTTAGACTTATCCCAACCATACTCCTCTCAGTTAGTGGACTAGACCAAACTCTCCTCCAACAGTCAAATCTTCTCCCTCACTACATTAAGCTCAACTTTGAGAGAGCTAATTTTTACAGTCAAAGTCCAGGACTTCTCACCTGCTCATTTTCTAGTCTCTTCAAGTTCTTCATTCAAATTATTCTTCTTGACAGCATACTCTCTAAACAATTGCTTGGATGACTAGTGGAGGTGGTTGATCTCAATAGCAGCTTCATTATAATTCTTCTTAAACTTCTTGAGTTCATCCTTAGTCTTTTCTAGCTTCTTTTTAATTTGACAAACTTTATTTTTCAAGTTCTTGATGTGGGCCTTTAAAAGGATACCCTAAGCAAGTGGTTCTGCTTTGACGGGAGACTATGCTTAATATACAAACATATCACAACACGAAGGTAAGGTAAAAAGTAAATTCATTTTCATTAACTAAAGTGTTTGAGTACATGAAAGATAGAAGAAAAAAAATACAATCATCAAAATTCTCCGACCTCTGGTGGAGGGGCAACGAACAAGCTTGGCACGTCTTTGACGGTCTCAGGCTCATAGGCAGGTTCCGAGGTTGCGACAGCAGGTTCAGAAGTTGCTATAGTAGGTTCGAAAGTACCTGGAGTTCTCCATTACCAAACACCAGAAACATATCCTTAGTTTTTCTCAAGTACTTAATGATACATTTCATAGAAGTCTAGTATTCTTTTCCTACATTCGACTGATATCTGCTTGTAACACTCACAGCATGCGCAATATCAGGTCATTCATATAGCATGGCATACATGAGACTTCCTATTGCCAAAGCATAAGATATCTTGCTCATGCATTCAATCTCCTTAGGCATGTTGTGACACATCTTCTTAAAGAGATGAATGCCATGTCTGAAGCGTACCAATCTTCTCTTGGAGTTTTCCATGCTGAACCTCTTCAACACCTCCTCTATGTATATCTTCTATGATAGACCCAGCATCCTATTCGGTCTATCTCTATAAATCTTTATTTCCAATATAAAAGATGCTTCTCCTAGGTCTTTCATAGGGAACTCTTTTCACAACCACATTTTAACGGATGTCAACATGAAAATATCATTCCCAATTAGGAGGATGTCATCCACGTACAGTACGAAAAAAATAACAGCGCTCCCACTGACCTTTTTAAAAACACATGGCTCCTCCTCAATTTTGATGAAACCAAACAATTGGATCACATCATTAAAATGAGCATTCCAGCTTCGAGATGCTTGCTTGAGTCCATATATGGATCTTTGCATTTTACAGACCTTGTGATCACTATCACTGGATGTAAAATCAAGTGGTTATTTCATATAGATATCTTTCTCAAGATATTCATTTAAGAATGCCATTTTTACGTCCATCTATCATATTTCATAATTAAAATAAGTTGCAATAATAAGTAGTGTGTGGATGGATTTTAGCATGGCTACTAGTGAAAAGATCTCCTAATAGTCAATGCATTCATGCTAATTATACCCTTTCACTATGAGCCTAGCTTTGAATATCTCTACATTTTCATCTGCACCTATCTTTCTCTTGAAGATTCATTTATATCCAATAGGTACAATACCTTCGGGTGGATCTACCAAGGTCTAGACTTGGTTCGAGTGTATCAAGTCAATCTCTGATCTTATTGCCTCTAACCATTTCTCGGAGTTAATATCTGATATCATCTCATCATAGATCTTGGGATCATCATCATGAATCCTATTTTTTATGAGAAATATTTTCTTTATATCCTCTGAAATCGTACCTAAATACCTCTCAGGAGGATGAAAAATCCTACTTGATCTATGAGGTGGAGGAGGTTGTGTTTGGACTAGCTCTAACTCATTTGGTTCCTTAGTTTCTTTACCTCATTGCTCATCGGAGACCTTCTCCTCAAGCCTTATTTGTCTTTCGATGCCACCATCTTGAATAAACTATTTTTCAAGAAAGATGGCATGTCAACTCCTATTCACATTATGATTTTCTAGAAGATAGAAATAATATCCTAATGACTCCTTAGGATATTCAATGAATCGAGCTCTAAAGGACATATACTCTAATTTGTTTGCCTGCTGTTTCTTAACATGGGTCGGACAATTCCAAATTCTGAGATGACACCAACTTGGTTTCTTACCATGCCATATCTCATATTGTATAGTAGGAACAATTTTAGAGAAAATTCTATTCAGTAGATATATTGCTATCATTAGACTATGTCCCCAAAGAAAATTAGGAAGATCCTTAAAGCTCATCATGGATTAGACCACATCCAATAGGATCAGATTTCTCCATTCTAAAATCATGTTGAGTTGAGGTGTTCCATGTAGAGTTCATTGAGAGACTATGCCATTATCCTTGAGATGGTTTAGAAATTTCTGACTACGATATTCGCCTCCTCGATCTGATTGAAGAACCTTAATCAATTTTTTAGTTTGCTTTTTTACTTTATGTCTAAATTCTTGAACTTTTCAAAGGCTTCAGACTTGTGTCTCATTAAGTACACATACCCATATCTAGATAGATCATCGATAAAGATAATGAAGTAGATATAATTAACTCTAGCGAGCACATCAAATAGGTCACGCACGTCTATATGTACTAGGACAAGTAGGTTCATGACCCTTTCTCCATGTTTGATAAAAAGGAGCTTTGTCATTTTGCCCTGAAGGCATGATTCACAAATCAGATATGACTCGGAAGACAATAGACTCATAGGTCTAGATTTCTCTAATTTGTTAATCCTATCTTCAGCTATATGACATAGCCTAAGGTGCCATAGTTACCTATAATTTAGACTATCCCTAGGCAGCTTAAATCCTATGGCATTCATGTTTTGTTCAATATTTAACATAGATACATCAACATACAACTGATAAAGATCATTAATCAAGAAACCACTTACAGTTTTAATTCTTTCAAAAGGAATAGTACAATGGTTCTTAAGGAAGCTAATTACATAACCTTTGTATGCTAAACAAGAAATAGAAATCAAATTTCTACTTGTTGTAAGCATAAAGTAACAGTCCCTAAGTACTAAATGTAATCCTAATGGTAATTGAAGCGGGTAGGTTTCCATGGCCATAATTGCAACTCTTGCTCCATTTTTGATCCATAGGATCATCTCACCATCTCTCAGCCTCTTGCTCTCCACAAGACCCTGCATAGAAGTGCACAAGTGAGCACTAGAACTAGAGTCAAGCACCTAACTAGATGTAGAGAAAATCATTGGTTAGATTCAATTACGAGCATACCTCCAGAAAGACCTACCTCCTTCTTGTTCTTTAGGCTGGCCAGGTATAAAGGGCAGTTTTGCATCCAATGGTTGTTAGTATTGTAATGAAAATTCTTTTCTTTATCAATGGCCTTCCTCTTTGGCTCTCCCTTCTTCTTCTTCCCACCTTCTAGCTTTTGCTTCTTTGCAGACTTTTTCTTTTTTCCAAAAGATTTTCTCTTGGAAGAAGTCTGCTCCATAACAAGTACTAAGCCCTTAGAACTTTTCAAAGAAAGTTCAGCAGTAACCAGCATATTCATGAGTTTAGCCAAGGTACATTGAAGCTTATGCATATAAAAATTCATGATAAACTATCCATACACATCAGTCAAAGACTCTAGAATCACATCAATCTGCAAATCCTTGTCAACCACGACACCAAGCTTCTCAAGCTCCTTAAGATCCTTGATCGTTGTCAAACAATAATCTTGGACTAACTACCCATCACACATCTGAGCCTTAAAAGATCTCTAGGACATTTGATATTGGGCTGTGCGACTCTACTCACCAAGCAACTCTTTTAGGTGAGCCAATATTTGGTAAGCAGTCTTGATGTCTTCATGTTGGTGTTATAGTTCATCAGACATAGAGCCCTACATGTAGTACCTTGCTTTATTGTCATCATCCATCCACTTTTCAGAGATGCTTTCTGATCTACGATCGAACGGGCTGGTAAAGTAGGTGGGTCTAGGTTCAATACATAAGATAGCTTCTTAAAATTCAAAATAATTTTGTAGTTCTTGAGCCAATCTTTATAATTAGGTCCGATCAGTTTATGGGTGTCTAGGATTCGGGCTAGTGGATTTAATATCGATATTTTTCTATAGAGAGTCAAAGTTTTTAATTAGATTTTATAATTAGACTTAACCAATTTATTTAGAAGTATCATTTTTAAATAAATTAGGCTCCCACTATTTTCTCGGATCCCTACACCTTTTTGATAGAGATGCAAAAATCTCTGCAATCATAGATTTCTAATGGATGGTGCAGTCCCACCAACTGGCTCACCACCTCACCTAATAATTATTGATGATGGGTCAATTGATGAGGGGACAAGTCTTGTCCAATGATTCTCTAATCATCGTGCACTCAAACCTGATCTCTAATTCAGAAAGTTCATCACATCTAGAATATTTCTTCAATCCTTAGTTAAGTCAGACCCACCATTTATATGAATTAGATTCTTGATTGGGTTCCTCACCATATCTAAAATATTGAGCCCAACCCATCCTCCAACCCATAGCATCCAATGCCTAATAGATATGGTTGCATCTTTCTGGTGCAACTAAATCACTATAACCAATCGAGAATAATCAACCTCAAAAAGTATCTACACATCTACAATGGTGGAAGACTTATGACTTGATATTTTTTTAGAAAGATTTAATTTAGGTCCTTTAAACTTGACTTGATGTAGTCATAGCAATTATGGCTAACCTAGTGGCATGGGTTACCTCAAATCATTAGCCACCTCAAATCAGAACTAGGTCGACCCAATCAGCTAGGTAAGTGAGATCAGTGGAAGGAATATGTCATTAATTCATCATGAATGCATTCAGATCAAGTAGCTTTCAATTAAAGATCACTGGTCATATCTGCCAAACTACCTCAGATATCAATTTATCAAACTAGAACTAATCGAATTAGCCTACAATCCAGGCTTGAATCATGGAGCCAAATTAGTTTTTGACTTGGTTGACCACATGTGACTGTGAGTCGATCTTGATCTAGACTTAATCCTATTGGACTGATTAATTCTAAGCACTCTTGATGCCACTTAACCAACTATTGATTCGATTTGATCAACCGCTAGACCTAATTAGGCTACCCCTATCCAAACCCAATTTTATGAAGGTATCTTAGATCTAAAACTTCATAATTTTTGATCTAATTGATTTTATAATCTTAATTCTTAATTAAATTTGGGTTTATAAAAAAGATATGTATCAAAAATCCTATGATTTTAGGATCTAGGGTTTTGCAAAAAAGTAAGTTCAGATTTTTGATTAAAGACAGACACATAGCACCCATACACATCACAAGAGCATCCCATCGAATGGAAAGAGAGGACCTTTAAACTCTTCTTACTCTTATGACCGGATGGTCAAGGAGAATGTCTTAATCAGAAATTAATAGTTACACTACAAAATAATTAGATCTATAACATATATCGCATATAAAATTATAGATCTAACTATGCATGCTTTGTATATATCTCATGTATCAAAAATAAATATTTACATGCATGATTCAGTTCTAATTATATCTAATATAACATCTAAAAGTAAATTTTTAATTGATCATATCAAAAATAAATTTATTCTAAACAATCATAGATCAAATCTATAAAGCTAGTCTAGACATGCATCTCATACATCACATATATGAATTAATTTTTTAATTTTTTTTATTTTTGATCTAATCACATCTGATATGATATCTAAAATTACTAATATCAGATAATATAATAAATTAAAATTTAGATATAAATTAGATTTGAAGAATTGCCAACCTGGCTTTGATACCAATTGAAGGAAAAACTAGATTTTCGCCGTAGGATCGATCTAATCTAATCAGATCTATAGCAAAATGTTTGAAAAAAAAATTATGAAACCCAATCAGATCTAAGAGCTCTTAGATCTAATCTAAATAACTTGATATTAAAAATAAAATTAGAATAAAAATCAGGAACATCAAATGTTACCTTTTGGGTAAACGTCTTTTACCTTGTCGATGATCTATCGTAGCCCGAGGTTCTGGATCTAGCCATGCAAGTGCCTAGCCTCTACCAGAGTCCACTTGAGCTAGTTATAAATATCTTCTCCTTAATCTAGCCTCCAAAGATTAGATCTAGATCTGATCTATAGAACTTTCGAAAGTGCTTCTAAAGATAATGCGCTTATCTCACAAACACCGTCGCATCTAGCCTGATCTATGCGCCAATTCTCTTGGATCTTTCTTGCTGTTTGTGCCCAACTTTTGGGCATGAAGAAGAGGGAGGGGAGGAGGATGAGAGGGCATAGAATAAAGGATGGGGCAGCAGCCTTGCAGTTTGACAATTTGGGCACACAAAAATCTTGGGCACCAGAAGGGTTTAAATAGACTTCCTTACACCATGCAATGCCACACAACATCGACCAACCATGTTGATTGATTTAATCAGATCTAAATCTGATTAGCCATGCTTTCTCATCTGATCCAATCAAGTTAGAGATCCCTAAAACTCTCCATAAGTGGTGCCATAATTGGATAAGCACAAATAGTTTGGCGCCTAAGACTTTGATCCCATTAAGAAGTCCTAGACTCCCATCCTTATGGGACACTCTTCTCTTTTCCCCATGTGCGCATGCCAACATGGGGCGTGCACACATATTTGCACATGAAAACCCAGGGGGGCATGTGCTCCTAGAAAGTCTCTAGGGGGTGCACGCCCTACACTTTCTTTCCTGCATCTAGGTCATCTCATGTCCTGAGAGTGATGAGAATTGGCAAGTCTTGTCCTATTGAATACATGAATTAGCAGGTGTTATCCTATTCTTATTGATGGATCAGGATAATATTTTTCTGATCTAAACAAACTCTAGTCAGACTAGGATAAAGCCATATGCGATTCCTGGGTGAGCCCAAATCAATTTGAATCAGCTAAGATGAACTAGAATGATTGCAGAAGGAGAATGTTCGGCTCAATCATATGTTAGCATGATTTTCTTAAACCTAATTGGATCTAATCCAAATCAATTGAACTGGGTTAGCTCAATTGATGACATCGAAATCTAAATCCTTGTTTGTGTGATCTAGTTAGGTTTAGTTCTGTACAGTAATGAGATATGTCGTGATCTCTATCATCGACATCATTGAAACACCTTTCGATGGATCAAAATTTTTTGATTCATACAATTAGAATGATCGATCATCAAAATAATTCTAATTGCTTCTAAAATTCATCAGTGACACCAAGCAGTATGTGATGGCAATCCATCAAAATTGAAAATGAACCTCTCAATGCAACTATCGGTGTGATTAAATTCTTCTATCATAAGCCCCGATAGAATTAAGATTAAGGTGAACTCATCAAACCCAACACCCTATTATATGATTGAATCATTCGATCCAAGTTTGATGTGAAACCCTAATAGAAAACTCTTTTCTATTATGTCATATTGCCTGGCCATGGGCTTAAGGACTTGATCTCATGATCATCATAGGACAACTCCTCTACCAAGGTTGATAGATCCTATCTTGGTGCGAACCATTTCCTACAATGAACATGTGATAGCCAACATACACCTCAAGATTTCAAATGGCTAGGAGACTAAGTTATGGTGTAGTCAAACTATAACACACTTAAGATGAATTGCTGATGCACCTCAGATCAAAGAGTCAGATACACAACTACAGCATCGAGCTCAGTCATTGACAAGAAGATAGACTTCCTTATGACTACTTAAGGTGGTCATGCTCAGTGCCCTCATTCTCTAATAAATACCTATACTCTCACTCTAGTGTCTCCACACCATAGACTCAAGATACATTTATCCTAAAAAAGTGATCGTACACCAATTTTCTGGATCGATTATCATTCTCATGATGATCCTACGGTTAGAAGTAATTTATGAGTTAATTATGAAAATACATGTCTTAAATTTTTAACTCTTGAAAATATATATTAGCATTCCATTAACTCAAAGGATGTATCATAGACACCATGTACATAATGTGATAGATTAAAATAATCTTTTATTAATTTTTAAGTCAAAATTATAAAAATGCCCTTAGAATGTGTATTACAAGTATCAGCCAATCTAGCTTCTAGGGTATTGATCTAATAATATCTATACTGAATGTGATAAATGTAGTACTCTACTATCAAGAGTAGCTAGCTAAGGCCAATGGGTATAAATGTCACTCCGACCTGAGAATGCCACGGTGACATGCAAGAAACTGACTGTACTTTGATGCCAAACTACCTATATTTCTAATAGAGGATCGAAAGATTTTTGGATATAGTCAAGTATTTCTAGAGTTGGTGTGTGAGTCAAGATGGGATTAACCACTCTTGATTAACTTCAGAAAGCGAATGTCTTACTATATTTTAATTTAGTAAAATCTAAGCTAGGATAATCCTCATAAGAAGTCATGAAATTTGCAAAATTTTGAGACACAATATGGATGACTTATAGGAGTGTTGACAGCTAACTCGAAGTCATCTTAAGCATTATTAATCAAATGGATGAATTATATGATAACCATAGGCCAGGATTCTAAGAATGTTGCTTTGCATAGATTTGACCTATTCGGACGTCGGATACTATTGCTAGATGGTCATTTTGATTGGTACAAAAATTGGTTCCTATGCTATAGATTTAGGTTCGAAATCATGGGATCACACATATAAGAGATTGTTACCTGATCGGATGATTGATCAATGATTGAGAATCATTCAGTGATCGAATCATCAATGCGATTGATGATTGATAAGTGCAAGTATAGCACGAGGATCGATCAATAATTAGATTGCTAATTAGGTTAATTTGATTGGATGATTAGGTTAGGATCAAGTCTAATTGAATTAGATTCAATTAGAATTAGATTGGACTTAATTAGATTAAGTTCAATTGATTTATTGGATAAGCCAATTGTAAAGAAGAACAAGTTCTTATTTGATTAGGACTTGAGTGCACCTTATTTCTAATTTGATTAGAAATTAAACTAGATTTAAATTTAGATTAATTTGATTTAGTTGGGCTTCTAGTTGGACTAAGATCATCCTTTAATTAGGTTACATTAATCCAAGTTCAATTGGGTTCAAAATTATTTTGACCTAGTCTAAATAGAAGAGTCCTAGTTAGACTAGGACTCCTCTTATTTCATTGTGCCAAGATCTCAACACCCCAAGCCCACTTCAGAATCTTTTATGTGAGTTTCCTCATGCCTAAGGAAGATCTCCATGCCCCACTTTCTTTTGGTTTTGGAACAAAATTTTACTTGGTCAAATTTTGGTAAGTGGTTTTTGCATTGGACTCTATGTGATGGAGTTCCAAGATTCCAAAACACCTCTCCTTTTCTTATAGAATTTTCTCCCAATGCCACCTATTTTTGTTGCCCTCTTTTCTCAAAATTTGTGTGCCAACTAAACCTTATTAATGTGGGAAATTGATTTCCTAGGAGGCTTGGAGGCATCCAAGAGTTGGATTCTACCAAGACTCCTTCTATGACTAGGTTTGACCTAGTCTCCCTACAAAATAGGAACACCAACTACTTATGCCCTACCCATATTCTTTATTCACCCTTTTCTCTCCTAATTTTTGTGCAAGGTTAATTGTTAGCCCATGCCAAAAAAATAGGGGAGTCTCCTGGATGCCCCCCAAACTCCATTAAATTGAATCCATAAAAGTTAGGGATTGACCTAGTCCATGCCTTTTAAATGGGGCACCTCCTTTAAGGAGTATTTGGCATAAAAAATTCCTAGGAATTCCTCAAAAATTCCAAAGGGAAAAGTGGAGAGGGTGTGGGTGGTTGGGGCACCAATTTTCTTGGAGGAGAGGGTTTCTTTAGGACATGAAACGTTCATGTCCTGTTAAGAAGAAAGTGAAAGAGAAGAATGTCTTCTCTAGGGTTTCTTTTTGAGTTTTTTCTTTTCTATCTTTGAGAAAGATTTTATGGAAAAAATCAAAGAAAAAGAGAGCCATGGAGCATGAGAAAATTCTAGAGGAAATGATCTCCTCTTGTCTTGGAATGGAGACGTATTTAGGATATCAATGGTTGATATCCTGAAAGAGAAGATGTGTCTTCTCTTAGGGCATTTTCTTAACCTTCTCTTTTCTATTTTTGAGAGATCCAAAAGTTGATCTTCTCCCTTCTTCCTCCTTATTTTCATCTTTTAGAGTGTCCAAGAGATTTGAAGAATTTTTTATAGATCGACCATCAGGAGAAACCGCGAGAAGCTAGCACTTCATATGGATCTTCATTCGACGAACCACCGATCTACATAGCAACTTCGTGTGGACAATCTATAGAGACTAGATATGCTGTGTGGCTCCAAGCAATAAAGGATAATATTAGATTTCAGTTGTGACGTTCTTGACTAGCTCAAAGATAAGAGATCTCATCTTTTTTCGAATCTAGATGTGATTTAGGGTTTCTAGAATAGTTCTAGACCTGGGTATTGATATAATCAATACTAATCAATGTTTTATTTTTTGGATTTATGTTTGCTTCATGATATGTTGTTGTTCCTTGATGTAGGGTTTAATGATTAGATCACATGCATAAATAGGTTAATTAGATTAATCTGTCTTTCGCTGCATCTAATTTTGAAAAAAGTTTCAAAATATATGCATGAAATCCTGCATAATTTTTCAACAAATACTTCTTTCAAGAAAATTCAAGAAGTTTCTCATGAAAAAGATATTGAAAAAAAGGAGAAAGAAGAAAAGAAAATTGCCACTAGTCACCAAATGCACCCCAAAAAGATGAAGAGTGCATTACTAAAAATTTGGAGAAGTGGTGACATGTCAAGCTCGGATAAGGAAGAAGAAAATAAAAATCGTTGCCTCATGGCTATGAAGGATGAGGTAAACTCTAAAAACTCATCCAATTTTACTTTTAATGAACTACTTGATGCCTTTAACGAACTAATGTATGAATTTAAAAAGTTAAGGCAGAAAAGTAGGGAGCTTAAAAAGGATAATCTTAATCTAACAAAAAAAAAGAAATCTTTAGCTAAAAAAAGGAAGAATTGATTAAATCTGAAAATTCTTTAGCTAAAAAAATATAGAGCTTAAAAAAAATGATATTTTAAGATCCTCCCTGAAAAAGATGAAAATCTCTTAAATGATAAGAAAGAGCTCTTGGAAGAAAATAAAAAACTAAGAAGAGAGGTTGATATTTTAAAACTTATTATTGAAAAGTTTACCATTAGTTTTCAAAATCTCCAATCTATGGTAAAAGTTAATGAAATTATTTTCAATAAAATAGAAACTAATTTTAATATTTTAAAAAAATAGCAAAATGCTAAAATAATTTTTGCAAGAGCTTCAACTAGAAGTCATATAATTAAGTACTTTAAATATAATCAAATTGACCATAAAATTTTGGAATGCAATATTAAAAGAATTGACCAAACCTTGATAAAATAAACTTGGATTTCAAAAGGAACCTTGAACACTAACTTCTATGAACCCAAGATGACTTGAGTACCAAAAGTCATTAAGTGATTTTGTAGGTGCACCAAGGATCTAAATAAAATAAAAGAAAAAAAAATTTATAGATACCTTGGAAATTAAAAGGGATGGATATATATTAATGCATGGTATAATCTAAACTTTTCTTACATCATACCATCAATGTCTATTTGACTAATTCTATTATTTACTTACTTGAAATAACTTTTGTGTGATTGATTCTAATATTTGAAATGAAGTAAATATTTAGATTTTTAAAAAGAGTTTGATGAGCTCTTCTCTAAGTATCATGTTTTGATATGAATTGAAATTATCTTGAAAATTATCATGATTTAATAGCTTCCCCTTATCAAATTGAACATTTGAGAAACATAAATCAACATGAGCATAATTGGCTATGAATGTTTTTAATTGCGAAAGATTGTGAATGAAATAAAATTTTGACATTCCCTAATAAGATGCAAAATTATCAAATTTACTCAAAATTTTTTCATTAAATAAATACTTAAAAATAAAGCATCTTTTCAAAAAAATTCAAATGCTTGATGCTGTATTGCATTTTAGTTTCCTAATGATTCAAGAGTTTCCTAGTTGAAACTAAACATATAGAGCTTATATCTAAATTTTTCCTTCTTAATACTCCTAAACCAATTAATTATCATACCTCATTTGACCAAATCCTTGATCTCAAACTTAATTTGAATATCATTTTTCACCCTCCAAATTAATTGAATATCTTTTGATCTCAATTTAATTAAATTCTCCTGATTAGAAACTCCTTTGAACTATTTCTGTTTCAAGGTGTCAACCTGTGGACTGAAAAATCTATCTAGAATAGTTTTGGGAAGGTGTCGACCCCAGTTTTTACTAGTGTTGACTGCTTCAAAGGTGTCGACACTTTTAAGGAAAGGTATCGACCCTTTTTTCTGGATTGGATTTTTAAAACCCAAACCATCCTATTCACTACTCCTTCTATCATTTATCTTTCATGTTGAAACCACCCTCCAAGCCTCTCTTAGCCTAATCCGACCTATCTCACCTTAAATCCCTTCTCATTTTCCTTGATTTGGTGCCAATGCCTCACATGAAAAGGATTGCTCGATGGGAAAAAAATCCTTGTGTGGCTTCTCTGAGCCCTAGCTCATCTTCCTCACCATCTCTTGTTCGTTAACAATGCTCCAAGCACCATGCTGAACAAAGAACCTCTCCTACCTCGCCAGCAGCTCCATCTCCACCACCAATAGTGTCATCTCTACCTCTGACAGCTCCGTCATTGTAGGCAACTCCTTCCCAATCAGCGACTATCTCTTGAGTTGTCTCCATTGGTAGAAATGTAGATTTTAGATTTTTGGAGAAAAATGGATTTGATGTTGGGAGGAAAATCAAAAACCTAGGTTAGAAATTTTTTTGTTCATTGAATGTACTTACCTACCCCAATCTAGCTCGAGAGTTCTATTTAAACTTGAAAAGTGGAAGTGAAGTAATTAAATTTGAGGTCAAAAAGTGCTTATTGTGTTTGACTCTAAAAAATTAGGAAGAATTTTGAAAATGAGAGCTAAAGGGAGCCAAATAGATAAATTAAAAAAGATATCAGAAGGGCTTAAGTATATTTTGGGGATAGAGAACATTAGTGATATAGAGGAGGTCAATGCAAATCATTTGACTATAGATATGCACCTCCTATACCATATTACCACCAGAATTTTCATTTTCAAGACTGGACAATTTGACCTTATGACTACAAGAGATATCTCAATTTTGTTTCATATTATTCAAGAGATTTTCTTAAACCTCTCAACTCTCATGATCAGATTTATGGAAGACATAGCAAGAAGATCTAGGACTTCTATATCCTATGGGATGGCACTGATCTTAATTTTTTAGGAGCATGGGGTAGACCTTGATGGAGAGACCACCAGAGCCCTTATGCATATAGACACCTACAACGAGCACTCCCTATACCGCATGGGTTTTGAGAGATAGAATGTTTGTTGGATCCGACAAGGGACTCAGATTTAGGTAGATGATCCTGTTGAGGCTCCACTTGCAGTATCAATGCCAGACATTCAGTTGAAGGAGCTAGTAGCACTAGTAGAGCAGGTTTGTGAGACCACTGAGGCACCTGTTGATCATCCAGAGAGCTCAAGCAGATCATATTTTAGGCTGGACAAGGATTTACTAGTTGAGAGGGTCTCCTCGAGGATCATTTCAGTAGTAAGCTCAAAAACTCACTTCAAAGGCCATCTCACTATTTAGGGAGGTGGTAGCTTTGATGAGACAAGAAGATGATTAGATTATCTAGGACAAGAGATAGGAGGCTGACCCTATCACTTAGGATGCTAGGACTTTTCTTATGTAGACTTAGAGCCTCCTAGCAATCCACCATTTTGTTAGACATAGGAGTCTTGCATTTTGACTTTTCTGATGATTATCTTGTTTGTAAGAAGTTCTTGTAAACATCTTCTGAAGTAAATGAAAGAGATACTTTCTTTTCAAAATATTATATCAAAATGCCTTGATTGAATCTAATTGATTTGTTATTTGATTAATGTTCAATTATCTTTTCTTATCCTTGATTTCATCTTTGCCCACAAAAATAAGAGGGAGAAATTACTAAAAAAAGAAATAATTAGTTTTTTTTAAAAGGTTGAATCTGAGGGGGAGTATCAAATTTTGTAAAACTCATGTATGTAACTTCTTCAAAAAGAAATGGGGAGCAAATTCTAAAAAATTATAATTCAGGTGAATATAAATATTGTTGGTACGAAAAATGGTGCTAACACCGAAGTTTACTAGAGCTAGAGAAGATGAGACTGCTGATGAGACCTACAAAGCAAAGTCTAAATCGAAGATAGGTAGTTTCGGCAGGACCCTCCGATGGTCAAGTTAGCTTTCTGGCCAACAAGAATGGAGTATTCTAGAGAATATAAATGGAGATGAGAGCTTAGAGAGAAAAATATATCTAGAGAATTTCTTATATAGGCGGAGCCTGTAATAGAATGAAAGTGACAACCATAACATAATATAGGTAAGCCATTCGGACCACATGGAGTTTGTTACAGAGAGTGGGCTATCATTTGTCATAACTTGTAGGTAGTTGGATTCTATTTGTTAGAGTTTAAACATGGCTTCTACATCTATTAGCAAGTTGTGCATGTTGGGATGAAGAACTTGAAGTTAGGTAGGCCGAACTTGGAGATCGGCTTTTGAATGGTAGGTGGCGAACCTGTAACTTGTTAAAATCTATTGGTGCTGCCTTCGATAGCTTTTAGAAGTTCGATCATTTTTGAGGTCGGCCAGGGACTGATAGGAGCATTCAACCTAGAGGCCAAAGAGGGAATTGAAGAACTTTCAATGAAAGCCATTACCAGGCTTTCTGAAGGAGTTTGATTGTGTCAAGATCAATTGGAAGATGAAATGGGTGAACTTCTTATTGGTGCCATTCGATCTGCTTTTAGAAGTTTTGCTGCCTTCAAGATTAGCCTGATGTTCAAATTAAAGGAGCACTATGATTCATTGTCTATGGAGTGGTTGCTATTCTGGGTTGGAAATTAGAATTATTATGATGATGAAGTTCTTTCACTATTCAAATTTGTCCATGATAAATGGTAAAAATATACTAATAAAAGTATTAAATTATAAAATAAATTAATCTATTTCTTTAGAAACTGATACTTTTATTAGTCTTATGTAGGAAAGAAGGCCACCAACGTGAAGATCTTATTTTTCTGATTCAGATGAAATAAATTTTAGGCAAAATAGACTTCAAACGAGCCCAGAATTGAATTTCAAAAAAAAAAACAAGAAAAAAAGAAAAAAAAATTGGTTCGGTTCAAATCGGTTCAGTGGTTTAGCCCGATTCAACCAAAATAGCAGACCGACCCACCAATGCAACGCTAACATCAGGATGATGTCAGCATTTTTTGCGGCGCACGGTGGACCATCTAAAGGGCAATTCAGAAATTTCACAGCATAAAGTGCACTCTGATTGGCTAAAGAACGCGACGGTCTACGCAAGACCGGGCTCGTGCATGGTCTATGGAGGGCAATTTAGGAATTTTGGCTGATCTAATGGGCGGCTTTCAGTAAAATTCGATCGGACGGCTGAAATGAAGGCACTGATGGACGACATCCGCAGCTCCCGATCGAGATCCAACGACTGAGATTCATCCTGACGGTAAACCAAAGATCAAAAGGCTTCTTTCTATGCGATCGGATGGCCCAGATTCAATCTAACGGTTGATCCAATGGCTGACATGAAATTCGACTTGATCTGGGTTAGTTTAAGGGATTTTTGAGTGGTTTTTGGACCATTTGATCAACATCTAATGGGCAGAATTATCCAGATCTTAATTTGACTTGTTTTGGAAGTCTTAAACCTAATTTTTGATGGATTTTAGTGGAAAATCAAACTCTTCATCTATAAAAAACCTACTGTTGTCGTGAAAATGAAAAAAAAATCGAAGAGAGAGAGATAGAGAAAGAGAGAGGGGGAGAGAGAGAGAGATAGAGAGAAAGAGAGACAGAGAGAAAGAGAGAGAGGGAAGTCAGAAAAAGAAAAATAAAAAAAAAAGAGAAGAGAGAGGTAGAAAGAGAGAGTGATTTGTGAGAAATAAAATAGGATTTTTGATTTTTTTTCGACAATCAAGATATCGATCAAGGAGCATCTTCTTCTTCACCAAGTTCTCCACATTAAGAGCAATAGACAATCAATTTCAGCAATCAAACAGTCTAATTTTTCTATGCTTTTTATTTTATTTACTGTTTTTGAACTTGTTATCATGAACTAAATTTTTTTTACTAAGGCTAAGGTGTAGCCACTCTTTTGATGCAATATTCAGTATGATTTATTTTTAAATTTTATTCATGAGGAGTATATAAATCTGATCTTAATGCTTTTAGATTACTGGCCATCTTCTAATTGATCTGATGAACATAGATGTTACGGACCAAGTACATCTATGTTATTGCTTCTTGATTATATACCTTGTATTATGAATCAAATTAGAATTCATATGCATGCAAGGAAATTTTAGTGCGCTTTGGACGCAGCGTATTTTAATTAGAGGGTTTCACAAAACTTAATGCATTAATATTTATTTAAATTACACCTGGACCAAAGGATAATTAATAAATATTGATAGTTTTGCTATGCCTGGACCAAAGGATAGTGAATAAATTAGGAGACTCCACCGTCACATGAAATAAAATTAATCTAAAAACCTGAATATTGTATTGACTGAGTTGGTGAACCGATTGCCTTAGTAATCCATTGCTCTTAAATTTAAAACCCTAATAATTTACACTCTCTCTATTTTCTTAAAAAATTTTAATTATTTTTTTATTTTGTTCTTTAATTTCTTATTCTCATAAATCGATCTTCTAAATAAAGCATAGGAAAGAGCTTTTCAGTACTTATTTTTCAATCCTCTAGGGATGATACTCTACTCATTCACTTTATTACTTGATCGACTGGTGCACTTGCCATAGCTATAAATTAGCATGCATCAAGTTTTTGGCGCCGTTGCTGGGGATTGTGTCTAAAATAATATTAAAATTTTGATCCTAGCTTTACTTTAGAAATTTATTTTTAATTTTTATTATTTAAAAAAAAAAAATTTAGTACATGACACGTACTGGACATAGTAACTTACTACCTTTAGATCCAGAAATTGAAAGGACCATTAGAAGACTACAACAAGAAAGAAACATGGCAGCTGAAGATCCTAACGACATCAATCTAGGATTGGATATGGCGACCGAAGGACAGCATGAAGCTATTCGACCAGTACATCATCCATTAAATGATTACATCACACCATCTGTAGCTGATGCAGCTTCAAGCATCAGGAGACCACCTGTACGAGCAAACAACTTTGAAATAAAACCAGCGATGATCCAGATGATTCAATCAACTGTCCAATTCAGTGGACATATGCATGATGATCCGAATGCCCATATTTCTAATTTTCTTGAACTTTGCGATACTTTTAAAATTAATGGGGTGTCGGATGATGCTATTAGATTAAGGTTATTTTCTTTCTCTTTATGGACAAAGCTAAGAGTTGGCTTCAATTCTCTTCCTACAGGTTCTATCATAACTTGGGATGTTCCTAGCCCAAAAATTCTTAGCCAAGTACTTTCCACCTTCCAAGACTGCTAAGATGCGCAATGATATCACTTCTTTTATGCAGATGGACATGGAGACACTATATGAGGCTTGGGAGCATTTCAAGAAATTACTGAGGAGATGTCCACATCATCAACTACCCGTATGGCTTTAGGTACAAACTTTCTATAATGGTTTATCTCCTACTAATCGTTCTATGATTGATGCAGCAGCAGGAGGAACCATTAATCAAAAAATGGAGGAAGAAGCTTTCGATCTGATCGATGAGATGGCATCAAATAGCTATCAATGGCAGACAGAACGCATGATGCCAAAAAGACTAGCAGCTGTGCAGGGAGTAGATTGCGTGCCAACCTTACTAGCTGAAATTGCAGCCCTTAGAGCCGAAGTCAACAACTTAAAGGGAACAGCTATGCATGTTCAGAGCATTACTTGTGACCTGTGTGGAGGAGGACACGATACGAGCAATTGCCAGACAGGTAATCCTTTTGCTAAAATAACTGATACAGCTAATTATATTGGTAATTTTTTCAGGCCACAACAAAATAATCCCTACTCCAACACATACAATCAAGGGTGGAGGCAGCACCCAAATTTCTCATGGAGCAATCAAAATGCAGCACAACAGCCACCCCCGGGATTCCAAGTACCTGAAAAGAAGTCCAACATGGAAGAGCTGATGGTCAAATTTATGCAAAACCAAGAAGCAACTATAAAAAATTTGGAAGCCAAACTTAGGACAGGACCAAACAGCAGCAATTCAAAACTTGGAGATGCAAATAGGTCAAATGGCTAAGATAATCTCCGAGAGACCTCAAGGATCCTTGCCAAGCAATACGGAGACAAATCCAAGGGAGCAAGTCAATGCTATCACCCTAAGAAGTGGTACAAAGCTGGAGGAGCCACATCAGAAGAAATGAGACTGAAGAGCCAACTACAAATAAGGAACCATCAACTAAAATTCATCAGTCACCAAAACAACCAGCAGATGGATGGTCTCCAGGTATACGATTTGCTGATCCAAATGTGAAGCCCTACGTGCCGCCACTACCATTCCCAGAGAGACAAATACAGCATCCAGATAAGGAATTTTCTAACTTTTTCAAAATTCTAAAGAATTTACATATTAATATTCCTTTTGTAGATGCTATTACTCAAATGCCCAGGTATGCCAAGTTTCTCAAAGAAATCCTAACAAATAAGAAAAAGCTGAAGGAGCATGAGAGAATAAATTTGAATGAAGAATGCTCAGCAATACTTCAAAATAAATTACCACAGAAGTTAAAAGATCCAGGGAGTTTTACTATCCCCTGCATTATTGGTGATTGTAGTTTTGATAAAGTTTTATGTGATTTAGGAGCAAGCATTAATCTCATGCCTTTTTCTATTTTCAGGAAGCTGGGTCTAGGAGAACCAAAGCCTACCACTATTACTCTTCAATTAGCCGATAGATCCATTAAATATCCAAGAGGTATAGTGGAGGATGTCTTGGTAAAGGTAAACAAGTTTATTTTTCCCTATGTTGATTTTATTGTTCTTGATATGGAAGAAGATTATGATGTACCCCTTATTTTAGGGAGACCCTTTTTAGCTACTGGAGGAGCTTTAATAGATGTTCAACAAGAAAAATTAATTCTTAGAGTCCAAGACGAACAAGTTACTTTTAATGTTTTCAAAGATACTAAACATATCCTGATGATAATCAAACTTATTTTCTAATTGATATTATTGACAATCCATTATATGAGAATTATGTAGAAAATAGGTTTGAGACTATAAAAGCGAGCAATGTCAAATTGAAAGAGGACTCAATCAAACATGAAAGTATTCCAATTGAAGTGGCACCAGATTGATCCACTTTAGAACTCAAAGAAAGTCAAGCTGAAGACTATAAATCAGAACTACTAGATAGGTTGTTTCTTTTCTTTTTAGTTTTGATCATTTTTTTTTTTTCTTTTTTTCTTTTTTTTTTTTCAGTAATTTGTTGTTGCTCTTTTACTGCTCTGGTGTGTATTTTCAATTTTGCAGAAAAATCAATGAGAACTCAAGCAAAATTTCAAAGCTCCAAAGAACCAGACTGAACCAAATCAGGTGTATTCCTTCCTATCCTTTATTGCACCCTTTATTTTTCTTTCTCCTTTAAGATAATGTAGAATAAGTTAAAAAAAAAAAAAAATCATGTGTCAAGAAGAAAATCTTGAGCAAGATAAACTGGATAAGTGATAAAAGATAGAATTATTTGCTAATGAATGTAACGAGTTAAAGAAGTAGATTAGTTGGTCAACTTTTAGCAGCCTACTTAGGTCATTAAAAGACTATTAGCACTTTTTATTGCACATGCACACTAACAAGGCAAAGTAGGTATTGATTATAAGGCCAACTGAGGATTCAATTATCACTAAAAATTGGTAATTAATATACATTCTAATCAAAGAAACTTGAATTTAAGGAAAGAGCTACCTGCCTATAAATAAAGTGCAAAAGATAGAGTATATGTGGATTGCCCAAAGCCTAGTAACTGGGTCTCTGCACCTAGGTCAAGTGTGAAAATTCACATAAAATGGTGAAGGAAAGGCCAGGATGCTCAGCACAAAAAAAAAAAAAGAAAAGAAAGGCAGTGTGAAAGCTACCTTAATTCATGAGTATAAAATTGAGAATGTATAGAAAATTGACCAAAATAGGTGATAAGAGAAGATACTTTTGTTCTTTTAATTTAATACTGAAATGCTAAAGTTAGTCATCACGAACACAAGTGCTATAGATCTTTGATGTACTCTAAGAAAGTTTTTAATTGTATTGACTGAAAAATTTGCTTCTGAAGCTCAATGCTTAGTTAGCAGTATTTTCTAAACTTTTTGACCTTTAATCCTAGATTTTATCTTTGTGATGGATAATCTTATTGAAATATGGTATTAAATAAAACATTGCTAAGGGACTAGCAATGACTAAGTTGGAGGGTGTGATAAGTGGATAAAAATATACTAATAAAAATATTAAATTATAAAATAAATTAATTTATTTCTTTAGAAATTGATATTTTTATTAATCTTATGTAGGAAAGAAGGCCACCAATATGAAGATTTTATTTTTCTGATTCAGATAAAAATAATTTTAGGCAAAATGGATTTCAAATGAGCCCAAAATTGAATTTAAAAAAAAAAAATTGGTTCGATTCAAACCGATTCAGAAAATCGGCTCAGCGGTTCGGCCTGATTCGATCGCAACAGCAGATCGATCCACCGACGCAATGCTGACGTCAGGATGACGTCAGCATTTTTTGCGGCGCACGGTGGACCATCTGGAGGGCAATTCAGGAATTTCACAGCAAAAAGCATACTTCGATTGGCAGAAGAATGCGGCGGTCCATGCAACACCGGGCTCGCGCATGGTCTATAGAGGGCAATTTGGAAATTTTATCTGATCCAACGGGCAGCTTTCACTGAAATTTGATTGGATGGTCGAAACGAAGGCGCTGATGGACAGCATCCGCAGCTCCCGATCGAGATCCAATGGCTGAGATTCATTCCAACGGTAAACTAAAGATCAGAAGGCCTCTTTCTATGCGATCGAACGGCCCAGATTCAATCCAACGATTGATCCAACGGCTGGCATGAAATTCGACTTGATCTAAATTATTTTAAGAGATTTTTAAGTGATTTTTGGACCGTTTGATCAACATCTAACGGGCAGAATTATCCAGATCCTAATTTGAGTTGTTTTGGGAGTCTTAAACCTAATTTTTAAATGGATTTTGGGGGAAATCAAACTCTTCATTTATAAAAAACCTACCGTTGTCATGAAAAAAAATTAGAGAGAAAGAGATAGAGAAAGAGAGAGGGAGAGAGAGAGACAGAGAGAAAAAGAGACAGAGAGAAAGAGAGAGAGAGAAGTCAGAAAAAAAAAAAAAAAAAAGAAGAAAGAGAGAAAAACAAAAAGAGAGAGGTAGAAAGAGAAGAGTGATTTGTGAGAAAAAAAAAGGGTTTTTGATTTTTTTCGACAATCAAGACATTGATCAAGAAGCATCTTCTTCTTCACCAAGTTCTCCACATCAAGAGCAATAGACAATCAATTTCAGCAATCAAACAGTCTAATTTCTCTATGCTTTTTATTTTATTTACTATTTTTGAACTTGTTATCATGAACTAAATTTTCTTTTACTAAGGCTAAGGTGTAGCCACTCTTTTGATGCAATATTTAGTGTGATTTATTTTTAAATTTTATTCATGAGGAGTTTATAAATCTGATCTTAATGCTTTTAGATTACTGGCCATCTTCTAATTGATCTGATGAACATAGTGAAGGGAAATCCTAATTTCTCGGTCTAGGTTCGCTCAGATCTGATCAGATTAAGAGATATATTTCAAAAATTTTTCTCTTTATCTATATCAGATCTGGGATATTTCAGATCTGATTCTTATTATTTTAATAAATAAAATAAAATAAGGATAAATTAAATCAAATTTAATTTACCTGATTTGGGTAATCCAATTACCTGTTGATGATCCTATATGCAGCGAAAGATTTTGGATCTAGCCACGCAAGCGCTTGGCCTCTACCGGTATCCACTCAGGCTTGATCTGGAGATCCTCTTCTTCTCTATCATGTCTCCAAAAATCAGATCTGGATCTGATCTGGAGGATCTTCAAAACTTCTTTTGAAGATCAGCAGTCGTCCTTTGCAGAAGTGCAGCCTTCTAGCTTTCAATCGCCTTTCTTTGATCTGAATCGCACCAACCAAAAATCCAAAACTCCTTTTGGACATGGAGAGGAGAGGGAGAAGGTGGTTTGGCATGGAGGAAGAGGGGAGAGGCAGCCTTGGGGTGTGGGAATTATGATTCCTTTCAATCACTTCCAATCACTATCTGGGTTGGGTGCAGGGTCTTATTTATAGACTATCTGTGATCCAACTTCTCTTCTTCCCAATTAATCACAACTCTTTGTGAAATCAGATCTAAATCTGATTGGTGGGAATAGAGTCCCCTAGATTCCTCCTTAGAGGGTGCCTAAGACCAGTCAAAGTAGGTTCTTAGGAGAACTCTAATTGGAATCCAAAAAGGAGATGGAGTCCTTGTCCAACAAGGACTCCTAGGTGCCTCCAACTTGGGCACACGCCTAGGGTGGTGTGCGCCCTCCTCCTTGCAAGGTTCTGGCAGGGGGACAAGCCCCCACCAGCTCTCTAATAGGTGCATGACATGTGGTCAAAAGTCAAAGTGTCAATGGTCAACATTTGACCAGTCAAATATTGACCATTGACTAAAGTCAAAGAACAAGAAATGGTAGGTGACCAAAAATGGCAGGTAATGTCTTACAAAATAAGACAACCTTTTCTAACTACTCAAATGCCCAAGGTATGCCAAGTTCTCAAAAGAAATTTTAAACAAAATAAGAAAAAGCTACAGGAATCAGAGAAATAAATTTGAAAATGAAGAATGCTCACAAATACTTCAAAATTAAAATATCACAGAAGGCCAAGAAGATCCAGGAGTTTTACTATCCCCTGCCATTATTGGTGATTGTTAGTTTTTGATAAAGTTTTATGTATTTAGGAAAAGCATAAATCTCATGCCTTTTTCTATTCCAGGAAGCTGGGTCTAGGAGAAACCAAAGCCTACACTTTTACTCTTCAATTACGCCGATAGATCCATTAAATATCCAGAGGTATAGTGGAGATGTCCGGTAAATAGGAAACAAGTTTTATTTCCGCCTTATTGGATTTTATTTGTGTCTTGATATGGAAGAAGATATGATGTACCCTAATTTTAGGAGACCCTTTTTAGCTACTGGAGAGCTTTAAATAGATGTTTCAATAAGAAAAATTAATTCTTAGAGTCCAAGACGAATAATTACTTTTATGTTTTCAAAGATACCAAACATATTGATAAATCAAACTTGTTTCTAATTGATTATTATTGACAATCCATTATATAGAATTCTGTAGAAAATAGGTTTTAAGAACTATAAAAAGCAAGCATCAAAATGAAAGAGGATGCAATCAAACATGAAAAGTAATTCAATTGAAGTGGCACCATGATTGATCCACTTTAGAATTCAAGAGAAGTCAACTCTGAAACTATAAATCAGAACTACTAGATAGAATTGTTTCTTTTTCTTTTTAAGTTGATCATTTTTTTTTTTTGCTTTTTTCTTTTCTTTTATTTTCAGTAATTTTTGTGTGCTCTTTCACTGCTGCTGGTTGTGTATTTTTAATTTTTGCAGAATAAAATCAATGAGAAGATCAGCAAAATTCAAAAGCTCCAAAGAACCAGACTAAACCAAATCAGGTGTATTTCCTACCTTTTTATTGCACCCTTTATTTTTCTTTCTCCTTAAGATAATGTAGAATAAGTTAAAAAAAAAATAAAATCGATGTGTCAAGAAGAAAACTTAAGCAAATAAACCAGATAATGTGATAAAAGATAGAATTAATTTGCTAATGAATGTTACGATTAAAGAAGTAGAATTATTTGTCAACTTTTAGCAAGCCTACTTAGGTCATTAAAAAATATTAGCATCTTTTTATTGCAACAGCACACTGACAAGGCAAAGGTAGGTATTGATTATAAAGACCAACTGAGGATTCAATTATTCACTAAAAAATTGGTAATTAATTACATTCTATATGCAAAGAAACTTGAATTTAAGGAAAGAGCTACGTGCTTATAAATAAAGTGCAAAAGATAGGATATGTGATTGCCAAGCCTAGTAACTGGATCTCTGCACCTAGGCAAAGTGTGAAAATTCACGATAAAAATGGTGAAGGAAAGCCAGATGCTCGACACCAAAAAAAAATAAAAAGAAAAGGAAGGCGGCGTGAAAGCTACCGTTAATTCCATGGAGTAATAAAATAAGATGTATAAAAAGTTGATCAAAATATGTGAATAATAGAGAAGATATCTTTTGTTCTTTTAATTTAATACTGGCAAAAGCTGAATAGTCTCAAACAAACTCATGCTATAGATCTTTGATGTACTCTAAGAATTGTTTTAATTATATTAACTAAAAAATTTGCTTCTGAAGCTCAATGCTTAGTTAGCAAGTATTTTCTAAACTTTTTTAAATCTTAAGTCTATTTTTTTTTACTAAGGCTAAGGTGTAGCCACTCTTTTGATGCAATATTCAGTGTGATTTATTTTTAAATTTTATTCATGAGGAGTATATAAATATGATCTTAATACTTTTAGATTACTGGCCATCTTCTAATTGATCTGATGAACATAGATGTTATGGATCAAGTACATCTATGTTAATGCTTCTTGATTATATACCTTGTATTATGAATCAAATTAGAATTCATATGCATGCAAGAATTTTAGTGCGCTTTGGACGCAGCGTATTTTAATTAGAGAGTTTCACAAAACCTAATGCATTAGTATTTATTTAAATTATACCTAGATCAAAGGATAATTAATAAATATTGATAGTTTTGCTATGCCTGGACCAAAGGGTAGTGAATAAATTAGGAGACTCCACCGTCACATGAAATAAAATTAATCTAAAAACCTAAATATTGTATTGATCGAGTTGGTGAACTGATTGCCTTAGTAAACCATTGCTCTTAAATTTAAAACCCTAATAATTTACACTCTCTCTATTTTCTTAAAAAATTTTAATTATTTTTTATTTTGTTCTTTAATTTCTTATTCTCATAAATCGATCTTCTAAGTAAAGTATAGGAAAGAGCTTTTCAGTACTTGTTTTTCAATCCTCTAAGGATGATACTCTACTCATTCACTTTATTACTTGATCGACTGGTGTACTTGCCGTAGCTATAAATTAGCATGCATCAAGTTTTTGGCGCCGTTGCTGGGGATTATATCTAAAATAATATTGAACTTTTGATCCTAGCTTTACTTTAGAAATTTATTTTTAATTTTTATTATTTAAAAAAAAAAAATTTGGTACATGACACGTACTGGACATAGTAACTTATTACCTTTACATCCAGAAATTAAAAGGACCATTAGAAAACTACAACAAGAAAGAAACATGGTAGCTGAAGATCCTCATGACAACAATCTAGGATTGGATATGGAGACCGAAGGATAGCATGAAGCTATTCGACCAGTACATCATCCATTAAATGATTACATCATACCATCTGTAGCTGATGCAGCTTCAAGCATCAGGAGACCACCTGTACGAGCAAACGACTTTGAAATAAAACCAGCGATGATCCAGATGATTCAATCAACTGTCCAATTCAGTGGACATATGCATGATGATCCGAATGCCCATATTTCTAACTTTTTTGAACTTTGCGATATTTTTAAAATTAATGGGGTGTCGGATGATGCTATTAGATTAAGGTTATTTTCTTTCTCTTTATGAGACAAAGCTAAGAGTTGGCTTCAATCTCTTCCTACAGGTTCTATCATAACTTAGGATGTCCTAGCTTAAAAGTTCTTAGCCAAGTACTTTCCACCTTCCAAGATTGCTAAGATGCGCAATGATATCACTTCTTTTATGCAAATGGACATGGAGACACTATATGAGGCTTGGGAGCATTTCAAAAAATTACTAAGGAGATGTCCACATCATCAACTACCCGTATGGCTTTAGGTACAAATTTTCTATAATGGTTTATCTCCTACTAATCGTTCTATGATTGATGCAGCAGCAGGAGGAACCATTAATTAAAAAATGGAGGAAGAAGCTTTCAATCTGATCGATGAGATGGCATCAAATAGCTATCAATGGTAGACAGAACGTATGATGCCAAAAAGACTAGCAGCTGTGCAGGGAGTAGATTGCGTGCCAACCTTACTAGCTGAAATTGCAGCCCTTAGAGCCGAAGTCAACAACTTAAAGGGAACAGCTATGCATATTCAGAGCATTACTTGTGACCTATGTGGAGGAGGACATGATACGAGCAATTGCCAGACAGGTAATCCTTTTGCTAAAACAACTGATACAGCTAATTATATTGGTAATTTTTTCAGGCCGCAACAAAATAATCCCTACTCCAACACATACAATCAAGGGTGGAGGCAGCACCCAAATTTCTCATGGAGCAATCAAAATGCAGCACAACAGCCACCCCCGGGATTCCAAGTACCTGAAAAGAAGTCCAACATGGAAGAGCTGATGGTCAAATTTATGCAAAACCAAGAAGCAACTATAAAAAATTTGGAAGCCAAACTTAGACAGGACCAAACAGCAGCAATTCGAAACTTGGAGATGCAAATAGGTCAAATGGCTAAGATAATCTCCGAGAGACCTCAAGGATCCTTGCCAAGCAATACGGAGACAAATCCAAGGGAGCAAGTCAATGCTATCACCCTAAGAAGTGGTACAAAGCTTGGAGGAGCCACATCAGAAGAATGAGACTGAAGAGCCAACTACAAATAAGGAACCATCAACTAAAATTCGTCAGTCACCAAAACAACCAGCAGATGGATGGTCTCCAGGTATACGATTTGCTGATCCAAATGTGAAGCCCTACGTGCCGCCACTACCATTCCCAGAGAGACAAATACAGCATCCAGATAAGGAATTTTCTAACTTTTTCAAAATTTTAAAGAATTTACATATTAATATTCCTTTTGTAGATGCTATTACTCAAATGCCCAGGTATGCCAAGTTTCTCAAAGAAATCTTAACAAATAAGAAAAAGCTGAAGGAGCATGAGAGAATAAATTTGAATGAAGAATGCTCAGCAATACTTCAAAATAAATTACCACAGAAGCTTAAAAGATCCAGGGAGTTTTACTATCCCCTGCATTATTGGTGATTGTAGTTTTGATAAAGTTTTATGTGATTTAGGAGCAAGCATTAATCTCATGCCTTTTTCTATTTTCAGGAAGCTGGGTCTAGGAGAACCAAAGCCTACCACTATTACTCTTCAATTAGCCGACAGATCCATTAAATATCCAAGAGGTATAGTGGAGGATGTCTTGGTAAAGGTAAACAAGTTTATTTTTCCTGTTGATTTTATTGTTCTTGATATGAAAGAAGATTATGATGTACCCCTTATTTTAGGGAGACCCTTTTTAGCTACTGGAGGAGCTTTAATAGATGTTCAACAAGAAAAATTAATTCTTAGAGTCCAAGATGAACAAGTTACTTTTAATGTTTTCAAAGATACTAAACATAACTGATGATAATCAAACTTATTTTCTAATTGATATTATTGACAATCCATTATATGAGAATTCTGTAGAAAATAGGTTTGAGACTATAAAAGCGAGCAATGTCAAATTGAAAGAGGACTCAATCAAACATGAAAGTATTCCAATTGAAGTGGCACCAGATTGATCCACTTTAGAACTCAAAGAAAGTCAAGCTGAAGACTATAAATCAGAACTACTAGATAGGTTGTTTCTTTTCTTTTTAGTTTTGATCATTTTTTTTTCTTTTCTTTTATTTTTCAGTAATTTATTGTTGCTCTTTTACTGCTCTGGTGTGTATTTTCAATTTTGCAGAAAAAATCAATGAGAGCTCAAGCAAAATTTCAAAGCTCCAAAGAACCAGACTAAACCAAATCAGGTGTATTCCTTCCTATCCTTTATTGCACCCTTTATTTTTCTTTCTCCTTTAAGACAATGTAGAATAAGTTAAAAAAAAAAAAATCATGTGTCAAGAAGAAAATCTTGAGCAAGATAAACTGGATAAGTGATAAAAGATAGAATTATTTGCTAATGAATGTAACGAGTTAAAGAAGTAGATTAGTTTGGTCAACTTTTAGCAGCCTACTTAGGTCATTAAAAGACTATTAGCACTTTTTAATTGCACATGCACACTAACAAGGCAAAGTAGGTATTGATTATAAGGCCAACTGAGGATTCAATTATCACTAAAAATTGGTAATTAATATACATTCTAATCAAAGAAACTTGAATTTAAGGAAAGAGCTACCTGCCTATAAATAAAGTGCAAAAGATAGAGTATATGTGGATTGCCCAAAGCCTAGTAACTGGGTCTCTGCACCTAGGTCAAGTGTGAAAATTCACGTAAAATGGTGAAGGAAAGGCCAGGATGCTCAGCACAGTAAAAAAAAAAAAAAAAAGGAAAGGCAGTGTGAAAGCTACCTTAATTCATGAGTATAAAATTGAGAATGTATAGAAAATTGACCAAAATAGGTGATAAGAGAAGATACTTTTGTTCTTTTAATTTAATACTGAAATGCTAAAGTTAGTCATCACGAACACAAGTGCTATAGATCTTTGATGTACTCTAAGAAAGTTTTTAATTGTATTGACTGAAAAATTTGCTTCTGAAGCTCAATGCTTAGTTAGCAGTATTTTCTAAACTTTTTGATCTTTAATCCTAGATTTTATCTTTGTGATGGATAATCTTATTGAAATATGGTATTAAATAAAACATTGCTAAGGGACTAGCAATGACTAAGTTGGGGGTGTGATAAGTGGTAAAAATATACTAATAAAAGTATTAAATTATAAAATAAATTAATCTATTTCTTTAGAAATTGATACTTTTTATTAATCTTATGTAGGAAAGAAGGCCACCAATGTGAAGATCTTATTTTTCTGGTTCAGATGAAATAAATTTCAGGCAAAACGGACTTCAAACGAGCCCAGAATTGAATTTCAAAAAAAAAAAAATGGTTCGGTTCAAATCCGGTTCAGAAAATCGGTTCAGCGGTTCGGCCCGGTTCGATCGAAATAGCAGACCGACCCACCGATGCAATGCTGACGTCAGGATGATGTCAGCATTTTTCGTGGCTGCACGGTGGACCATCTGAAGGGTAATTTCGAGAATTTCACAGCAAAAAAGCGTGCTTCGATTGGCTGAAGAACGCGGCGGTCCATGCAACACCGGGCTCGCGCATGGTCTATGGAGGGCAATTTGAGAATTTTGTCTGATCCAACGGGCGGCTTTCACTGAAACTTGATCGGACGGTCGAAACGAAGGCGCTGATGGACGGCATCCGCAGCTCCCGATCGAGATCCAATGGCTGAGATTCATCCCGAACGGTAAACTAAAGATCAGAAGGCCTTCTTTCTACATGATCGGATGGCCCAGATTCAATCCAATGGTTGATCCAATGGCTGGCATTAAATCCGACTTGATCTGGGTTATTTTAAGGGGTTTTTTAGTGGTTTTTGGACCGTTTGATCAACATCTAACGGGCAGAATTATCCAGATCTTAATTTGAGTTGCTTTGGGAGTCTTAAACCTAATTTTTGATGGATTTTGGGAGAAATCAAACTCTTCATCTATAAAAAATCTACTATTGTCGTGGAAAAAAAAAACCAGAGCGACAGAGAGAGACGAAGAGAGAGACAGGGAGAGAGAGATAGAGAAAGAGAGAGAAAAAGTCAAAAAAAAAGAAAAAAAAGAAAAAAAAGGGGAGAGGTAGAAAGAGAAGAGTGATTTATGAGAAATAAAAAAAAAAGGGTTTTTCTTCGACAATCAAGATATCGATCAAGGAGCATCTTTTTCTTCACCAAGTTCTCCACATCAAGAGCAACAGAGAATCAATTTCAGCAATCAAACAGTCTAATTTCTCTATGCTTTTTATTTTATTTGCTATTTTTAAACTTGTTACCATGAACTAAATTTTTTTTTACTAAGGCTAAGGTGTAGCCACTCTTTTGATGCAATATTCAGTGTGATTATTTTTAAATTTTATTCATGAGGAGTATATAAATCTGATCTTAATGCTTTTAGATTACTGGCCATCTTCTAATTGATCTGATGAACATAGATGTTACGGACCAAGTACATCTATGTTAATTGCTTCTTGATTATATACCTTGTATTATGAATCAAATTAGAATTCATATGCATGCAGGAAATTTTAGTGCGCTTTGGACGCAGCGTATTTTAATTAGAGGGTTTCACAAAACTTAATGCATTAATATTTATTTAAATTACACCTGGACCAAAGGATAATTAATAAATATTAATAGTTTTGCTATGCCTGGACCAAAGGATAGTGAATAAATTAGGAGACTCCACCGTCACATGAAATAAAATTAATCTAAAAATCTGAATATTGTATTGACTGAGTTGGTGAACCGATTGCCTTAGTAATCCATTGCTCTTGAATTTAAAACCCTAATAATTTACACTCTCTCTATTTAATTAAAAACTTTTAATTATTTTTTTTATTTTTCTTTAATTTCTTATTCTCATAAATCGATCTTCTAAATAAAGCATAGGAAAGAGCTTTTCAGTACTTATTTTCCAATCCTCTAGGGATGATACTCTACTCATTCACTTTATTACTTGATCGACTGGTGCACTTGCCATAGCTATAAATTAGCACGCATCAAGTTTTTGGCACCGTTGCCGGGGATTGTGTCTAAAATAATATTAAAATTTTGATCCTAGCTTTACTTTAGAAATTTATTTTTAATTTTTATTATTTAAAAAAAAAATTTTCAGTGCATGACACGTACTGGACATAGTAACTTACTACCTTTAGATCCAGAAATTGAAAGAACCATTAGAAGACTACAACAAGAGAGAAACATGGCAGCTGAAGATCCTAACGACATCAATCTAGGATTGGATATGGCGACTGAAGGACAGCATGAAGCTATTCGACCAGTACATCATCCATTAAATGATTACATCACACCATCTGTAGCCGATGCAGCTTCGAGCATCAGGAGACCGCCTGTACGAGCAAACAACTTCGAAATAAAATCGACGATGATCCAGATGATTCAATCAACTGTCCAATTCAGTGGACACGTGCATGATGATCCGAATGCCCATATTTCTAATTTTCTTGAACTTTGTGATACTTTTAAAATTAATGGGGTGTCGGATGATGCTATTAGATTAAGGTTATTTCCTTTCTCTTTATGGGACAAAGCTAAGAAATTGGCTTCATTCTCTTCCTGCAGGTTCTATCACAACTTGGGATGTCCTAGCCCAAAAATTCTTAGCCAAGTACTTTCCACCTTCCAAGACTGCTAAGATGCGCAACGATATCACTTCTTTTATGCAGATGGACATGGAGACACTATATGAGGCTTGGGAGCATTTCAAGGAACTTACTGAGGAGATGTCCACATCATCAACTATCCCGTATGGCTTCAGGTACAAACTTTCTATAATGGTTTATCTCCTACTAATCGATTCTATGATTGATGCAGCAGCAGGAGGAACCATTAATCGAAAAAATGGAGGAAGAAGCTTTCGATCTGATCGATGAGATGGCATCAAATAGCTATCAATGGCAGACAGAGCGCATGATGCCAAAAAGACTAGCAGCTGTGCAGGGAGTAGATTGCGTGCCAACCTTACTAGCTGAAATTGCAGCCCTTAGAGCCGAAGTCAACAACTTAAAGGGAACAGCTATGCATGTTCAGAGCATTACTTGTGACCTGTGTGGAGGAGGACATGATACGAGCAATTGCCAGACAGGTAATCCTTTTGCTAAAACAACTGATACAGCTAATTATATTGGTAATTTTTTCAGGCCGCAACAAAACAATCCCTACTCCAACACATACAATCAAGGGTGGAGGCAGCACCCAAATTTCTCATGGAGCAATCAAAATGCAGCACAACAGCCACCCCCGGGATTCCAAGTACCTGAAAAGAAGTCCAACATGGAAGAGCTGATGGTCAAATTTATGCAAAACCAAGAAGCAACTATAAAAAATTTGGAAGCCAAACTTAGGCAGGACCAAACAGCAGCAATTCGAAACTTGGAGATGCAAATAGGTCAAATGGCTAAGATAATCTCCGAGAGACCTCAAGGATCCTTGCCAAGCAATACGGAGACAAATCCAAGGGAGCAAGTCAATGCTATCACCCTAAGAAGTGGTACAAAGCTGGAGGAGCCACATCAGAAGAATGAGACTGAAGAGCCAACTACAAATAAGGAACCATCAACTCAAAATTCGTCAGTCACCAAAACAACCAGCAGATGGATGGTCTCCAGGTATACGATTTGCTGATCCAAATGTGAAGCCCTACGTGCCGCCACTACCATTCCCAGAGAGACAAATACAGCATCCAGATAAGGAATTTTCTAACTTTTTCAAAATTCTTAAAGAATTTACATATTAATATTCCTTTTGTAGATGCTATTACTCAAATGCCCAGGTATGCCAAGTTTCTCAAAGAAATCTTAACAAATAAGAAAAAGCTGAAGGAGCATGAGAGAATAAATTTGAATGAAGAATGCTCAGCAATACTTCAAAATAAATTACCACAGAAGTTAAAAGATCCAGGGAGTTTTACTATCCCCTGCATTATTGGTGATTGTAGTTTTGATAAAGTTTTATGTGATTTAGGAGCAAGCATTAATCTCATGCCTTTTTCTATTTTCAGGAAGCTGGGTCTAGGAGAACCAAAGCCTACCACTATTACTCTTCAATTAGCCGACAGATCCATTAAATATCCAAGAGGTATAGTGGAGGATGTCTTGGTAAAGGTAAACAAGTTTATTTTTCCTGTTGATTTTATTGTTCTTGATATGGAAGAAGATTATGATGTACCCCTTATTTTAGGGAGACCCTTTTTAGCTACTGGAGGAGCTTTAATAGATGTTCAACAAGAAAAATTAATTCTTAGAGTCCAAGATGAACAAGTTACTTTTAATGTTTTCAAAGATACTAAACATATTGATGATAATCAAACTTATTTTCTAATTGATATTATTGACAATCCATTATATGAGAATTCTGTAGAAAATAGGTTTGAGACTATAAAAGCGAGCAATGTCAAATTGAAAGAGGACTCGAATCAAACATGAAAGTATTCCAATTGAAGTGGCACCAGATTGATCCACTTTAGAACTCAAAGAAAGTCAAGCTGAAGACTATAAATCAGAACTACTAGATAGGTTGTTTCTTTTCTTTTTAGTTTTGATCATTTTTCTTTTCTTTTATTTTTTAGTAATTTATTGTTGCTCTTTTACTGCTCTGGTGTGTATTTTCAATTTTGCAGAAAAATCAATGAGAACTCAAGCAAAATTTCAAAGCTCCAAAGAACCAGACTGAACCAAATCAGGTGTATTCCTTCCTATCCTTTATTGCACCCTTTATTTTTCTTTCTCCTTTAAGACAATGTAGAATAATTAAAAAAAAAAAAAATCATGTGTCAAGAAGAAAATCTTGAGCAAGATAAACTGGATAAGTGATAAAAGATAGAATTATTTGCTAATGAATGTAATGAGTTAAAGAAGTAGATTAGTTGGTCAACTTTTAGCAGCCTACTTAGGTCATTAAAAGATTATTAGCACTTTTTATTGCACATGCACACTAACAAGGCAAAGTAGGTATTGATTATAAGGCCAACTGAGGATTCAATTATCACTGAAAATTGGTAATTAATATACATTCTAATCAAAGAAACTTGAATTTAAGGAAAGAGCTACCTGCCTATAAATAAAGTGCAAAAGATAGAGTATATGTGGATTGCCCAAAGCCTAGTAACTGGGTCTCTGCACCTAGGTCAAGTATGAAAATTCACGTAAAATGGTGAAGGAAAGGCCAGGATGCTCAGCACAGTAAAAAAAAAAAAAAAAAAGAAAAGAAAAGAAAAGGCAGTGTGAAAGCTACCTTAATTCATGAGTATAAAATTGAGAATGTATAGAAAATTGACCAAAATAGGTGATAAGAGAAGATACTTTTGTTCTTTTAATTTAATACTGAAATGCTAAAGTTAGTCATCACGAACACAAGTGCTATAGATCTTTGATGTACTCTAAGAAAGTTTTTAATTGTATTGACTGAAAAATTTGCTTCTGAAGCTCAATGCTTAGTTAGCAGTATTTTCTAAACTTTTTGACCTTTAATCCTAGATTTTATCTTTGTGATGGATAATCTTATTGAAACATGGTATTAAATAAAACATTGCTAAGGGACTAGCAATGACTAAGTTGGGGGGTGTGATAAGTGGTAAAAATATACTAATAAAAGTATTAAATTATAAAATAAATTAATCTATTTCTTTAGAAATTGATATTTTTATTAATCTTATGTAGGAAAGAAGGCCACCAATGTGAAGATCTTATTTTTCTGGTTCAGATGAAATAAATTTCAGGCAAAACGGACTTCAAACGAGCCCAGAATTGAATTTCAAAAAAAAAAAAAAATGGTTCGGTTCGAAAATCGGTTCAGCGGTTCGGCCCGATTCGATCGAAACAGCAGACCAACCCACCGATGCAACGCTGACGTCAGCATTTTTCGCGGTGCACGGTGGACCATCTGAAGGGTATTTCAGGAATTTCACAGCAAAAAAAGCGCTCTGATTGGCTGAAGAATGCGGCGGTCCATGCAACACCGGGCTCGCGCATGGTCCATGGAGGGCAATTTGGGAATTTTGGCTGATCCAACGGGCGGCATTTCACTGAAATTTGATCGGACGGTCGAAATGAAGGCGCTGATGGATGGCATCCGCAGCTCCCGATCGAGATCCAACGGCTGAGATTCATCCCGACGTTAAACTAAAGATCAGAAGGCTTCTTTCTACGCGATCGGATGGCCCAGATTCGATCCAACGGTTGATCCAATGGCTGGCATTAAATCCGACTTGATCTGGGTTATTTTAAGAGGATTTTTGAGTGGTTTTTGGACCGTTTGATCAACATCTAATGGGCAGAATTATCCAGATCTTAATTTGAGTTGTTTTGGGAGTCTTAAACCTAATTTTTGATGGATTTTGGGAGGAAATCAAACTCTTCATCTATAAAAAATCTACTGTTGTCGTGAAAAAAAAAAGAGAGAGATAGAGAGAGACAAAGAGAGAGAGGGAGAGAGAGACAGAGAGAGACAAAGAAAGAGAGAGAAGAAGTCAGAAAAATTTAAAAAAAAAGAAAAAAGAGAAGAGAGGTAGAAAGAGAAGAGTGATTTGTGAGAAAATAAAAAAGGATTTTTCTTCGACAATCAAGATATCGATCAAGGAGCCTCTTCTTCTTCGCCAAGTTCTCCACATCAAGAGCAGCAGACAATCAATTTCAGCAATCAAACAGTCTAATTTCTCTATGCTTTTTATTTTATTTGCTATTTTTGAACTTGTTATCATGAACTAAATTTTCTTTTACTAAGGCTAAGGTGTAGCCACTCTTTTGATGCAATATTCAGTGTGATTTATTTTTAAATTTTATTCATGAGGAGTATATAAATCTGATCTTAATGCTTTTAGATTACTGGCCATCTTCTAATTGATCTGATGAACATAGATGTTACGGACCAAGTACATCTATGTTAATGCTTCTTGATTATATACCTTGTATTATGAATCAAATTAGAATTCATATGCATGCGGAAATTTTAGTGCGCTTTGGACGCAGCGTATTTTAATTAGAGGGTTTCACAAAACCTAATGCATTAATATTTATTTAAATTACACCTGGACCAAAGGATAATTAATAAATATTAATAGTTTTGCTATGCCTGGACCAAAGGATAGTGAATAAATTAGGAGACTCCACCATCACATGAAATAAAATTAATCTAAAAATCTGAATATTGTATTGACTGAGTTGGTGAACCGATTGCCTTAGTAATTCATTGCTCTTGAGTTTAAAACCCTAATAATTTACACACTCTCTATTTAATTAAAAACTTTTAATTATTTTTTTTATTTTCTTTAATTTCTTATTCTCATAAATCAATCTTCTAAATAAAGCATAGGAAAGAGCTTTTCAGTACTTATTTTCCAATCCTCTAGGGACGATACTCTACTCATTCACTTTATTACTTGATCGACTGGTGTACTTGCCATAGCTATAAATTAGCATACATCAAGTTTCTAGACTATCTTAAAGTAAAAAGAATTCTCTCTGAATGGACACCTCCTTATACACCGCAATTAAATGGTGTAGCCGAAAGAAAAAATCTTACCTTACTAGATATGGTACGGTCCATGATGTGCTTCACTGAATTACCTATTTCCTTCTGGGGTCATGCCCTGGAGACCGTAATTTATATCTTAAAAGAGTACCTTCTAAATCTATATCTAGTACTCTATATGAGATATGGAGAAGTAAGAAACCTAATCTTAAGTATCTTAAGGTATGGAGTTGTCCAGCATATGTCAAAAGAAATTTTGGACATAAGCTTAATGCTAGATCAGATAGATGTCTATTTATAGAATATCCTAGAAATAGTATAGGATATTTGTTCTACCACCATACTGAACAAAAGGTATTTGTAAGTAGGCATGCCATTTTCATGAAAAAAGAATTTATCCTAAAAAAGGGCAATGGCAGAAATATTGAACTTAGTGAAGTTCAAGAAAAATAAATAGAAATTTCTCAATCAAATAATCACATAAAAGACCAGAACACATAACTCCTATCTGTAGGTCTGAAAGAGTACGACATATACCTATGAGGTATGGATTCATTATTGAGAATAATGAAGCCCAAGTCATTGAGAATGATGAACCTCTGACCTATATGAAAGTAGTCAAAAGTAAGGACTCTTACAAATGACTGGCTGTCATGCAATCCAAAATGGAATCCAAGCACACCAACAAACTATGGACTTTGGTGGATGCACCAGAGGATATAAACCCTATTGGATGCAAATGAATTTTTAAGAAAAAGATTGGAGCAGATGGTCAAATTGAAACTTATAAGGCTAGATTGGTGGCTAAAGATTTTAGGCAAAAATAAGGGATTGATTATGATGAAACATTTTCATCTGTTGCCATGCACAAATCTATTCGGATTATGCTTGCCATAGCAGCATACCATGATTATGAAATATGGCAAACAGATGTGAAGACCACCTTCCTTAATAGTTTTCTTGAGGAGAAGGTCTATATGTCACAGCCAAAGGGATTTGAGTCAAATGAGAGACCAAATCAAGTATGCAAGCTTAAGAGATCCATTTATGGATTAAAGCACGCATCAAGGAGTTGGAACATCCATTTTGATGTAATAGTAAAAGAGTTTGATTCCATCAAGAATGTGGATGAACCATGTGTGTACAAGAAAACTAGTGGAAGAATCATAGTCTTCTTGGTTCTGTATGTAGATAACATACTCCTCATTGGAAATGATATCCCAATGTTGCAATTAGTTAAATTATGGCTATCAAATAAGTTTTTCATGAAAGACTTGGGAGAAGCATCCTATATACTAGGAATAAAGATCTATAGAGATAGATCTAAAAGAATGCTAGGCTTGTCCCAATCTAGGTACATTGACTTAATATTGAAAAGATTTAGTATGGATGGGAGTAAAAGAGGTTACTTACCCATGAGTCAAGGCATACATCTCTCTAAAAAGATGTCTCCAAAGACACCTGAAGAGAGAAATAGAATGAGTTCTATTCCTTATGCTTCGGCTGTTGGATCAATAATGTATGCCATGTTATGTACAAGGCCTGATGTTGCTTATGCTTTAGGCATTGCAAGTAGATTTTAAGCTGATCCAGGAGAGGATCATTGGAAAGCTATGAAAAATATTCTTAAGTACTTAAGAAGGACTAAAGATATTTTTCTAGTATATGGTGGTTCTGATCTTAAACTAAAAGCATATTCTGACTCTAGTTTTCAATCAGATCCAGATGATAGCAAATCCATTTCAGGATATGTCTTTACTTTGAACGATGGATCAATGAGTTGGAAGAGTACTAAGCAGCCAACTATAGCTGACTCAACCACTGAGGCAGAATACATAGCTGTAAGTGAAGCCACCAAGGAAGCTATCTAGATGAAGAAGTTCATCACTGAATTGGGTGTTATTCCTAAAATTAAGAATTCAGTACCACTTTACTATGATAATACTGGAGCTGTTGCTCAAGCAAAGGAACCAAGGTCTCATCATAAATCCGAATACATTCTGAGATGCTTCCATCTTATTCGTGAAATTATTGAAAGATAAGATGTAGTCATAGAACGAGTTGACACAAAGAACAACATAGCTGACCCATTCACTAAGGCTTTACCACTGCAATTGTTTGATCGCCACCTTGATTATATGGGATTAAAATATAAGGGCGATTGACTTTAGTGTAAGTGAAAGATTGAAAGGAATATGCCCTCAAGCCAATCAAATTTTATTTATTTATTTGGGCTATTCTTTGTCTTCCAAACTCATGTAATGACATTTTAAAATAAATAAAGGCTTTTTCATCAAATGTAGTGTCTTGTTATTTATTTAAGATTATGATAAACCCCATAAATTAGGGCTATGCTTTTAAGATTATAATGAGATCATACTAGTGAGACCTAAAATCTTAAAACCCTAATTTAAATCATTTCTAGTCAATGGGACATTGAGTTAGGGATTAATATTTTTCGGTAAGACTAGCACATCCTTTGTATACTCAATTGAGAGGATGATTGATCTCACAATTACTTATGTATGATACTAATACAAGAATGTGGGTGCTCATTAGAGAATGAGTTCACTGAATTGATCCAAATCGAGAATATCTAATGGAGTCTTATCTACATGTCAATAGATGGTTCTCATAGTGGAATTTGTGCATGTAATCCTTTGACCTGAAACTACCATAGAATCTTATATATATAAATCCATATTTTGGTTCATACTCATTCATGACTCAGTTATGTATGGGATTGATCTGGATATGGTGGATTATATATGAAGGTTGTGAGTAGGTTAACATGGAATCGATCATTCCTGGTAAGAGAAAATTGCATCCTTTCCTGCTTCAAACAAATGATGATTCAGGAAGACTTTGATCAAAGCATGATGAAAATTAGAAATGAATTTCTAAATATTTTATTAAATAAATCATCATCATAAGATTGAAAGAGAAATGAATATGATATTGGGATTGACATATTTTTCCATACCCAGAGTCATATTCAGGATGCAGGGAGATCGAAGGATCTAGTTGCATGGTAATTTTCACTGAAGGATATTTTTGGTATTTCCATCAAAATTTTACATCTTTCGAGAAGTCACGATACATTGCTAGATGTCAATCATGTCTTGTGGGTTCGATCAAATTAAAATTTTAATTTGATCATTAAATTAGAAAGTGTTCTAATTAAGTCAAATTGGGTAGGCTAGTTTTGACCTAAATCGGTTTGGTTGAGTTCTAACCAAATTAGGTCAAATCACACCCAGACCCACTGCTGGTTAGATGTGGAACCCAATGGGTCACACACAAAGAGAATTGATTAAGGATCTAATTGGATTAGACCATGTTTGCAAGATGAACATGCTAGCACATGTAGCAAACCCTAGCACCTAGATTCGAATTGGATTCGAATCGGCTTCCGATTTGGGCTAATTAAGGATCCGATTTGAGCCAAATTGGATTTGGTCTTGAAATTGGATTAACCTAGACTGATTGGGCTTTAGATGGGGCATCACATACTAGAATCCCATGTGCCAGAAGAGTCTCTCTCTTATGCGCATGGGAAGTCTTTCATGCGCAAAGAGTCTTTTGGCGCATGGGATTAGTTGGCGCCTACCTTCTTTGACTTTTTCTATTTGTTCCATGTCGCATAAATTTTTTAAATAGGCATGGACATCAGATATGGGGCATAGAAGAGTCCTTCTATAGATTAAATACTCCATTATCCATTTTAATTTTTGTTGCCCAGGACTCTTTGTCGCCTAAGACTCCTTGCCGCCCTAGGACTCCTTGCCGCCCTCTCTTCCTTGGCGCCTCTTGGACCAAGTCAAAGTCCCTTGGGACTTTGACTATTCAAAGATTATCTCCATGCCATTTTGCTGAATGGGCATCCCATTTTAAAGGCCATTGGATGGCCTTCTTATCTGATCTAATGGTTGAAAATGATGGTGCCAAAGAATGAAATAGCCCGCGACTCTTCATAAATAACTTACGTAGAATTAGTCCGAGAGTCCTTCTGCTTTAAGGCACCTCTTGGACTAAGTCTACATATCATTAATTATCTGATGAGGTACATGAGATATGGCTGAAGGGACATGAGATAATATTTTGAAAGGGCGCGAGAAAATGTGTTGGCACCCTTACGTACATTATAAATAAGGTGTGCGCACCATGAGTCCAGAGGATTGTGAAAAATTATCTTTCTTTCTGACAAGTATTTCCTCTTTATCCAATTTTCTTTCTTTCCTTCTCTTGTCCAGACCTTGTCCTTATAAGGATAAGAAGTCATCTTAAGACTAAGAGATTAGGAAGAAAAATTAAGAAGACAAGAAAAAAGAAAGATAGATAAGGAGAGGCAAGGAAGGTGACATAAAGGCTAAGGAAGGTCTTGCCCATTTAATTAAAATTTTTATTATTAAAATTTTAATTATATAAATCGGAGGTACTGGTGTCTTGATCAAGTCTTCATGTGGATCAATGTTGGAGGATGAACACGTGGGCACCTGGTGGAACCCCTGACGGACTGCTGCCGACAATTAGGAATAATTCAGGGCTTAGCAATAAGAGGTATATTCTAATACTTTCTTTCATATTACAAATGCATGTTATATGATTTAATTGCTAATAAGATGGTCCTAGGGTTTGGGTTTGGTTTGTATGATTTCATAATTTTGCTTTGAAATCCATACTTCCGCCCTGTACACCATTCCTATCAAGGACCACCTAATTAGCAGTTAAATCATATAGCATGCATTTGTAATATAAAAGAAAGTATCAGAACATACCTCTTATCGCTAAACCCTGAATTATCCCTAATTGCTGGCAGCAGTCCATCAGGGGTTCCATCAGGTGCCCACATGTTCATCCTCCAACGTTGATCCATACAGAGACTTGATCAACACACCAGCATCTCTAATTTATATAATTAAAATTCTAATAATAAAAATTTTAATTAAATGAGCAAGACCTTCCTTAATCTTTATGTCACCTTTCTTACCTCTCCTTATCTTTCTTTTTTTTTCCCTTGTCTTCTTAATTTTTCTTCCTAATCTCTTAGTCTTAAGATGTCTTCTTGTCCTTATAAGGACAAGGTCTAGACAAGAGAAGAAAAGAAAGAAAATTGGATAATGAGGAAACACTTGTAAGAAAGAAAGATAATTTTCACAATCATCGGACTCTTGGTGCGCACCCTTATTTATAATGTACGTAGGGGTGCCAACACATTTTCTCGCACCCTTTCAAATTATTATCTCATGTCCCTTCAGCCTATCTTGCATCTCATCAGATAATTATGACATATAGACTTTGTTCAAGAGGTGCCTTAAAGCATAAGAACTCTCGGACTAATTCTACCTAAGTTATTTATGAAGAGTCGTGGGCTTTCATTTTTGGCGCCATCATTTTCAACCATTAGATCAGATAAGAAGGCCATCCAATGGCCTTAATATGGGATGCCCATTCAGCAAAATGGTGTGGAGATAATCTTTGAATAGTCAAAGTCCCAAGGAACTTTGACTTGGTCTAAGAGGTGCCAAGGAAGAGTGGGCGGCAAGGAGTCCTGGGCGACTAAGAGTCCCTTCTCATCCAAATATTAAATAGATAATGGAGTATTTAATCTATAGAAGGACTCTTCTGCACCCCATATCTGATGTCCATGCCCATTTGAAAATTTATGCGACATGGAGAAAGAGGAAAAGTCAAAGAAGGTAGCTGCCAAACTAATCCCATGCGCCAAAGCCTCTTGCACAGGAAAGACTTCCCACGCGCAAGAGAGAGACTCTCTGGCATGTGAAATTCTGGTATGTGGTGCCTCATCTGAAGCCAAATTAGTCTAGTTTAATCCATTTCAAGACTAAATCTAATTTGGCTCAAATTGTATCTTAATTAGCCCAAATTGGAAGTCGATTCGAATCCAATTCGAATCTGGGTGCTAGGATTTGCTACATGTGCTAGCATGTTCATCTTGCAAATATGGTCTAATCTAATTAGATCCTTAATCAATTTCCTTTGTGTGTGACCCATTGGGTTCTACATCTAACCAACAGTGGGTCTGGGTGTGATTTGACCTAATCTGGTTAGAACTCAACCAAACCAATTTAGGTCAAAACTAGCCTACCTAATTTGACTTAATTAGAACACTTTCTAATTTAATGATCAAACGCCAAGATGGAACGCTTTTAATCAGAACATTCATACTACAAAAACAATCATCAGATCTATATCAATATATCTCATTATACAAAGTAGATCTATCATTGGTATATTTTGCATACATTCTCATGTATCAAATCATGCATGTTTTCGATCTAAATTATCTCATAATAATCTAAAAATTAGATTTAAATTGATTCTTATCAAATAAACCCTAATCTAGACAACTATGTAGAACTATTCTACCAATAGTCTAGACATGCATCAATCACATCGTCATATGATGTTTAAAATAAATAATTTTATTTGCTATTTTTTAGATGTTATATAACCAATTATAATATTAAAAAATAGTAAATAAATGGATCTAAAATATTAGGTTATCAAATTAAAATTGAAAACATGCAAGGACTATTCAATAGAACTATTCTATTCTAGAACTTAGTCATGCATATCTTCTAATCTTAGATCCTAATCATTTAATTTTAATTTTTTATGATTTCAGATCTGGTCACATCTCATGTGACATATGAAAATTAATTATTTTCTAATTAAAATTAAATTTAAATTAGATCTAAATATTTTTAGAACCATGGCTCTGATACAGTTGAAGGAAAAAATTCCCCTGATTTTCCGACCAGGTTCGTTCAGATCTCGATACAGATCAAGAGATTATTTTGAAATTTTTTTTTCTTTGATTTGTATCAATCTAAGATGTTTTTAGATCTGATTCCTTATTATTCTTAATAATAAATTATAAATAAGGATAAAATTAAATCAAATTTTAATTTACCTATTTTGGGTAATCCTATTACCCTGTTGTGAGATCCTGTATGCAGCGAAAGGTTCTGGGATCTAGCCACGGCAAGCGCCTGCCTTCTGACCGTATCCACTCGGGTCTGAATCTGTAGATCCTCTTTTCTCATATTCACATCCTTCAAAAAATCAAATGCTGGAATCTGATCTGGAGGAGCATTCAAAACTTCTTTTAAAAAAGCAGTCGTCCTTTGCAGCAGGCAGCAGCCTTTCTTGCTTTTGATCCCTTTCTCTTGCTTGAATCGCACCAACAAAAATCCAAAATCCTTTGGATGGGGAGAGTAAGGGGAGAAGGTGGATTTGGCATGAGAAGGAGGGAGAGGTTAGCCTGCGAGGGCATATGGAAACTCTTATTCAATCAATTCTCATGTCACAATCTGAGTTGGGCTATAGGGGTCTATTTATAGACGTAGCTGTGTCCACAACTCCTCTTCTTCCCAACCCAATCAATCCTTTATGGAAAGTCAGATCTAAATTGATTTGGTTTGTGGAAGTAGGGTCCCCTGGATCGACTCCTTAGAGGGTGCTAGACCAGTCAAACTGGGATTTTAGAGAACTCTAATTGAGAATGCCAAAAGGAGGTGGGTCCTTAGTCCAACAAGGACTCCTAGGTGCCTACCACATAGGCGCTATAGCCTAGTCGGTGGCGTGTGCCCTCCTTCTTGCCAGGTTCTGGCAGAGAGGGACAGGCCCCCACCAGCTTCTCGAATAGCGTCATGACATGTGCTGGTTAATATAGTCAAGTATCAATGTGTCAACGTGAGGATTGACCCAGTCAAAGGAGTACTTTGACCTAAAGATCAAAAGAACAAGATAAGTGGCATGGTGACCAAAAAAATGAGTAGGATAATATCTTACAAAATTAGACAACATGTTATCTGACTTGGACTACCTCCTGTCAGGACCATATGAGGCCTCTGATTGAGCACAAACTTCTTTGGGCTCAGACAGGACAACTTATTTTATGATAGAAAAAGAAGAAGTTAGGTTCAAACTCGAAGTGCTAGCACGATTTTCTTGATACCTAAGTTTGAATCTCATTCAGAATCAATTAAACTAGATCAGTTCAATGATGATCACTAGTATTAAACCCTTATTTGTGTTGACCTAGTTGGTTCAGTTCTGTTTGGTAAATGGATATGTCATGATTCTCTATCGACATCGACATCAGTCGAAATCTTTCGACTGGGATCAGAACTCATTCTGATAATCGAAAACAAGCTAGGATGATTGATCATCTAAATCTATCTATATTTGATACCCCAAAATTCATCAAGTGAACACCTCAGCGAGATATAATAGGAGCAAACCAAGTCAAGAGCTGATGACGAACCTCTCTGGATGCAGCAATACCTAATGGATTAAGTATCTATCTAATACTTGAGCTCTACTGATCAGATTAGGGTTAGAGTAAACTCAGTCAAACCCTATAGTTTCTGTCATATAATGATAGTAATCATTCGATTCGGATCCAAATGTGAAATACTAAATGAGAAACTCTATTCTATATTTCACTCTGCCAAATGGCCAATGGACTTAGCACTGTGATTCTACAGTATTTATTCATTAGGGACTTGCTCCTTCTACCACCGAGGTAGATAGATAGATTCCATCTGATGCTCAATTCCAAAGTTCACTACAATTGAAATGCTATATAGCCAACATACACAACTCATGATTCCATATGGCTATGAGATCGAGTAGCATTCGGTGTTAATAGATACAAACTAAACCCCAAGGGAATCCAGCATCAGGTCAAAATCACGAACCTACAGCAGCATCGACGTCAGTCATTAACGAAATAGAAAAAGCTCGAGTAAAGGACAGACTTAGTCTCTAAATTTACTTTTAACTACTCGAAGAAGTGGTCACTGCAATCGAGTGTCCCTCAGTTCTATCGTAAAGTACACGAACAATGTACTACTCCTCGTGATGTACTCCACCCGTAAGACTCAAGACTCAATCATACTAAAGAAAAGCTGATGATACGCACCAAACCTTCACCGGACAATCACACACTCACTTGTGATGATCCCAATAGGTAACAGGAGCAATTATGAGTTTAAATAATGATTATTCATGCTCTTAAATTATTCAAGCTCTTGAAATATAGTAACATTATCATTTGCCATTAACTCAAATATAGGAATGTAAATCACAGACAGACTAATACAACTATTCATGATAAAAACTTTCAGATCCATATGATTTAGGTCAAAATGATAAATAATTTGCCCCTAGTAGGTATTACAAAGTGTTCAGCCAATTCTGGCTTCTAGGGCAGAATATCTAAACAAATATGCCCTCAAGGCAATCAAAATTTATTTATTTTTGGGCTATTTTCTTTGTCTTCCAAACTATGTAATGATATTTTAAAATAATAAAGATATTTATTTCATATATATAGTGTCTTATTATTTATTTAAGATTATGTATGAAACCCCATAAATTAGGGCTATGTTTTAGATTATTGATGAGATCTTGGTAATTTTCATTAATATTTTCAATCTTTTGGTGTAGTCAACAATACATTGCCTAGAGTCAATTCATGTCTTGTGGGTTTGATCAATTAAAAATTTAAT
>QRFJ01003308.1:0-160000 GCA_006176705.1 Cocos nucifera
CTTTCTTTTAAGATCAGCAGTCGTTCCTGTTGCAGTAGTGCGCCTTCTCTGCTTTTGATCGCCTTCTTTGATCTTAGATCGCACCAACAACGCTCCAAAACTATTTTGGACATGGAGAGGACGAGGGAGAAGAAGCTTTGAGCATGAGACGGAGAAGATAATAGGCCTTTGGGCGTATGGAAACTGTTAATTCTTTTTGAGTTGGGTACAGGTCTTATTTGACTACACTAACTTGATCCAACGTCCTCTTCTTCCCAACCATCACAACCCTTTGTGAAATCAGATCTAAATCTGATTGTGGAATAGAAGTCCCCTGGATTCCTCCTTAGAGGGTGCTAGAGACCAGGTCAATGTTGGTTCTTAGAAGAACTCTAATTGGAATCCAAAAGGGAGGTGGAGTCCTGTGTCCAACTAAGACTCCAGGGCAACCGTTCCAACTTGGGACATGCCTATGTGTGCGTGACCATCGCTCTCGGCTTGCCCAGGTTTTGATGTAGGATGTGAGGTATTGGCCTTCTCACCAGCTCCTCAATTAGTGCATGACCATTTATTGTGCATGATTAATCAAAGTATCAATAGTACATGACAATCGAGTGGATTCGACCAAGTTCAAGAAAGAAAATTGACTATCGATGATTACGTCAAAATTGAGACAACGTAAATTTTATGCAGGTGTGATATATTAAGAGCAATTGTTTGAATTTGGATCAACTCCATACGACATATACGGTTTAGGCTTACTAATCGCTGAGCAATCAGGAAACGTCTCTGTTGAGTTTGTCTCAGATAGGTTCTGTTCTATATTAGGGACAACTTTTTTTATGATGAGTTAAATAGAAGAACGTTAGATGTTGTCTAGATCGAGTGCGTAGCACGAGTTCCTTAAACCTTAATGAATCTCATTCAGATCAAGTGTAAAACTGGAATCACGTTTAATTGATGAATCCATGCAGACCTCAAACCCTTGAGTTTTGTGTGACGGCACTCAGTTAAGTTCAGTTACGTGTATGGGTAATGGAATATGATCATCGATTCTCTATCATCGACATCCATCGAGAACTTCTTTCGAGGACAGAAACTCTTCTGATTCGAAAGCTAGAATGATCGATCATCTAATTATTCTAATTACTCTCAAAATCCAACCAGTACCCATAGCAGTACTATTATGAGCAACCCATCAGAGCTGAATGGAACCTCTGGTGTCAGCTACCATATGTGATTAAGTTCTTCTACTAGCCCGCGATCAGATTAAGGGTTAAGGAAACTCGTCAACCTAGTCTCATATCATAGTGATAGTAATCTTCGATTCGAGTCCGATTGTTGGAAAAATCTAATAAAAACTCTTTCTATTTATTTCCACTCTACCGATGGCCATGGATTTCAGGACTGATTTCAATGACATCATAGGGCTGCCCCTTACATCGAGCGTAGATTGACTCCATCTTGATGCAACCAGTTCCTACAATGAACATCTATAAGCAACATAACCTAGGATTGTCCATATGCTTAGGAAGACTGAATTATGTGTAATCAAACTATAACACCCTCAAGGTGAACATGCGGATGCACCTTCAGGTCAAAGAAATCCAGACACCTACGTAGCTACTACACTGGCATCGAGTCAATCATTGATGGAAGTAGACTCCCTAATGACTACTCGATAGTGGTCACGCCAGTGCCTCGATTCTCTAACGAGTTACCTGTACTCTCCTCGTGTTCCTCCACACCAATAGACTCAAGGACTCATCTACTAAAGAGAAGGATGTATACAACCAGCTTCCGGTATCAATCACCGAGCCTTCCGTGTAATTTGAGTCCTATGGTTGGGAAGCATTTTTAGAGTAAAATATTATTCAATCGGTCTTAAATTTCGAACTCTTGAAAATATCGAATTATCATTATCCAATTAACCAAAGGATGTATCACAGACTACTAAAATAACATATGTGATAGAAAAATAACCCTATTATTGATCAATTAGTCAGAAATTATAGATTTTGCACCTAGAAGTGTGTTACAAGTGTCAGCCAATTTCTGCGCTTCTAGGTGCACCATTATTCTACAAGATTTTGGCATGGAGAAGGAGTACAGGAGAAGCAGGCCTTAGGGGTGTGGTGAGAATTGTTTTGCTCGTTTAAGTTGGGCGCAGTCTTATTTAATAGACTAAGCGGATCCAACTCTATTCTTACCTACCAATCCACAACCCTTTGTGAAATCAGATCTAAATCTGATTGGTGGGATAGAGTCCCCTGGATTCACCTTAGAGGGGCCTAAGATCAGTCAAAGATTGTCTTAGAAGAACTCTAATTGGAATCCAAAAAGGGAGATGGAGTCCCTATCCAACAGGGACTCCTGTGCGCCTCCAGCTTCGGCCACCCCAAGGGTGGCGGTGTGCCCCCTCCTTGCGAGGTTCTGGTAGGGAGACAAACCCCCCAGCCTTCAAAGGTGGCATGACACGTGACAAAAATTCATAAGTGTCAATGTCAATATTTGACCAGTCAAAGGTTAACTTTTGATCCATAAGTCATAAGGACAGAAATGGCAAGGTGACAAAAAATGGCAGGTAATTTTTACAAAATTATGACAACTTTTTTTGACCTAACAAAGCTCTAGTTCAGACAAAGTGAGGACTCTAATATAGCACAAACTTCTTGGCTCAGTCGGTGACAACTATTCTATTGATAGTAAAAAAGAACGTTAGGATTCATAATCGAGTGCTAGTACGATTCCTTTGAACCTAATTGGAATCTCATTCAGATCAATTGAATACGGATCAGTTTCAATATGAATGATCACCAAGAATTCAATAACCCTTATTTGTGTGACGCGTTAGGTTCAGTTCTCTATGGTAATGGGATATGATCATATAGTCTCTATCATCGGTCATGCAAAAACCCTTTCGATTGTGATCAGAACTCTCTAATTCGAAACAGCTAGAATGATCGATGCATCTAAATATTCTAATTTGCTTCTCCCAAAATCCACTAGTACACCTAACAGTATATGTTGGCAACCCATCAGAGCTGAATCAAACCTTTGGTGCAGCATCTATGTGATTAAGTTTTTCTATCTGACGTGCCCCGATCAGATTTAGGTTAAGATGAACTCGTCAACCCTAGTCTCTGTCATATATAGTAATCATTCGTTTTAAGAGTCCAATGTGAAAAACTAATAGAAACTCTTCTATTTATTTCACTCTACATGGCCATGGACTTCTGGACTTGATTCTCATTGATTCATCTAGGGTGCTCCTCTACACCAAGGGTAGATAGATTCCATCTTGATTGCTATCACTTTTCTATAATGAACATGCTATAGCCCGGAAACATATTACTCTCAGGTCCATATGGCTAGGAACCGTATAATGGTGTAGTCAAACTATAACACCTCTCATAGTGAACTATCGATGCTACCTCAGGTCAAAGAATCAGACACACTACTTGCCGCATCGAGTCAGCATTGACGAGAAGGTGACTCCTAATGACTACTCGAGGTGGTCGACGCTCAGTTGCCCTGTCTCTAACGAGTTACCTATATCTTCGCTTCGGTGCTCCACCACCATAGACTCAAGACTCTCATCTATGAAGAGAAGTAATCTGTACACCAACCTTTTCGGATTAATATGCACATCCTCGGATGATCCATGGTCGAGAGCATTTATATAGTTTATATAATATTATTGCATGTCTTAAATTTTCACCACCTTGAAAATCATGAAATTATCATTACCCATTAACTCAAAGGATGATATACAAACACTAAATACATATATGTGATATGAAAATAATTCATTTATTAGATATTAGCTCAGAAATTAACATTTTGGTCCTAGATGTACTTACAAGTACAGCAATTCTGGCTTCTAGAGCACATATTGTTAGATATATTTCCTAGAAGCAGAATTGGCTGACACTTGTAATACACTTCTAGGGCAAAATATATATTTTTTGGATCATCTATAATTATGAAATGGTATTTTCTATTCAGCAGCTTGTGTATTTAGTAGTCACTGTGATAACATCTTTGAGTTAACTTGTATATGATAATGTGTATTTTCGAAGAGTTGAAATTAAGACATGAAATAATCATATTAAGACTCATCAAACAGCAAATCCCGGACCAAGTAGGATCCATCTCGAGGCAATGTGATTGATCCGGGAAGTTGGTGTACGATCGGCTCTCTTTGAGTCTTACGGTTGTAGACACCGGACGAGAGTATAGTCTCGTTAGAGAACAAGGGCACTGAGCGTGGACCACCTCGAGTAGTTTCATTAGGGAGTAGCCTTCTCGTCAATGACTGACTCGATGCTGTATTAGTGTGTCTGGTTCTTGACTAGCATGCATCGGCAGTTCACTTGAGGGTGTTATTCAGTTTTGACTACACATTACTCGGTCTCCTAGCCAATATGAACCCTGAGTGTTGTATTGGTATAGCATGTTCATTGAGGAACTGGATTGCATCAAGATGAAATCTATCTACCTCGTGTAGAGCGAGTACCCCTATGATGATCATTAGAGAATCAAGTCCAGAAATCCATGGGCCATCGTAAGAAGTGAAATAATAGAAAGAGTTTCTAGTTTAAATTTTCACATTGGACTCGAATTCGAATGATTACTCATATGACTAGAAGACTAAGGTTTGACGAGTTCCCTAATACCCTGAATCTGTATCGGGCTTCAAGATAGAAGAATGAATGCACATACGGAGCTGCACCAAAGCAGTTCACATTCAGCTCTTGGATGGTGTTGCACCGATATAATCTCTAGGGGTCTACTTGTGATTTTGGGAGCGATTAGAATGATTTTAGATGATCGATCATTCTAGCTGTCTCGAATCAGAAGAGTTCTGATCCATCGAAAGGAGCTATTCGAGCTATTAGATAGAGAATCATTGCAATATTTCGCAATTACAATATAGCAACTAACCTAACTGGTCACACAAACAGGGTTTGGAATTGTGATCATGCAATTGAACTGATCTAGTGCTCAATTTGATCGATATGAAGATCTCATTAGGTTCAGAAAATCGTGCTAGCACTCGATGTGAACCGTAATCGTCTTCTTTTACTATCAGCAAATAAGTTGTTCGCTGACTTGAGTCCAAAGGAGTTTGTGCTCAAGTCAGAGGCCTTCATATGGTCTGATTGGAGTTGTCCACAGTCAGAATAGGTTATCTTATTGTAAACATTTACCTGCCATTTTTGGTCACCTGCATTTTCTTGTTCTTTGACTTTGTCAAAAGTCTACCTTTGACTGGTCTAAACGTTGACCATTGACCCTTTGACTTTTGACCACATGTACATGCCACCATATTGGATGAGACTTAGTGGTGGCCTTGTCTCCCCTGCCGTAGAATTGCAGAGAAGAGGCGACACCAAGGTGGGTGAGCCCAGGTAGTACGGCGCCTAGGAGCCTTGTTTGACAAGTGACTCCACCTCCCTTTTGGATCCAATCAGAGTTTCTACTAAGAAAATGGCCAGTTTGATGGTCTCTATGCCCCTCTAAGGAGAATCCAGGTCTTCTATTCAACCAATCAGAATTAGTATCTGATTCACAAAGGTTTGTGATTGGTTGAGAGAGAAGAGGATTGGATCACAAGCATTGGTCTATAAATTAAGACCCTGCGCCCAACCTAATCCTAAGTAAAAGTGAAAGAGAGATTTCCCACGCCCCAAGGCTGCCTCTCCTCCTTCTCCACGCGCAATAGTCTCTTCTCCCCTTGCTCTCCACATCCAAAAGTGTTTTGGATTTAGATTAGTGTGATTCAGTCAAGGAAAGGCGATCAAAATCATAGAAAAGCTGCGCTGCTCTTGCATTTAAGGCGACGCAGATTCTTCAAAAGAGTTTTGAAGTTGCTCCAGATTCAGATTTCAATCGATTTTTGAGGATGGTGTGGATAGAGAAGTAAGATGGTTTCTCAGATCTCAACTTAGCTGGATACTGATAGATGGTGCCCAGGGCGCGCTGCGGTGCTAAGATCCAGAACCTTCACTGCAATCAGGATCTATCTTACAGGGTAATTAGGATACCCAAATCAGGTTAAATTAAATTTGATTTAATTTATCTTATTTATTTTTATTTATTTAAAAAATATAAATAATCTAAATCTAATTCAAGATCTGATTGAGTCAAAGAAAAATTTTTTGAATATTAGTCTCTTGATCTTAATCAGATCTGGACGAACCTGGATCGGAAAATCAGGATTTTTCCTTCAGCTGTATCAGAGCCATGTTGCTAATTGTTAGAATCTGATTTTAATTTATTTTATTAGAAAATAAAGTGATTTCAGTGTCACATGGATGTGATCAGATCTGAAAATTAGAAAAAATTAAATTAATGATATTGTGATCTGAAGAACATGAAAGATATGCATGGACTAGTTCTAGAATAGAATAGTTCTATAAAATATTTGCCATGTCTTGATTTATATGATAAACATATTTTAGATCTTCTTATTTACTGATTTCTGATATTATAAGTGTATAATAATCATTCGCTGATAACAGCAAATAAAAATTATTTAATTTTAAATATCATATAGATATAATAGATGCATGACTAGACTGATTGTTAGATAGTTCTACATAATTGTCTAGATTAGAATTTAATTTTGATTAGATCAATTTTTAAATATTAATTTCTTTTAGCATTATGTATGAGATAATTTAGATCTAACAAACATCATGAATTGATACATGATGTATGCAAAATATGCCTTGATTAGTATCTAAATTTGTATATGACGATATTATGATATAGATTCCTATACACTGTTTGTAAATTTACATGTCCTGATTAAGCGTTCTCTTGGCCGTCAGTCATAAGAATAAAGTAGGATTTAAAGGCCCTCTTCTTTCATTCAATAGGGTATTCTTATGGCGTGTAGGGGTGCTGCGCATTCATCCTTAATCAAAAATCAGAACTTATTTTTCTATAAAATCTTAGATCCTGAAACCCTAGGATTTTGATACATATTTTTTTGTTTATGAATCCAAACTTAATTAAGAATTAAGATTATGAAACTAATTAGATCTAAAATTAAGAATTTTTAGATCTAAAATATTTTCATAAAATTGGGTTCAGACTTGGGTAGCTCAATTAGGTCTAGCAATTGATCAAACCAAATCAAGAGTTGGTTGGGTGGGATCAAGAGCACTTAGAATTGACCAGTCTAATAGTTGTAAGTTTGGATCAAGGTTGACTCACAGCCACATGTGATCAATCCAATTAAGATCTAATTTGGCTCTGTAGTTCGAGACTGGATTGTAGGCTAATCCGATTAATTCTGATTCGATAATTTGGTGTCTAAGGTAAGTTTGGCAGATACGATCAATTAATTTTTAATTAGGAGGTACTCGATTTGAATGCATTCTTATCGAGTTAATGGTATATCCCTTCCACCGGTCTCACTTATCTGGCCATTTGTGTCAATCCAGTTCAAATTTAAGGTGGCTAACAGTTCGAGCTAACCCATGCCACTAGGCTTGTCATAACCGTTATGACTGAGTCAAGTCTAGAAGACCTAAATTAAATCTTCCTAAGAAAAAATTAAGTCAATTGATCTTCCACCATTGTAGATGTGCGGGCCCTTCCCAGGGTTGATTATTCTCGGCTGGTTACAGTGGCTCAATTACACCAAAAAGATGTAACCATATCTATTAGGCATTGGATGCTATGGATTGGGCTTAATATTCTTGATATGATGAGGGACTCAATCAGAAATCCAATTTGTGCAAATGGTAGGTCTGACTTAACTAAGAAGTGGATCAATATTTCGGACACGGTGAGATTCATGAATTAGAGATCAGGATTAGGTGCACCATGATTAGAGAATCATTGGATAAGAGTTGTCCACTCATCGATTAACCCATCACCAATAACTATTAGGTGAGGTGGTGAGTCGATCGATGGGACCACATCATCCACTAGAAATCAATTGATCGTGAAAATTTTTACATCTCTGCCCAGAAAATATAGGGATCCAAAAAAATAGTGAGAGCCTAATTTATTTAAAAATAAAATTTTTAAATAAATTAATTAAGTCTAATTACAAAATCTAACTAGAAACTTTGACTCGCTATAGGAAAATATCTGCGTCCAATCCACTAGCCCGTATCTTGGACACCCATAGACTGACCAGACCCATCTTCAAGGATTGGCTTTGAAACTTCAAAATTATTTTGAATTTCGAGAAGTTGACTCATGTGTTGGAATAGAATCCTCCCACTTTACTAGCCCGTCCATCCGCTGATCAGAGAACGTCTCTAGAGAAGTGGATGGATGATGATAACAAAGCCAGGTATTACATATTGGGCTCGATGTCTGGTGAGATCCAGTGCCAACATGAAGACATTAAGACTAGCCGCCAAATGTTGGCTCACCTGCAAGAGTTGTTTGGTGAACAAAATCGCACAGCCAAATATCAAGTCACTAGAAGATTTTTTAAGGCTTAAATGTGTGATGGACAGTTGGTCCAAGATCATTATCTGATGATGATCAAGAACTTAAAAGAGCTTGAGAAGCTCGGTGTCAAGTTGGATAAGATTTTGTAGATTGATATAATTCTGCAATTCTTGACTGATGCGTATGGGTAGTTCATCATGAACTACCTGATGAACTACCATATGCATAAACTACAGAATACTTTGGCAGAACTTATGAATTTGTTGGTTACTGCTGAGCTTTTTATAAAAGGTTCTAAAGGCTCAGTAGTTGCTATGGAGAGCACTTCTTTCAAGAGAAAGTCTTTTGAAAAGAAAAAATTCATAAAGAAGCAGAAGGTGGATGGTGGGAAGAAGAAGAAGGCCGCTAACAAAGAAAAATATTATCATTGCAATACAGATGGCCATTGGAAGCAGAACTGCCCCTTATACATGGCCAGCCTGAAGAACAAGAAGGAGATAGGTCTTTCTGGTATACTCGTTATAGAATCTAACCTTACGATTTTTTCTGCATCCAGTTGGGTACTTGACTCTAGTTCTAGTGCTCACTTATGCACTTCTATGTAGGATCTTGAAGATAGCATGAGGTTGAGGGATGGTGAGATGATCCTACGCATCAAAAATGAAGCAAGAGTTGCTGCAGTGGCCATGGAAACCTACCCTCTATGGTTACCATTAGGATTAGATTTAGTTTTTAGAGACTATTTTTATATGCCTATAGCAAGTAGGAATTTGATTTCTATTTCATGTTTAGCATAGAAAGGCTATGTAATTAGTTTTTTTAAGGATCATTATAATATTCTTTATGAAAGAAATAAAATTGTAAGTGGTTACCTTATAAATTATCTCTATCAGTTACATATTGATGTTTTTGTTTTCAATATCGAGCAAAACATGAATGCCATAGGATCAAAACGACCTAGGGATAGTCCAAATGATAGCTATCTATGGCACCTTAGGTTAGGTCATATAGCGGAAGACAGGATTAACAAATTAAAAAAATCTAGGCTATTAAGTTCATTGACTTTCGAGTCATATCCGATTTGTGAATCATGTCTTCATTAAAAAATGACCAAGCTCTCTTTTCTAGGACATGGGAAAAGGGCCAAAGACCTACTTGCCCTAGGATATACTGATGTGTGCGGCTCATTTGATGTGCTGGCTAGAGGCAACTATGTCTACTTCATCATCTTTATTGATGATTTATCTCGGTATGGATATGTGTATTTGATGCAACATAAATCTGAAGCTTTTGAAAAGTTTTAATAATTTAGACATGAAGTAGAAAAATAAACTAAAAAACTCATTAAGGTTCTTCGATCAGATTGAGGAGGTGAATACCTTAGTTGAAAATTCCTAGACTATCTTAAGTAAAATGGCAAAGTCTCTCAATGGACTCCACCTAGAATACCTCAACTCAATGGGATTTTAGAACGGAGAAATCGGACCTCTATTAGATATGGTCCGATCCATGATGAGCTTCATAGACCTTCCCTGAGTTTCTTTGGGGACATAGTCATTATTACCACTTCAATCTATTTACTGAATAGGGTTTCTCTCTAAAACCGTTCCTATCATACCGTATGAGATATGGCATGGTAAGAAACCAAGTCTGAGTCATCTCAGAATTTGGGGTTGTCCGGCTTATGTCAAAAGACAACAAGCGGACAAAGTTAGAGTATAGGTCCTTTAGAGCTCGGATTCATAGGATATCCTAAAGAGTCATTAGGATATTATTTCTACATTTCCAAAAGACCACAATGTGATTGTGAGTCGACATGCCATCTTTCTTGAAAAATAGTTTATTCAAGATAGCGTGACATTGGAAAGGCAGATTAAGCTCGATGAGAAAGTCTCCACAAGCAGCAACGAGCTAAGGACCCTAGTGGAATCCAAATCAGGTTGAGCCAATAAGCCCAATCACTACCTCCTCCACCTCGTAGATCGGAAAAAAGTTTCCCGTCCCCCTGAAAGATACTTAGGTATTATTTCAGAGGAATGTAGAGGAAATGTTCCTCATAGGTAATAGGTGCTCATGCTGATGATCCCAAAACCTACATGACGAGGCGATATTCAGATATTCGACTCCAAGAAATGGCTTAGAGGCAATGAAGTAAGAAGATTCGACTCAATGCGCTCGAACCAAGTCTGGACCTTGGTAGATCCACCAGAAGGTATAGTACCTATTGGGTGTAAATGGATCTTCAAGAAGAAAGATAGGTGCAGATGGGAAAATGTGGAGACATTCAAGGCTAGGACTAGTGGCGAAAGGGTTATAGTCAACGTGAAGGCATTGACTATCAGGATACCTTTTCCCCGTTAGTAGCCTATGCTAAAATCCATCCGCACATTGCTTGCTGTTGCAGCCTATTTCGATTATGAAATATGGCAAATGGATGTGAAAACGGCATTCCTAAATGGATATCTTGAGGAAAGATATCTATATGGAACAGCCGCTAGGTTTCACATCCAGTGATACTGATCACAAGGTTTGCAAGCTGCAAAGGTCCATATATGGACTTAAGCAAGCATCTCGGAGCTGGAACACTCGTTTCAATGATGTGATCAAAAAGTTTGGATTTCATCAAAAATGAAGAGGAACCATGTGTTTTCAAAAAGGGTCAGTGGGAGCGCTGTTGTCTTCCTCGTATTGTACGTGGATGACATCCTCCTTATTGGGAATGATATTCCCATGTTGACCATCAGTCAAGATGTGGTTGTCTAAGGAATTCTCCATGAAAGACCTAGGTGAAGCATCCTTTATTCTAGGAATTAAGGTCTATAGGGATAGACCGAATAGGATGCTAGGACTTTCACAGAAGATGTACATAGAGGAAGTACTAAAGAGGTTTAGTATGGAAAACTCTAAGAGGGGATTAATACCCTTCAGACATGGTATTCATCTTTCCAAGAAGATGTGCCCCAGCACACCTGAGGAAATAGAACGCATGAGCAAGATCCCTTATGCTTCTGCAATAGGGAGCCTCATGTATGCCATGCTATGTACACGACCTGATATAGCCCATGCTGTGAGTGTCACAAGCAGATATCAGTCAAATCCAGGTGAAGAACACTGGACTTCTGTGAAATGTATCCTTAAGTACTTGAGAAGAACTAAGGATATGATGTTGATTCTTTGGTAATGGAGAACTCCAAGTTCCAGGGATACACAGACTCGGATTTTCATGTCCGATATAGATGATCGAAAGTCGACATCTGGAAGTCTGTTTGTGTGCAATGGTGGAGCTGTCAGCTGGAAGAGTTTCAAGCAAACTGTGATAGCAGATTTCCACCATGGAAGCAGAATATATAGCTGCATCAGAGGCTGCAAAGAAAGCATTTCTGGTACAAGAAGTTTGCTGCAGAAATTGGAGTAATGCCATCAGATGCCATTCCTCTTTACTGCGACAACAATGGCGCCATAGCCCTTGCTAAGGAGCCGAGGTCTCACCAGAAAGTCCAAGCACATTGAGCGGCGATATCATCTCATCCGCGATTACCATCGAGAAAGGTTACGTTGAGGTCAAGAGAGTCAACTCCACAGATAATGTGGCAGACCCACTTACAAAGCCGTTGGGCCAGCAGAAGATCGAAGCCCACCTTGAGAAGATGGGACTTAGACTTGTAGCCAATTGGCTTTAGGACAAGTGGGAGATTGTTAGATATATGTGCCCTAGAAGCCAGAATTGGCTGACACTTGTAATACACTTCTAGGGGCAAAATTATAATTTTGACTATAATTAATGAAATGGGTTATTTTCTATCACACATGTGTATTTAGTGTCTGTGATACATCCTTTGAGTTAATGGTAATGATAATTCATATTTTCAAGAGTTGAAAATTTAAGACATGAATAATCATTATTAACTCATAAACAGCTCCCGACCATAGGATCATCACGAGGATGGTGATTGATCCGGAAGGTTGGTGTACGATCGCTTCTCTTTAGTAGATGAGTCTTGAGTCTACGGTGTGGAGACACCGAAGCGAGAGTACAGGTACTCGTTAGAGAACGAGGGCACTGAGCGTGACCACCTCGAGTAGTCATTAGGGAAGTCTACCTTCTCGTCAATGACTGACTCGATGCTGCAGTAGTGTGTCTGGTTCTTTGACCTGAGATGCATCGGCAGTTCACCTTGAGGGTGTTATAGTTTGACTACACCATTACTCGGTCTCCTAGCCATATGGAACCCTGAGGTGTATGTTGGCTATAGCATGTTCATTGTAGGAACTGGATTGCATCAAGATGGAATCTATCTACCTCGGTGGTAGAGGAGTAGCCCTATGATGATCATGAGAATCAAGTCCAGAAATCCATGGCCATGGTAGAGTGAAATAATAGAAAGAGTTTCTATTTAAGATTTTCACATTGGACTCGAATCGAATGATTACATCATATGACAGAGACTAGGGTTTGACGAGTTCACCTTAACCCTAATCTGATCGGGGCTCAAGATAGAAGAACTGAATCACACAGGTAGCTGCACCAAGAGGTTCACATTCAGCTCTGATGGGTTGCCACCATATACTGCTAGGTGTCACTGGTGGATTTTGGGAGCAATTAGAATGATTTAGATGATCGATCATTCTAGCTGTTCGAATCAGAAGAGTTCTGATCCATCGAAAGGAGTTTCGATGATGTCTATGATAGAGATCATGACATATCCCATTACCATACAGAACTGAACCTAACTGGGTCACACAAACAAGGGTTTGAATCTGGTGATCATCAATTGAACTGATCTAGTTCAATTGATCTGAATGAGATTCAATTAGGTTCAAGGAAATCGTGCTAGCACTCGATTGAACCTAACGTTCTTCTTTTACTATCACAAATAAGTTGTCCTGACTGAGCCAAAGGAGTTTGTGCTCAATCAGAGGCCTTCATATGGTCTGACTGGAGGTTGTCCAAGTCAGAATAGGTTGTCTTATTTGTAAGACATTACCTGCCATTTTTGGTCACCTGCCATTTCTTGTTCTTTGACTTTGGTCAAAAGTCTACCTTTGACTGGTCAAACGTTGACCATTGACCCTTTGACTTTTGACCACATGTCATGCACCTATTGGAGAGCTGGTGGGGGCCTGTCCCCCTACCAGAACCTGGCAAGGAGAAGGGCGCACGCCAAGGGTGGCGTGAGCCCAAGTAGGAGGCGCCTAGGAGTCCTTGTTGGACAAGGACTCCACCTCCCTTTTGGATTCCAATCAGAGTTCTACTAAGAATCCAGTTTGACTGGTCTTAGGCGCCCTCTAAGGAGGAATCCAGGGGTCTCTATTCCAACCAATCAGATTTAGATCTGATTTCACAAAGGGTTGTGATTGGTTGAGAGGAAGAGGAGTTGGATCACAAGAGGTCTATAAATAAGACCCTGCGCCCAACCCTAATCCTAAGTAAAAGTGAAAGAGAGATTTCCCATGCCCCAAGGCTGCCTCTCCCCTCCTTCTCCATGCCATAGTCTCTTCTCCCCTTGCTCTCCACGTCCAAAAGTGTTTTGGATTTAGATTGGTGCGATTCAGATCAAGGAAAGGCGATCAAAAGCAAGAAGGCTGCGCTGCTGCAAAAGGACGACTGCAGATCTTCAAAAGAGTTTTGAAGATCCTCCAAATCAGATCCAGATCTAATTTTTGGAGGTGTGATAGAGAAGAAGAGGTTCTCCAGATCCAACCCGAGTGGATACCGGTAGAGGCCAGGCGCTTGCGTGGCTAAGATCCAGAACCTTCCGCTGCAATCAGGATCATCTACAGGGTAATAGGATTACCCAAATCAGGTAAATTAAATTTGATTTAATTTATCTTATTTTATTTTATTTATTAAAATAATAATAATCAGATCTGAAACTTATCAAGATCTGATTGAGATCAAGAGAAAATTTTTGAAATATATCTCTTGATCTAATCAGATCTGGACGAACCTGGATCAGGAAATCAGGATTTCCCTTCACATATATCTAACAAGCCAAGCTTGAACAGAATGAGACCGACGCCCTGCTATCGCAGTTGAATCTTCCTAAGGAAAGTGCCAACCTCTCTGAAGGCTTTTGGGCTCTGCATGTTGATGGCTCGTCCAACTCCACCGGAGCTGATGCGGGGCTGGTCTTAATTAGCCTCGAGGGCATTGTCACCGAGTACGCACTATGCTTCGAGTTCCTTACGACCAATAATGAGGCCGAATATGAAGCACTGATCTTCGGATTAAAAATAGTGAGGAAATTAAAAGTAGATCGACTTCAAGTCTACAGCGATTTTCAACTGGTGGTATGCCAAGTTAATGGCAGCTACGAGATGTGGGAGGACAATATGGTGAGATACCTTGGGAAGGTCATGGATTTGACTCCGGCCTTTGACAGTTTCGGCATTCGATAAATTTCGAGGGTGGAAAATGTAAGAGCTGACCTTCTCTCCAAGTTGGCCTCTTTAGCCCCAGCCGAGCTTTCCAAAGAAGTATTCTTGGAGACTCTGAAGTGCCCAACCATAGAGGAACCCTAGGTCATTCTGCAGATGAAATTTGAGCCAACCTGGATTGACCCATTGGTCGCCTACCTCAAGGAGGGGATCCTTTCTCATGACCCGAAAAAAGCTTGGAAACTTAGGAATCAGGCCTCCCGCTATGTTTTGTATGAAGGTAGGATGTACAAGAGGTCTTACTCGCTCCCATTGCTGAGATGTCTCCGACCTTCAGAGGCTGACCTCACGTTGTGGGAGGTGCATGAGGAACTCTGTGGAAGTCACATAAGAGCCAGGTCCCTATCGTAAAAACTACTTCGACAAGGGTACTACTGGCCGATCCTATTTCGTGATTTCGTAGAGTATATGAAGAAGTGCGATCGTTGTCAGAAGAATGTAAACATACAAAGACAGCCAGCCTCCAAGCTTGCTCCGCTAAGTGCACCTTGGCCATTTGCGCAATGGAGAATGGACATACCTGGCCCATTCCCGACAGCATCCGGACAGCGGAAGTTTCTCTTAGTCGCGATCGACTATTTCACCAAGTGGGTCGAAGCCAAACCACTAACGAAGATTATCGAGGCCAAGGTGCAGGACTTCATCTGGAAATCGCTGGTGTGCCGGTTCGGTCTGCCCAAAATCCTCATAACCGATAATGGGCGACAATTCACTGGGGCAAGGTTTGCCGAGTTCTGTGAAGAACTAAATATATCCCACCGCTTCACATTGGTGGCTCACCCGCAGGCCAATGGGGAAGCGGAGGTGACCAATCAGATCCTGCTACAAGGCATCAAGACAAGACTCGATAGTGCAAAGGGGGCCTGGGTGGACGAACTCTACCACATCCTCTGGGCATACCGAACTACACAAAGGATGCCGACTGGGGAAACACCCTTCGCCTTGGCCTTCGGCATGGAGGCAGTTATTCCGATCGAACTTAAGCTCCCGTCTGCACGAGTCATGGCCTTCAACGAGCAGCACAACCCATAGGACCTAAGAATTCACCTTGACCTGTTGAAAGAAAAAAGGGATGAAGCCCGTATCCAGATGACAGCCTACAAACAAAAGGTGGCTCGGTACTATAATTTCAGAGTTAGAAATAAGACATTCAGATTGAGGAACTTAGTGCTCCGATGAGTCACCGCCTCTCAGCCTCAGAGCCAGGGGAAGCTCATCCCTAATTGGGAAGGCCCATATGAAGTGGTGGAGGTCATCCGACTTGGTACTTATCACTTGAAGGAGCTTGAAGGGATGATGTTCTCACGACCTTGGAACTCAGAAAACTTGAGGAAGTATTACCAAAAATCTTCCTTCAATAAAACTCCTTCATTTTAAAATTTTTGACCCCTGGTGCAAGAATTACATGACGACAGAAAAGAAACAATCTAAAGACCATATCAAGAATAGGAGGAGAACCTCGTCTTAACATGAAGCGAGTCGAAGTCCTTTAACCTCGACTGCTGGAGATAAGATCTCCCCCGAGGCAACCTCACCTCGACCGCAGGAGATAAGATCTCTCCCGAGGCAACCTCAGCTGCAGGAGATAAGATCTCTCCCGAGGCATCCTTAGCTGTTGGAGATAAGATCTCCACCGAGACAACCTCGGCTGCAGGAGATAAGCTCTCCCCTGAGGCAACCTCGGCTGCTGGAGATAAGATCTGCCCCGAGGCAACCTCACCTTGGCCGCAGGAGATAAGATCTCTCCTGAGGCAACCTCAACTGCAGGAGATAAAATCTCCCCGAGGCATCCTTGGCAGTTGGAGATAAGATCTCTCCGAGACAACCTCGGCTGCAGGAGATAAGATCTCCCCCAAGATAATCTCGATCGTAGGAGATAAGATCTCTCCCGAGCCAACCTCAGCTGCTGGAGATAAGATCTCCCCTGAGGCATCCTCAGCTGCAAGTGATAAGATCTCTCCCGAGCGTCCGTATCAACCTCGACCGCAGGAGATGAGATTTCCTCCGAGGTAACCTCTGAGGCAGGAGATGTGATCCCCTAACCTTCAACTTCAATGGGTGCGGAGCCTGGGAAAGGACTTCGGCAGTCGCTTGTTTCGGTACTCTCTTCCTTCGAATTTCAAATTCGAGGGTGGAGGGACTATTGTTGGGGATAAACTCTGCTCTCATCAAAGTCTAGTCAGATGCTCAACCGACAATGCCACCGGTAGTCAAGAAAAAGCTTCAGCGAACAAGCCTTAGCTGAGCTCCTTAGCGGTCGAGCCTCTTTCGAACCCCTTCAGCCGACCGAACTCATTAGCGGCCGAGTCCCGACCGAACTCCTTAGTGGCCGAACTTCTTAGGAGCTGAACTCCCCAAACATCTCCTTCGATCGGGCTTCTATGGAAGTCGAACTACTCAGCAGTTGGACTCCTCCAATCGGACTTCTATGGAAGTCAAACTCCTTACAGATTGTTGACGGATTCCTATAGGCAATCCCACTACTAAATAGTTACACGACAATAACGATTGGCATTTATCAAGTCAATAATGATCGGCATTGATCAGGATGGTTACGACAGTCATTAATCAAGGCAGTAACAACAAGCTCCGCCTATAAAAAGGACCCTCCAGATATGCTTATGCTAGGTTCTAAATAACTCTTTTCTCCTCCTCGAAATCCTGCCGAGCTCCACACTAAGTACTCCATTTCTATTGGCTAGAACTAACTTGACCATCAGAGGGTCCTACCGGAGCTACCCCCACCTACTCCGGATGGAACTTTATTTTGCAGATCACCGATGGCGACCTTGTCTCCTTCCACTCCAGCTCGATCCGGCATCAACCAAACTCTACACCAACAACCACCATTGCACAAGAATAGACTACCAGATGTTGACTTTCGATCATCTATATCAGACATAAAGTCCAAGTCTATATACCCATGGATCTGGAGTTCTCCGTTATCAAAGATCAAAAACATATCCTTAGTGCTTCTTAAGTATTTAAGGATACATTTCATAGAAATCTAATGGTCTTCATCTAAATTTGACTGATATCGACTAGTGATACTCACATCATGGACGATATTAAGTCATGTACATAGCATGGCGTACATGAGGCTCCCAATTACCAAAGCATAATATATTTTGCTCATACATTCAATCTCTTTAGATATGTTAGGGCACATCTTCTTAGAGAGATGAATACCTTGTCTGAAGGGCACAAGTTTTTTTTTGGAGTTCTTCATTCTGAACCTCTTCAGCACCTCCTCTATATATATATCTTCTATGAAAGAATCCAGCATCCTCTTCAGTCTATCCCATAGATCTTAATCTCCAAAACGAAGGATGCCTCTTCTAGGTGTTTCATAGAAAACTTCTTAGATAACTACACTTTGACCGAGGTCAACATGGGTATGTCATTTCCAATCAGGAGGATGTTATCCACGTACAATATGAGGAAGATAACAACGCTTTCACTAACCTTATTGAACACATAGGGTTCCTCCTCGTTCTTGATGAAATTAAATGATTTGATCATATCATTAAAATGAGCATTCTAGCTCCGAGATGCTTACTTGAGTCCATAAATAGTCTTTTGGAGCTTGCAGACCTTTTGATCACTATCACTAGCAGTAAAACCAAGTGACCATTCCATATAGATATCTTCTTCAAGATATCCATTCAGAAACATAATTTTTATGTCCATCTATCATATTTTGTAACCAAAATACGCCACAATTGCAAGCAACGTGCGGACGGATTTTAGCATGGCCATTGATGAGAAGGTATCCTAATAGCCAATTTTTTTGTGCAGATTATATCCTTTTGCCACTAATCTAGCCTTGTATGTCTCTATATTCTCATTTGCATTAATCTTTTTCTTGAAGATCTATTTACACCCAATAAGTATAATACCTTCAAGTGGATCTACCAAGATTCAAACTTGGTTCAAATACATTGAGTCAATTTCTGACTTTATTGCCTCTCACCATTTTTCAGAGTCGATATCTGATGAATACGTTAAATATAACATAAAAAAGTATTAAAATCTATGCTATTTTATTTTTTTGATATTTTTTATGATCTTTATAGAAATAATTAATTTTAAAGTTTTAATCATAAATTAACTAAAAATAATTTTTTAATATATGTAGATGAAGCTTGAGTCTAAATTCAAACTTATCAGAAGTACGATACGTGAAGATATAATGCGAAATAAGGATCTAAATAATAAAAAAAAATTAAGAAAAGAATATAAAAAAAAAGAATGGTGCTATTGGCTGTTGGTTGTTGGTTTTGACTAGTGCATTTAATGCAAAAAGGTCAAAGCCATGAGCCTTTGTGGATTTTGCAATGCCACGTGGAACATGATCCATGGAAGAAAGTTGCCGGAAAATTAGGACATGCGGCTGGCTTGCGGGAAGAAACCGAAACGCGACGTGAGGGAATCAACATGGTCAAGAGCAGCTGTGCATGAATTTTTGAAGCCGGGGCAACGTCAATGGGCGCACAAATTCAGGCAAATGCGGAAGGCTACGTGAAAAAAAAAAAATTGAAAAAAAAAATTTAAATTGCATGGCAACTCATCCTCTTACCTTATCTTTTATCTTTTTCATCTCATTCATCTAAACTTTCTTATCACTCCATCTCAACCATCTACTCTCTTAGGATAACCTTTTCATTAGTCCCACATTTGAAAAATATAAAAAAAAATTTTCTTTTGATGCCTATAAATAAAGCCCGGAGCCCGTATGACAGATGAGAATACCTATCCATAAAATTTTTATCCACTTTTTTTTCACTTTCTTTCTTCCATCCTTTCAACATACGAGAAGAGAGTTAGCTAGGAGAGGTTTTTATGGTTTTATTTTCTTGTTTGAACTCCAAGTCCTATTAATGGCTTAAGAGTTAAAAATCTTTTCTTTGTATTAAGAAGTTTTATCAGCAATAAATTAATTTAATTTTTTTCTCATTCATTTAATTTTTATTTTTAATAAATAGGATAATTTAAATTTTTATAATTTAATTTTGTAATTTTAACTTCAAGATTAGTTTATTTTTCTTGCTAAGCATTAGAATAATTTATTTCTGTAAATCTTTAATTTCTGCAATTTAAATTTCAGCAAGTAGTATAAAATTTAATTACAAATAATTTTGAAGCTTCAATTTCAGTCATGTCTAGTTAAGCAATCCTTTGAGATTTGCGATGAAGCTAAACTATGATTAGAAGCTCTTCCTAGGATTTCTTCTTAATTTTTATCTTTTTAGTTCTTCTTCCTTCAAGCTTCTTGCCAAGAGACTTGATGGACTATCATTGAATTTTAATCTCTTTATGGTCCATGCTTGATTTGCTACAAGATTGATAATAGGTAGAAGGCCTAAATCTTTTTAAATCCTTTTTCTTCTTCCTTATTGAAAACTTTGATGGATTATTGTTGGATCAGAGTCCCTTTATAATCCATACTTGAGTGATACAAGAAAAGCAGTTGAAAGGAGAGTTCTTTTATTAGGATAAATACTTGTCCATGCATTACACCTTAATCAAGGGACATTGTAAGAGAAATCTTAGAATAGCTCTCTAAGTCATTAGTCTAGTGGATTCAAAAATCCTAAATCTTTAGATTATTATTTTCTAAAATTAATTTACTGTTTAGTAGTAAGTATCAATTAATCTTCCAAAACTCTTTGTTAAAGCTCGCCTGAGCAAGAATTTAAATGCAATTTAAATATAATTTTTTGTGAGATTGATCCATACTCACCGAATGTTTTACATTGCACACCGTGCATTTGCAGTTAATTTAAGACACGTCGAGTTTTTGACACCGTTGCCGAAGAATTGGTGTATTTTAAATTATGTTCTAAATTCTTATTCTTCATACTTTTAGTTTAGTTTTAGTCTGATCTTTCTATTTTTTTTATCTTGCTTTGTAGAAAATTAATGAGTGCTGAAAACCAGGTATATAATCTAACCTTTTTCTTTTCTTTAACTTGCTAATTTGATCTTAGTTCAGTATTAATTTTTTTTAATTAAAACTTGTTTGTTCTTATTGGTTGTACATTAGCAAATCTAAACTACTTTAATGGCACAAACCTAAATAAGATAAGATGGAGATTTCATCACCCTTCCTTAGCCCATAAATAAATTTTCTCATTTGCATTTATCCTAACCTTAACTAAAATCAATTAGACGTCAACCCTAGGGACATCCAAGCTCATTAGGATAAGAAAACCTAAATTGGTTTCGTTCGCTTACCTGGCCAATCTAATTGGTGTCTAAGAAAAGCAATGGGGAGACTCCCACTGACCTTACACTTATCTGACAGATTCGGTTAGTCAATTTTGAACTTGGAGTGCTCGAAGGCAACCTTGGCAGTTAGGAGCTGTCTAGAATTAGGGTAACTTAGGATAGATAATTGCTTAATAAGTGTTTGAAAAATCAAAAAAAAATAATCTTAACTAATTCTTCTTCCTCTTCTCTTTTTTTAAAAAAAATTTAAAAATAATAATAAAAAATATATAAAATAAAGTGAATTCTCTACTTCCTTCGTGGAGAAGAATTTTGGATCGATTAGTTAGAATTGACTCGATTCCTGTGTCAAGCCTTAATGTCCCTAAAATGGAAGAAACCAATCAGTCCCAAATCCTTAAGGATTTATGTTACCCAATTGGGTCTGTCCAGCCTTCTTGCATCAGGTTGCCCCAATCTACTACAAATAATTTTAAAATTAAACCCCAATTGATTAATATGCTTCCAAAGTTCACTGGAACAGAGGATGCATATATATTCATTAGAAAATTTGAAGAGGTTTGTGCAACTATGAGGCTACAACAACTTTCTAAGGATGAGATCAAGCTAAGACTAATCAATTTTGCCCTTAAAGATAATACCAAAAAGTGGCTATACAGCCTGCCAAATCAATCTATTACGACCTAGGAGGGCTTTGTAAGAGTGTTCCTTAAAAAATACTTTCCCCATTATAAGATAGCTAGAATTATAAATGAGATAAACCAATTTAACCAACTAGCTAGCGAGTCATTCTGGAAGTATTTCGACCATTTTAAAAACCTCTTGATCTAATGCCCACACCATGGAATAGAGACCTAGAGGCTACGCCAAATAGTTTATGAGAGACTAGATTCAAATTTTAGAACCATGCTAGAATTAATGTACCAAGGTTAATTTATGTATAAAGAACCCAATGAGGCCTATCAATTTCTAAAAGACCTAGCCGAGAAGAGTCTACAATGGAAAATAACTAGAAAACCAGAAAAATCAATACCTTCAAAAGATGGAATGTACCAAGTTCATACCTTCATAGCCGTAGAGGCTAAAATTGCAACCCTAACACGTAGGTTAGAGGTCTTAGAACTGTAGAGAACAGCCAGTGTGAACCATGTGTCTGCACCCATGTGCAGCGGGTGCAGTGCACCAAACCATATCCTTGAAGACTATCCTCTCCTAATAAATCCAACAGAGAATAGATGTGCACAGGTAAATGCCGCATATCAGAAACCAATGAACAATCCTTATGCACCCACATATAACCCAGGATGGAGGAATCATCCAAACTTCTCATGGTCATAGAACTCAAACTCAGTCAGTCCTCTCTTTAACCAGTTTAACCTAAGGCCCAATCCAATACTGAACAATGCACTAGGATTTAACAATGATGAAAAAGGGTCAGTGCACTAGAAAAGAGTCTAGAAGTCCTGATAAAATCAACTATTGACACCAATACCACCTTGAATAACTTTATGCATACCACGGATCAACTTTTAAATGCCAATACTCAAGCCATTACCCGATTGGAAATGTAAGTAGGTCAGCTAGCCTCTACCGTCAGTGTGAGAGAGAGAGAGGTAGGTTGCCTAGCCAATCTGAACTCAATCCAAGAACTCAGAATGGTCCACAACTTCGACATGTAAACCAAGTCAATCAAGTAAATATAATTTACACCTTAAGATCGGGGAAACAAGTGGACAATAAGATAGATATGCCTGAGAGTTAAGAAGACTCATCATTTGAGCCATCTTTTGAACAACCCACCCATCAGAACCAGTCTAAGGAGCCTAAGTCATCAACACTCGATGATTCATCAAACCTACTCATAGGACTTTCCAAGCTTACAGCTCCTTTTTTTGAGCCGACTAAGGTTCAATAAACAATCAAAACACTTGAATAAAATGTTAGAGGTGTATAAAATAGTTCAAGTAAATATCCCTTTACTAGACATGATCCTGCAAGTATCGACCTATGCTAAAGTTCTAAAAGATCTTTGCACCAAGAAAAGGACCACTAATGTACCCAAGAGAGCCTTTCTGGTAGTAAGTATGAGTTCTTATCTATCGAGTCAAGTGCCAATTAAGTATAAAGATCCAGGGTCTCCTATAATTTCATGCACTATCGAAGAGACCAATATTGACAAGGCTTTATTAGACTTAGGAGTCAGCGTAAACATTTTGCCATACTATGTGTATAAGCAATTAGGATCGGGAGAACTAAAACCTACAGGGATTATCTTGCAACTAGCAGATCAATCTTCTAGGATCCCTAAAGGAGAGGTAGAGGACGTGTTAATTAAGATTAATAATTTTTTTTCATAGATTTTGTAATTTTAGAAACCGAACCCATTCCAAACCCAAAAGGTCATATCCCGGTTATTTTAGGGAGACCATTTTTAGCGACTACCAATGCTATAATCAATTGCCGAAATGGACTCATGAAGCTCTCATTTGGAAATATGACCATTGAACTAAATGTTTTTAACCTGGAACAGAAATTGGACCAACTAGATGAAAAAAAACTTGACCCAAGAGGATGTCTATGAACCCAATGATTTAAACCATGAGGACATCAAAATTAATCTCGGGATGAACCAAGAATTTAAAAATAAAATTTGGGCAATTGTTACTCACAGGAATATTCAATCAGAACTAGAATCATCAATTGTACCAATATTGAAAAAACACCACCACTGGATTGAAAAACACTCCTTGAACACCAAAAGTATGAAAATCTAGGTCCATCTGAAACTCTTCTAGTAACTGTTGAATTAGACCTAGATCCAATCCAGAAGATGTTAAATCTATTAAGAGAGATTCATGATAAAACTAGTTATATGAAAAAAGACCATCTCTCTAAAAATGGTGGTGAAGGACCAGACGAATTTTTCAACCCTGTATATGATTCGGGTTAAAATAGCATTTGAAGGTTCGAGTTAAGTCTAGCTGAAGACTATAAACTTAGCACTTGTTGAGAGGCAATCCAATTTCTTAGGAGTAGTTTTAATAAAAGTATGGTTAAAGACCTTAAACTTAGCACTCCTAGGAGGCAACCTAGATCCTTGCATTTTAAATTTCTCTTTTTAGTTTATTTAGATTTTACTTTAGTAAAGTCAATATCAAATAAGTTGGAGGGAAGAATCAAAAAGAACATATGAAGATACCTACTAAACCAAGGATACATCAAATCAGGTGTATTCCTTCCTTTTTATCTATTGGATTTTTATTTTTCTTACCTCATTGAAATCACTATAGAATAAATTAGAGGATGAGGAATAAGCTTTGAACTTTACTTTGATCCTTTGTATGTACAAATTTATTGATATTCATATACCTACTATGCTTCAAACTTGAGTAACATTAGATATTTTAGCAGCATGTGATGTACACTTTAGATAAATTGAGAAGTATCGAGGGACTATATATTGATACAATTCAATAGAAGGTTGAGTCTAGAATAAAAATTTATTTTTGAGCATTTCTAGCCTTCCCTACTAATATCTAAAGAAAATTAACCTCTTATGGATATAAGTGGAATATGTTGATGCATATACTTTTTACACAAAAAAAATATATTAGTTTTCTACTGAGTAATCGAATCTTGTTGCCTAAGTAAGTAATGATATTCACATCAAAAAGTAAGCAATGTTAAATAAAATAAAATCATGCAGTCAAGTTCCAACCCATAGTCTGTTTGACTCGAGTCAGTAAGTCTGAGGAATGTTTTACACATAATGCCCTAAAGCCAACTGATTTGGGAGTCATTGGCCTAATACTCACTATAAGAATTAAATAGAAAGCTTAAGTGGTTAAGACATTGCATGGATTGTATTTGATCTAAAAAAGAAAAGAAATGGATGTGCGAATGCAAAATCACTAGCCCATCTTAGAGTTAGATGATCCAAGGATAAAGATAGGAGTGGGTTTAGAAAAGCTTTTATAAATTTTATATTCTTTTCTCAACTATTCTATCGGATAGCCTTAATATCTCAATCACATGCTTTGATCATTTTCTAGGTGAATATTATTTATTTCTAAAATTATTAAATGAACATTCATATCGAAGAAAGTCAGTATTGTATATTAATATTTCTTTTACTTGAGGATAAGTAAAATTCAAGTTAAGAGAAATGATGAATACGTTAAATATAATAAAAAAAATATTAAAATTATGCTATTTTATTTTTTTGGTACTTTTTGTGATCTTTATAGAAATAATTAGTTTTAAAATTTTAATCACAAACTAACTAAAAATGGTCCTTCAATACATGTAGATGAAGCTCGAGTCTAAATTCAAGGTTATCAGGAGCACGACGTCCAAAAATACATAGATGAGAATTAAGGATTCAAATAATAAAAATTTAAGAAAAAAAAATAAAAAACAAGAGTGGTGCTATTAGCTGTTGGCTATTGGTTTTGATTAGTGCATTTAATGCAAAAAGGTGGAAGCTACGGGACTTTATGGATTTGGCAAGGCATTGGGTGATGCCACGTGGAACATGAACGATGGAAGAAAGTTATACTCTGGGAAAATAAGGACATGCGGCTGGCTTGCATGAAGAAATCGAAACGCGACGTGAGGGAGCTAACGCGGTCAAGAGCAGCTGCGCATGGATTTTTGAAGCCGGGGCAACGTCAATGGGCGCACAAATTCAGACAAATGTGGAAGGCTACGCAGAAAAAAAAATATTTTTTTTTAAAAAAAATTTAAATTATATGGCAACCTTTTTCTTATCTTATCTTTTATCTTCTTCATTTTATTCATCCAAACTTTTTTATCACTCTATCTCAACCATCCATTCTCTTAGGATACATCTTTTCATTAGTCCCGCATTTAAAAAATATAAAATCTTTCTTCCTCCTTACACTTATAAATAAAGCCCAATACCTCTATTTTGGGATATCTCTCTCCATATCATAGCTCTTGTAGGGGCCCATGTGACAGACGGAAATACCTACCCAATAAAATTTTATCCACTTTCTTCCATCCTTTCAACATACGAGAAGGAGAGTTAGCCAGAAAAGAATTGGCCTGGAGAGATTTTTATATTTTTATTTTCTTGTTTCAACTTTAAACCCTGTTAGTGGCTTAGGAGTTAAAAGTCTTTTCTTTATATTAAGAAGTTTTATCAGCAATAAAAAAATTTACTTTCTTTTCTCATCAATTTAATTTTTATTTTCAGCAAATAGGATAGTTTAAATTTTTGTAATTTAATTTTATAATTTTAATTTCAGCACTATGTTAGTTTATTTTTGTTGCTAAGCATTAGAATAGTTTATTTCTATAAATCTTTAAATTCTATAATTTAAATTCCAGCAAGTAGTATAGAATTTAATTACAAATAATTTTAAAACTTCAATTTCAATAATGTCTAACTAAGCAATCCTCTAGAGTTTGCAATGAAGCTAAACCATGATTAAAAGCTCTTCTTAGGATTTCTCTTTGATTTTTATCTTTTTAGTTCTTCTTTCTTCAAGCTTCTTGCCAAGAGACTTGGTGGACTATCATTGGGTTTCAATATTCCTTTATAGTTCATGCTTGATTCGGTGCAAGATTGGTAATAGGTAGAAGGTCTAAATCCTTTTAAATTCTTTTTCTTCTTCCTTGTAGAAAATTTTGATGGATTATTGTTGGATCAGAGCCCCTTCATAATCCATACTTGGGTAACACAAGAGAAGCAGTTGAAAGGAGAGTTCCTTAATTATGATAAATGCTTGTCCATGCATTACACTTTAATCAAGGAACATTATAAGAGAAATCTTAGAATGGCTTTCTAAGTCATTGGTATAGTAAATTCAAAAGTCCTAGATTTTTAGATTATTATTTTCTAAAATTAATTTACTATTTAGTAGTAAGTATCAATCAATCTTCCAAAACTCTATGTTAAAGCTCGCTTGAGCAAGGATTTGAATGCAATTTAAATACAATTCTATGGGATCGATCCGTACTCGCCGGACATATTACATTGCACACCGTGCACTTGTGGTTAATATCTGATATTATCTCGTTATAGATTTTAGGATCATATTTATGAATCTCATTTTTCGTGAAGAATATTTTCTCTACATCCTCTGAAATAATACCTAAGTATCTCTCTGGATGATAGAAAATTCTATTTGACCTACGAGGTAGAGGAGGTAGTTTGTCGATTGGCTCAGACTGATTGGTTCCTTAGATTCCTTGGCTCATTGCTCTTTGTAGACTTCCTCCTCGAGCATAATCTATCTTCCGATGCCACTATCTTGAACAAACTATTTTTCAAGAAATATGGCATATCAACTCACAATCATATTGTTGTCTTTTAGAAGATAGAAATAATATCCTAATAACTCTTTAGAATATCCAATGAATTGAGCTCTAAGGGATCTAGATTCTAACTTGTCTATCTGCCATTTCTTGACATAGACTGGACAACCCAAAATCCTAAGATGACTCAGACTTGGCTTCTTACCATGCCATATATCTTATACGGTGTTGTAGGAACGGTTTTAGAAAAAATTCTATTCAGTAGGTAAATAGCTATTAGTAAACTATATCCCCAAAAAAATTTAGAAAGGTCCATGAAGCTCATCATGGATTAGACCATATCTAATAGGATCTAATTTTTTATTTTAAAATTTTATTGAGTTGAGGTATTCTAAGTGAAGTCCACTGTAAGACTAAGCCATTCTCCATGAGATAGTCCAAAAATTTTTGACTAAGGTATCCATCTTCTCGATCTAATTAAAGAATCATAATGGCTTTCTAGTTTGTTTCTCCATTTCATATCTGAATTTTTTTAACTTTTTAAAGGCTTCAGACTTATGTCGCATCAAGTACACATATCCATACCGAAATAAATCATCGATAAAGATAATAAAGTAGACAAAATTGTCTCTGGCTAGTACATCGAATGGGCCACAGATATCTATATGTACAAAGGCAAGTATTTCTATGATCCTTTCCACATGTCCCATAAAGGATGGCTTGGTCATTTTACCTTAAAGGCATGACTCATAAATTGGATATGACTTGGAAGTCAACAGATCCATTAGTCCAGATTTCTCTAATTTGTTAATCCTATCTTCAGATATATGACCTAGCTTAAGGTGCCACAAGTACCTTTCATTTAGACTATCTTTAGATCATTTAGATCTTATGGCATTCACACTATGCTCGATATTATTAATAGATATATCTACATGTAACTGGTAGAGACCGTTTATTAAAAAATCACTTGTAGTTTTATTTGTTTCAAAAAGAATAGCACAGTGGTCCTTAAAAAAATTAATTACATAATTTTCTTATATTAAACATAAAATAGAAATTAAATTTCTGCTTGTAATAAGTACATAAAAATAGTTCCTAAGAACTAAGATGCCTCCCAATGGTAATCGCAAAGGATACATTTCCATGGCCATAACAGCAACTCTTACTCCATTTTCAATGCGCAGTATCATCTCACCGTCCCTCAGCCTCCTGCTATCGTCAAGACCCTGCAAAGAAGTATACAGATGAGCACTAGATCTAGAGTCAAGCATCCAACTAGATGCGGAAGAAACTATTAGGTTCGTCTCAATGAGGAGCATATCTTCAGGAGGTCCACCTTCTCATTTATTCTTCAAGCTGGCCAGGTATGCAGGGCAGTTCCGCTTTCAATGGCCATCAGAGTTGCAATGAAAATATTTTTCTTTTTCCATGACCTTTTTCTTTAGCTCGCCCTTCTTTTCTTTCTTCTTTCCTTCTATCTTCTACTTCTTCGCAGACTTCTTCTTTCTAAAAAATTTTTTTTTGTAAGAAGTCCACTCCATAGCAAGCATTGAACCTCTTAAACTCTTCAAGGTCCCCTCAACCATCACCAGCAAATTCAACAACTTGGCAAGGGTGCACTGAATCTTATTCATATGAAAGTTCATAATGAACTGTCCATATGAATCGGTCAAAGACTGTAGGATCACATCAATCTGTGTTTTGGGCCATCTGCATATCAAGCTTCTCAAGCTCCTCTAAGTCCTTGATCATTGATAAAAAATGATCATGGACCAACTACCCATCACGCATTTACACCTTGAAGAGCCTCTTCAACACTTCGTAGTGTGCTATGCGACTTTGCTCACCATACAACTCTTGTAGGTGGGTCAATATTTAGCTAGCAGTCTTCATATTCTCATGTTGATGCTGCAATTTATCAAATATTGAGGCCAACACGTAGCACCTGACCTTGTTATCATCGTCCAACCAATTCTCATGAGATGCTCTCTGATTAGCAGTTGGACAGGTTGGGAGAGTGGAAAGTTTATGGTCTAATATATAGGTCAACTTTTCAAAACTCAAAATAATTTTCAAGTTCCAGAGCCAATACTTGAAATTGGGTCTGATTAATCAGTGGGTATCTAAGATTTAGACTAGGGGATTGGATACTGATATTTTCTTGTAGAGAGTCAAAGTTTCTAGTTAAACTTATAATTGACTTAACTAATTTATTTAGAGGTTTCATATTTAAACAAATTTTAGGCTTCCTTTATTTTCTTAGATTCCTACACTTTCTTGGTAGAGATGCGAAAAACTTCATGATCAAAGATTTTAAGTGGTTGGTATAGTCCCACTGATTGACTCACCACCTCACCTAGCAGTTATTGGTAATGAGTCAGCCAATGAGTGGATAATTTTTGTCCAATATTTTTCAAAACATGATGCACCCGACTTGATCTCTAATTCATGAAGCTTACCATATCCGAAATATTACTCCACTTCTTAGTTAAGTTAGATCCACCATTTGCATGAATTGGATTCATGATTAGGATCCTCATCATATCCAGAATATTAAGCCCAACCCATCCTCCAATTTGTAGCATCCTATGCCTAATAGCTGTGGTTGCATCTTTCCGGTGCAACTAAACTACTGTATCCAGCTGAGAACAATCAATCCTGGAAAGGGCCCGCACAACTACAATGGTGGAAGATCAATTGATTTAATATTTTCTTTGGAAGATTTCAATTCAAATTTTTTTAATCCTTAATTAGTTATAATGGTTATTACTAACCTAATAGCATGAATTAGGTTGAATCGTTGGCAACTCAATACAGAACTAGATCGATCCAAATGGCCAGATAAGTAAGATCGATGGGAGGGATATGCCATTAACTCATCATGGATGCATCCAGATCGAGTAGATCCTAATTAAAAACCATCGATCATATCTGCTGTACTTACCTTAGACACCAATTTATAGGACGAAAGCTGATTGGATTAGCCTACAATCCAGGCTCGAACCATGAAGCTAGATTAGATCTTGAGGTGGTTGGCTACATGTGGCTATAAGCCAATCTTGACCAAACTTACAACTATTGGACTGATCAATTTTAAGTACTATTGTTCCCACCTAATCAACTCTTGATTTGATTTGATCAACCATTCAAGCTAGACGTAATCAAGCTATCCATAACCTAAACCCATGTTTTATGAATTTATCTTAGATCTAAAAATTTTTAATTTTTAAATCTAATTAGTTTCATAACTTAATTCTTAATTAAGTATAAACATGGTTCAAAAATAAAGCATATATTTAGATCCTAGGATTTTTGGATCTAGGATTTTGCAAAAAAGTAAGTTTTACTTTTCTAATTGAGGATAGACGCGTAACACGTCATCGAATGAAAAATGAGGATCTTTAAACCCTTCTTACTCTTATGACCAGACGGCCAAGGAGAATACCTCTATCAAAAAGATAAACCATTCTACAAAACTAGATCTAGCACATATATCACATATGTAATAATAGATATATTCTACACATGCTTTGCATACATCTCATGCATCAAAATTTAAAAATACATCATATATATCATATCTAATTATATCCCATATAAAATTAAAAAATAACATGATCTTATCAAATAATAATTTAGATCTAATCTAATCTAGATCTAGAACCAGAACCTGGCACTGATACTAATCGAAGTAACTACTGCAGGATCAGTCTAATCGGATCAAGTTGTGCAATAAAATTTTAAAAAAATATATTGATCTAATCAGATCTAAGAGTTCTCAGATCTAATAAGAATGATCTAAAATTAAAAATAAAAATAATGATATCTAATACCATCTATTGCAAGTGATCTGATCACTAGCTGCGATGATCTGCAAGTCGATGGAGGTTCTGACTTGAGCCGCACACGTTCCCGACCTCTACCAGCATCCACTTAGATCATATCTAAAGATCTTCTCCTTCTAGATCTGATCTCAGACAATCAAATCTGGAACTTCATAGATGCGCCTTCAATCCAATCTCTGGTAGCAACTTGTTCATCTCACGATCTAGAACTTATCGACGTAGTCTTGCAGTAATAGCACCTCGATGCTCTAAGTGCTGATCCACCCAACCCTTGGGCATGGAGAAGAGGGAGAAGAGGAGGGAGAGGAGGCATGGAGGATAAAAGGAGAGGCAAAGCCTGGGCGTGGTGAATCAGATGGCCAAACCCTTTGGCCAGCAAGTCTATTTATAGACTATGAGCAACCCTAGAGTCCTAGGGCTTCTAGGCTTTGAACTGGTCAAAGCAAAGAATCAGAAGGATTCCTCCCTAGCCTCCATGCTGACTCTAATATTTTCCTGAATTTTGTCATACAAAATTCATGGAAAAGTGCACCACTTATTAGGATAAGAAGGGATTAGGCACAAATGAATTATCTCCCAATAATTTGAACTATTTCAAACTACTCAACCCATTCAAACTATTTGAATGGGTAACCTCTCTTAAACTTTATCCATAGTGGGTTCATGCAAAAGAGAGAGGGGTGTGCACCCCATTTGGGGTTCTCTCTCCTTATGTAACCACTTGGGGCATGTGCCCCAAGAAAAACTCCAAGGGGGCGTGCGCCTCCTCCTTTCTTTCCTACAAAGACCAAGTCAAATGGGTCTTTATCCTAATGCCCATCACATGAGATCAGGATAAGCTCTGATTTGATCAGGATAAGATCTAGTCAGACCAAGATAAATCCATATTGAGTTTCTGGATAAGCTAAATCAGATTTGACTGAGTCCAGATCAACCAAGAAGTCTATATAAGAAGAAAGTCAGGTCCAATCATGTGCTAGCATGATTTTCTTGAACCTGATTAGATCTAATCCAAATCAATCAAATCATGTTGGCCTAATTAATGACATCTAAACTCAAATCCTTATTTGTGTGATCTAGTTAGGTTCAATTCTATATAGTGATGGGACATATCTTGATCTCTATCATTAACATCATCGAAATACCTTTCGATGAATCAGAACTCTTTTTGATTCATCCAAATAGAATCATCGATCATCAAGATAATTTTAATTGATCCCAAAATCCATCAGCGATGCCTAGCAATATATGATGGCAATCTATCAGAATCGAATATGAACCTCTCGATGCAGCCAACTGTATGATTGGGTTCTTCTATCATGAGCTCTGACAGGATCTAGGTCAAGGTTAACTTGTTAGACCCAACACCTGTCATATGAATGAATCATTCGATTCGAGTTCGATGTGAAATGCTAATAGAAACTTCTTTCTATTATTTCATTCTGCCATGGCTATGGGCTTTAGGATTCGATCTCATGATCATCATAGGACTACTTCTCATCTATTGAGGTCGATAAATTCCATTTTGGTGCATACGATCCAATTTCTATAATGAACATGCTATAGACAACATACACATCAGGATTCTAAATGGTTAGGAGATCGAATTATGGTATAGTCAAACTATAATATCCTCAAGGTGAACTATCGATGCACCTAAGATCAAAGAACCAGACACAACTACAGCATCAAGCTAGTCATCAACAAGAAGGTAGACTCCTTTATGACTGCTCCATGTGGTCATGCTCAGTGCCCTCATTCTCAATAAGTATCTATACTCTTGCTTCAGTGTCTCCACCATAGACTCAAGACTTATCTATCCTAAGAAAGTGATCGTACACCAATCTTTTAGATTGATCACCATCCTCATGATAATCTTATGATCGACACTACTACAGAACCAGACTAAGGTAGCGGTTTGTAACCACTGTCGTAGTCCAAAAAATCACTGCTATAGGCTATGGTAGTGGTTAGTTAACCGCTATCACTGCAGCCATCATCATAGATCTATGACGGCAGTTATTGCGGTGGTTATTGAAATTACTATTATATAGACCCTATTGCAGTGATTTTTAAACTACCGCCATAAGCTTGTCTATGACAGTGGTAATATAACCACTATTATAAACAGTGTATGGTAGTGGTTATAGAACCACTACGATAGCCTTGTCTATGGAAGCGGTTACATAATCACTGTTATAGGTCTAATGCAGTGGTTGACACATTGCCTATGATAGCGGTTGGCATGTCTATGACAGCGGTTGTAAAACCACTATCGTAACTTCTGAATAATTAAAAATATATAAAATTTTTAATTTTTTATTTATTTTACCTGATAAATGTATAGATATATAACATAAAAATATTATAAATATAAAAATATTTCTAAAATGCTAAAATTTTATTATCGAATAAAATTTATTATAATATTTTTTAAAAAAAAATATATCAAAAATCTCCTAAATCTACATCATCATCATCCTCGAGAGATGGAGCAGGAGCTGGAGGTGGAGCTGGAGTTGGAGCTAGAGCTAGAGCCAGAGCTGAAGGAGCTGGAGCTAGAATGTGCATCAACATATCCTCAAAACCCATGAAGGCACCTTTAAAATGTGCGCTGAGCGTCAACACCATATCTCTCACGATGCCCTCTAGATGAGATGTGCACTCCTTAGCCCGATCTGCCCACATCGCAATGTGACTACCCATGCCAACACAGCCTCAAGCTCCTCCTGACTGACAACACCGAAAGCCTGTGAAGAGATGCTTGCCTCAGACCAATAGCTGATTGGCGTATATCCGAGCCTACATCGAATCCTCCTAGAATGCTCAGGCCCCAAGACCTGAGATAGATTATCATGGAGGCCAAAGGTATCCGAGCCCTCGCTCGCAAGCGCATCTAACTAATTCTGTAATTATAATTATAAATAAAATTTTATAACATATGCTATAATACTAATCATATATACTAATATATTTAATACTTATAAAAATCCTTTCGATCGCGGTGTTCATTGGCCTATCTTTCTTATCCGTACGACTGGATCGAAAGATCTCGCTGTGGCTGGGCATCATTCCATCTCTTATCAACTATAACAATGGATCAGTTTATCGAAAATATGAAAAAAATATTAATTTAATTTATCTACTATGATTTTAAAATTCATTATCTCTCTATGCACATGACTGATCATAGACTCACGGTCGAGAGTGTGCGTATACTTTTGGGCTGCTTGATTCTTTCGATTCTAACGAGAGGTAGCCTAACAAGTATTCAAATAAATAATAAATATTTAAAAAATATTTAAATATAACTTTAAGCATATTAAAAATTTAAAAGTTAGTAATTTTACCTCAAACTTCTGGCTCCTCCAAGATGTAACCATCCTCTCTCACTGACTTAGAGGATAGTCCTATATCCATCGAACAAGCTCCTCTAGAGTGCCTCATCGGTGCTCGAGCCATCCTCTATGGAGCTTGACCTTGTAGCTCCAGTACAACTCTCCAATCTTCTTCAGTCGGGCATTTTGAGTCCTCTCGTGATTAGGAAAGTCGTACCTCCTCTGCACAAAGTTATCAAAAGTTAGTTATAAAATTATTCTAATCAAACATAGTGTAAACATGTAAAATACATAAATATAATTAAGATGCACTTACCCATATCTCCTCCCACACTTGATTTCTGACAGTATCATCCATCAATCGTCAGTCTCTAGGCTCTATGGGAATAATGTCTGACCGCCTCACAAGCACTCCAAAAAAGGAATGCATCTCCTGTGTAGTCTCCCTTACTAGCCTTCCCTCTGCATCATTCTATAGCATCACCAATGCTGGTGGTTCTACACATGCGCCATACGTGTGGGACCATAAAATATCCTACTAGATGATGCACTTATAATGAAAATACATTATGCAAATATATAAATATATAAATACTATATAAAAAATAAATAAATAATATAATAAAAATGTACACTCAGATGCCCATGGAGTAGCATGTGTCGGAGATGTGGGTGATAGTAGAGGCTCAGATGCCGATGGAGTAGATGCCGTCAGTGTAGAGTAGATGCCAGCGGTGAAGGTTTCTGAGCAGCCAATGCAGAGGTGGATGGAATATGCTCCGACTACTCCTCAGATGCTAAACTCTGTGTAACCTATTGAGAGGCAGGGGTGAAAGCTAGATGATGTTTCGGTGCCATGATGACCTACAACATTAATGAACATTAACCAATATAATATGTTGAACAATGATCAAAGATATTGTCTAAATACAATCCGTACAATTACATAAAAATATACAGATGCTAAAGATTATGTACACTAATCAATTGATGGGTCTATCGCTATGCAATGCAATAAACAAAAGCAACAAGACAGGGGTTCTCTTAGCGGTCGGAGGTTCTCTTAGCAACCAGCACGAGCCACGGCATGGCCTACCAACACGACACGGCCCTCCCTCTCTCTCTCTCAATCTACCTCACCGACGACAGCGGTGAGGTCGGACCCCCTCTCTCCCTCTCCCTTTCTTAGTTTCGGGCCTCAAAATTGGTACTTCAAGTATGGATCCATTGGATATTTGGATTTGGATCTGGTACTAGTAATTAAAATCGAATCTAGATCTGAATATCTAGGTTTCGATCCAAACCCGACCCATTGATAGATCTAATCCAGTGATTAATAAATAATACTATGAAATTAAAATAAAAAATATATCTATGATAATAGAAAGGGGGTCGCATCGAATGCTCTAAGGGTCACCGACAATGGTGCTAGAGGAAGACAATGGTGCTAGAGGTAACCTACGAAATAAGAGCAAGATAGTGAGATAGATAGAGAAGAGAGAGAAAGAAAGAGAAAGAGAGCGAGAGGGTGGAGGGGCGTGATGAAGGCTAAGGGATGGAGGGCAGGATGGGCGCTGGGATGGGGAGTGCAGCGATGGGTCGGGATGGGAGTACGCAAGGGCCGGGATGGGAGGGGGCGGCGGAGGAGGAGGTGGGGCGGGATCGGAAGCAAGAGTAGGGTGGGGCGTCGGTTAGAGGTGTGGGCCGGTGGGAGGCGGGGTACGACCGGATGGGATTGGGACGGTGTCGAGGGGGCGGCGACAGCGGCCAGATTGGAGGGTGGGCAGCCGCGGCCAGGGAATTGGGAGATGGGGGCAGCAGCCTGAGGCAGAGAACGGCGGGCACACCAAGATGAAGCGGGGCAGGCGCGCGGCCCAAAGGTGGGGAGTGGGGGCAAGGTGGGCGAGACCACGGCTGATGCGGGAGGGGGACGGCGATGGTTAGGGGGGGAGGCGGTGGGTTGCGGAATGGCAGGTGATGGAGAGGCGCGCGCGGCCGTCAGAGGGCTGTGGGTGGCCAGGCAGCGGTCGGGGATGCGGGGTAAGGGCGGTGGCGGGATGCATGGAGTCTCACCGACGATGGAGAGGAGGGGAGAGAGAGAGTGCACGTGCATGAAAGGAAAGAAAAATTGAGAATTTTTAACCTAACCTACGACAGTGATTTTCGACCCACTGTCATAGATCTATGGCAGCAATTACTAAAAACCACTACAATAGATCTACGGTAGTGGTTTCATAACCGCTGCCATAGATTTATAGTAGCAGTTTTCAGTAACCACTATCGTAGGTTGGAAATAATTTTTTTCTTATTTTTTTTCTAAATATTATATAATTTTAAAATTTAATATCCATCTTCACCATTCATTATCTAAATAATTATTATTAGAGTATCGTTACAAAAAATCACCTCAATCCAATGGCTCTAGCTTCATCGATTAGAAAAATATGATTTCGACAATCATGAACGACAATGCAATGACTGATAGATGGAGACCTCCGATCGATCCAAAAATTTACAATGATAATCTTGATGATATTTATAGCATACTATCAAAGTTTTACTTGAATCAAATTTTGTTATCATGTCAATTTAGTACAGAATGATTTCGGTTGTTAAATTAGAAACAAACGATCAAAGGGCTAAATGGTGTTCAATTATGAGATAATTTTTTACTTAAATGATCTTTGTTATAATTTTAATTATTTTATATAGCGATGATAGTAAAATTCAAATCATTTTCATATGAACCATTTACGTTAAGCAGATATTGCAAAAATACGAGCACATGCATATAACAACTAACGGAGTTCAAGAATGGTTATGAGGCAATGTATAGTTTTAGATCATTCTTAGTCTCACGAGTTGAATTTTATAATCACTACCATAAAAAATGATTAAAGTAGTAGCCATGATCATTTATAAAAAAGTTTATCTCATAATCCGACAGTGTCTGATCCTTTGATCACTCATTTATCATTTAACGGTCGAAATTAACCTATACTAAATTGATCGAGATAATGATATCTAATTGAAGTAAAACTTTGATAGTATGCTACAAACATAGAGATCATCATTGCAGATTTTTGGATCTATCGAAGGTCTCCATCTATCAGATCATCGCATCATCGTTCATGATCATCGAAATCAAATTTTTTTAATCGATGAAGCTAGGACCATCAGATCGAGGTGATCTTTTGCGATGATACTCTAATGATAATTATTTAGATAATGAATGATGAAGATGGGCATTAAATTTTAAAATTTATATAATATTAAAAAAAATATATTGCAATGGTTATAAATAATCACTGCCATAGATCAATGTATAGCAATAATTACAAGGAACCGCTGCTATAGGTCCAACCTATGGTAATGATTGTCCTAATTGCTGCTATAGGTCAGACTATGGTAGTGGTTTCTTGTAACCACTACTATAGGTCGGTCCTATAGCAACGGTTCTTTGTAACTGCTGTCGTAGATTATATTGCAGCGATTTTGAAAACTGCTGTCGTAGACTTTTTTTATAGTAGTACGAGAATAGTTTATGAGTTTATTACGATAATACATGTCTTAAATTCTCAACTCTTGAAAATATGTGTTATCATACTCATTAACTCAATGAATGTATCATAAATATTTTAATACATAAATATAATAGAAGAAATAATCTTTTTATTAATTATAAGTTAAAATTATAAAAATGCTCTAAAAAAGTATTTACAAGTGTTGGCCAATCTGGTTTCTAGGGCACACATCTAATTGATCATCAAAGACCTCCAAGATCACTCCTTGCTGGTTCTAGAAGTCCATGACCTTGGGAACATGCTCCAACACCCATCCTAGCCAGTCTAACCACACAGCCCTTGCCTCGCCACCCCCAACCTGTGGCCCCGATCTTGCAACCTCTTCCCTACACTATAAGTAGCAGCAATAGCGATGGCATTAGCGTTAGCTAATATTATCTAGTATTAGTGATGGCATTAGTGATGACTAGTATCATCACTAAATATTTAATTAATTAATTAATTAATTAGATATACGAGATTTGAATCTCGACATGTAGAGTATTCGAATTGAGAGAAGATGCCAAACAGTATTACAAATATGGGGTCGAGGCATGCCCTACACGCCCAAGCAGTGGGTCATAGCTGGTATCAAAGGCATTTCTTCCTCATGTGCCCTATGTACTCAAGTTGATGGAAAGTATCGGACATCATTAATTATGTGTTAATTTGAATAAAATTTGCATTACATGGAATGATAGACCCATCAGTTGATTGATGTACATATTCTAATATATCTATATATTTATTTATTTTTGTATGGATAAAAGAATTATGTAGATTGATCAATTGATTATCCACTATAGATGATTTAAAAAATGCAAGTAATTCTATCGGTCATTACAGTAATCAAACGGTATGCTAAGAGTTTGAAAGAATTTTCAAACATAATTTTTTTTATTCTCCTTATATTGGAGAACTAAGAAAAAATACTGCCAAAATTTTTTTTGGCTCCTGTTGCTTATCGTTTGATTACTATAATGAACCAATAGAATTAATACATTTTCTAAATGGGATAGGATCTATCTTTACCTATTAGTTAATGATAGGATGCGTTAATTTACTATATAAGCTATTTTGAATGATAAAATAATATTTAATAATTATCTTGCATTTATGTATATGCAGAATTCTTAGATAGTTTGCTATGGATCTTAGTTGGATAGACCGTCGAGTAGTCGATAGAAAGATTTTTACTGAATATAAGGAGAGTGTAGAGTATATTTTTTATTTTATTTTTGGTAATGCGGAACTCTTACATCAAGGATGGGCTCATTGTCCTTGTAATAGATGTGGCAATAGAGAAATATTTGATAGGGATACAATTACTGTCCATTTATATAAGAGTAAATTTATATCCAACTATAAGCATTGGTACCTGCATAGAGAGACGTGAGAAAAAGTTACGAAGGTTAGAACCAAGTAGGACATGGACATAGATAGAATGGTGGATATGGTTATGGATGTGGCTGTTCCTAAATTTAACTAGGATATAAAGGATGATCCAAAAACTAGTAGCGATAATTTTTACTGTATACTGAAAGATGCTGATGAACCACTATGGCCAAAATGTGAAATACACACTGTACTATCAGCTATGTCAAAGTTGTTGAACTTGAAGATTGAGTTTAATATGATGGTCAATTATTATGATAGGATGGTAGTAATAATAAAAAAAAATACTACCAAAGAATGAAAATCTTATTGAGAGCTTCTATGCTTCGAAAAAAATAGTGAAAGGATTGGGCATGGGATATGAGAAAATAGATGCATGTCGTAATGGTTGCATGCTTTTCTATAAAGAGGACCAATAGAAGAGCTCATGCAGCATATGCAGTACAAGCCGATTTAAGTCGAGACAAGAGGGTAAGAATCAACAGAACATACCATACAAGATTCTTCAATACCTTCCTCTCACTTCTAGACTTCAGAGGCTCTACTTATCCAAAAATACTATTGGACGATGAGATGGCATAAAGAAGGACCACACAAACATCCCAAAATGATGTGTCATCCATTGAACAGCAAAGCATGAAAGTAATTTGATGCTTGCCATCCTTTATTTGCTCAGGAATCATGCAATGTCCGGTTGGGTCTATCTACTGATGGCTTTTTACCATTCAATCATGTAGCAACCCCTTATTCATGTTGGCCGGTCTTTATTACTCCATACAATCTGCCACCTAGGATGTGCATGAAAGAACATAACATCTTTTTTACATTACTCATTCTTAGATCATGACATTCTGGTAGAAGCATTGATGTATATCTAAGGCCTCTTATTGATGAGCTGAAATTATTATGGTTTGATGGCATTCGTACTTTTGATGCATCGAAAAAGCAAAATTTTGTAATGAAGGCTATGTTGATGTAGACCATTAGTGATTTTCTTGCTTATGGGATGCTGTCAGGATGGAGTACTCATGGAAAGCTAGCATGTTCCTATTGTATGAAGAATATAAAATTATTTTAGCTTGAGCATGGTCATAAGTCCTGCTGGTACAATTATCATCATCAATTCCTTCCTAAGCATCATTTTTTTTGAAAGTAATGGGATAGTTTTAGGAGGAATAAGATAGAGAAAAACCATGCACCCTAGCAACTCAATGATATGAAAGTGTTTCAGAGGGTATCCTAATTGGATGAAGTCTCATTTAGTATTGAATTTGACAAGCAGAAGCCTTGAGGGTTCGATAAAACTCATAACTATGTGAAGCAAAGCATCTTCTAGAAATTACCGTACTAGTCCATCAATTTGATCCATCATAATTTTGACGTCATGCATATCAAGAAGAATATATTCGATAATATTTTCTATACTACTATGGATGTCAAGAGAAAGATGAAGGACAATCCTAAGGCTTAAGCAAATATGAAGAATATATGCAAGCATCCTCTATTAGAGCTGGTTGAGGTGTCACCTAAAAAATTTTTGAAGCCGAAAGCATCTTATACCTTAACAAGGAAGTAGTTGAAGGATGTTCGTGAATGGTGTAAAAGTCTTAAATTTTTAGAAGGTTATACAAGTAATCTAGCTCGATGCATCAATATCAAAGATTACAAATTCTATAGGCTAAAGAACCATGACTGTCATGTATTCATGTAATGATTACTCCAATTGGCTTGGCGTGATCTTCTTTCCAACTCCAAATAGAGTTCTTTGATCGAGCTTAGCCTTCTCTTCAAAGATATATGCTATCGAACTATCCACCGATCACATATCCAGTCTTGAGGCTAGCAGTGTAGAGACCATATACAAGTTGAAGAAGATATTCCCTCCCAACTACTTCGACTCCATGAAGCATCTCATGATTCATCTAGCATATAAAGCTAGGGTGGGGGCTTCAGTACAGTACAGGTGGATATATCCATTTGAAAGATACATGCACAATCTCAAGAAGAAAATAAAAAAAAATATCCGAGTTGAAGGTTTTATTGTGGAGGCTTACATAATAGAAGATATTTCAAATTTCAGTCGACACTACTTTAATCCCAGTATGCAAACCAAGCTGACTCATATAGGTTGAAATGATGACGGTGGTGCTACAAAATTAGAGTGGGAGATCATAATATTTGCCTATCCCACTCGAGAATTTTAGCTCGAGGTTCTCCAAATTTTCTCCGATATCGAACTTCAATAGATAGAGACATATGTTTTGCTAAACTATGTGGAGGTCGACCCATATGTCCTATAAGTATCTATCATAATTTTATCTCTTTAATTACTTATTTTAGTATACTTATCTTATGCATATTTAGACAATATGATGAGATACTGAAAGAAGAAAATCCAAGCATAACTGATGAAGAAATATCAACACAGCGCTCAAAGAATTTTGTATGTTAGTTTTGTCAATTGGTCATTCAAGATAGCAAGTCCATACCAAGAAAGCTAAGACCATTAGATTATAGATCTGAAAAATATGTGACATGCTATAGTGGCTATAACATAAACGATATCAAATTTTACACCTAGTAATATGAAAATTATAAAAGTATAATGAACAATGGTGTGTGTATAAAAGGCAGCTGGTGGAAAGATAAGCTGGAGAGTGACTACTATAGAATCCTTGAAGAAGTGATTAAGATGAGCTATATTGGAGGTAGTAGTCTTATTCTATTTAAATGCCAACAATTCGATACCGATAATGGTTTGAAGGTTGATCCACAGCACAGGCTTATTGAGATCAAACATGATCAAAAGCTTATGTCAACGACCCATTGTACTAGTTGCATGAGCTGCTCAAGTGTATTATACTTGTTTTTTATCAAGAAAAAAAGGAAGAAAAGATTGATGGGCTATATATAAAATTAAATCTCGAGCCATTCATTACGTGCTCGAAGAAGAAGAGCTTCAATTATCAAAATGCTTTTAAGAGGATGAGTTAGTAGGAGTTCATCAATCCTTCAATGATGTGGAATTGGATGCTCCAGGAATATGCCTATGTGAAGATGGACAACATGAGGACGTAGATCAAATTGAGATTATTTTAAAAGACAATCCTCCCCAAGAAGAGGAAGAAGAAGAAGAGAAAGAATTGGAAGAAAATACTGAAGGATACCAAACATCTAAAAAGGCCAATGAGTAGTGCCAAGTATATAATTTTTTGATCATTTTAATTACTTATCTTGCATCATTTTAAATCTTGCATTGACATCCATAATTATATAATTAATTTAGTAAATCTATTTATTTTTATTTTATAGAGCATATATCATGTCTTTTGGAGGCCTGAGCCATGCTAGTCTAGGATAGAGCTCTCGAGGAGGGAGTGATCACATGGCCAGTTCGTATGGTTCTTCACCTCTCATACTGGGCGGTAAGCTCTAATACTTTATATATTCTCATTTATGTTATTTTGTTATTTGTTAACTAATATAACATTCTTTGTATTAAATTTTTTGCGCTCAAGTTTGGAGGATAGGAGGTCACCAGTGATCCCATAGTCATATGCAATAGCGGCCGCTGGCTCTTAAACACAGTGCTGTGGTCGAGGACTTGCTAGGCTCACAACACCTCTAACTTGATCGGAGGATAGACAGATCATCCATATCCAAAGCCACTTGTAAGTACTACATACTTAATTAATATGTTTAGAATTTAGTAATTTTAGAGTTAACATTTATTCTTCGAAATCAATTTTGTAGCACATTTAGAGAGCCTTCAACATCTCGTGTCGTTACCAGGATCATATGCCAATTGATGCCGGGTCTGGTGAATGATTTCTCGAGTTGGCCATCGAAAGCTTGTGATGCAACTTATGAAATATTTCTGGTAAGTCAAAACTAGTTTAATTTATTCCTTCCCGATACATTGGTATTTTAATTACATATTAATACATGCTTGCTTCTATCTTGCAGGAGTATTATCAATTTGAGACTCTACAGGAAGAGAAGGCTGGCTGTCAAACCTTCGAGGAGGTGGCCATATGGAGGCTCCGAGATGGCCTCTATAATCTTAGGAAGTCCACCATCTAGCACTCTGGTTCCTAGTCACTATCGGATTGGAGGCCCTTTATGGATCACTGGATGCAGGTGGACATATGGTAGGCCCTCTACAACTAGTGGAGCAACGAAAAGTACTTCGATAGGCGGTAAAGGATCCAGTAGAATCGGGCCGTCCAGTAGAATTCGATCAGGCACACGAGCAGCTTGGTCGGCATACATGTTGTGACTGAAGACTAGGAAGAAATCAATACTAAAACTCTTCACGAGAACTATAAAAATTCTTATATGCATATTTTAATTAATTTAATTTTATTATTTACTTATTATAGACATGGCAACTGGATCATCCATAGATCAGTTGTAGTTGTGGCAGGCCACACATTAGTCTAGGAGGACTGGTGACTATTTAGATTCTATGTCATGATAGATGTCGATAAAATCTTCAAACTTTATTTACTAATTAAATTATTATAAGATCTAATTTTTATATTAGAATAATATATTTTTGAACTATGTAGATGCGTTATGCGGAGTACGTTGTTGAGTGGAATGGTGATGACCCATCTTCTCAGTGCTCCTTGATCTTGAGGGATGGCTCAGCACCATCGAGGGGGGTGAGTAGGAGCCAGGTCATAGGATTCGGCCATAGCTTCGACCCTCCACTATCTTCATATCCTTTAACATCCTCATAGGCCTCGATGTTTTAGACTTGGAGTAATGTGCACATGGAGGAGGTCGTGCAAAGACATTTGAGCAAGCGGCCTAAGTGCCTCCTGGATGCCATCTGTAATATAGTCATGGAGCTTCTCCAGAACCCACTACTATGTGACCAGTTGGATTCGTTATCCTATCTATCACATCAAATAATTATATTATTAAATTTTTTTACTTATTTTAAATTTTTATATTTAAAAGCTTCGTATATTTAGATTTGAATCCGAGAAGAAGATCTAGGGGCTAAAAATTCAATTTAACCATCCAATAAATGGGTTGGGATATCTATAGCTCCATATCATCAAATCGAATATATAGAAATAATCTATTCAAGAATCAAAATAGTGTATCGAAAGATATATCTCCATATCAAAACTTACTAATATTATTATATTTTTTTTATTATAGGATATTGGGACATCCGACTCTCATCCATCAGCTGCTGAGAGGAGTAGGAGGAGGAGGAAGTAGGCGACGACGAGGATTAAACCTAATTTTTTTTAATATATTATATTTTTTATACTACTTATAAAAAAAATTATATAATTTATATTTTTAATAAAATATAATTATTTTTAATTTTTTATTATCAGATTATCTTTGGATGTTAACTATAGTAGGTATTATGAATCATAATTTATTATGATTAATTAAAATAGATTTAAAAAATAATATTATTATTTTTTAAAAAAAATAACTATTAATATCAGTATTAGTAATGGTAAGTGCTATCGCTAATAACCATTAACGAAGGCTTTAGAAACAAAGGCACCATTGCTAATATTTCTTAAAATAAAATTTTTTACTTTATTTAAAAATTATAAAAAAAATAGATATGCCATTAGTGATAATATTAGCCACTAAAATACTATCGCTAATATTTCTTAAAATATTTTATTTTATTTGATTTAAAAATTTAAAAGATGGCATTAGTGATGGTAGTTTCTATTATTATTAAGTATTAGCAAGGCATTAGCCATGAAGTTGCCATTGTAAATATTTTTTTAAAAAAATTAATTTAGACATTGAAAAATTATTAGAGATGAAATTTTTCTATCTCAAAAGCCATCACTAATAGCTTTATTAGTGATGGTTAGTTTTGCCATCACTAATAATGGCAATTAGCGATAAGAGTTTTTTAGATTAGATTTTATGATGGTATTAGCGATGATAAGATTATTGGCAATGGTAAATTGACCATTAGCAGTGGCGTTTTGCTATCACTAATAGTTTGGATTCTTGTAGTATTACCTCCATTGGACATGCAAGCTTCACTATGAGAAAAGAGAAATTTTACAAGAGGAGATCATACTTTTTCAACCCTTATATAACAATCCCTCTTTCCTAACAAGAAGTACTCTCATTTATAAAGCTCTCTCTAAGAGATTCCCTATAGCTCAAATTTCTATCTCACTGCCTGGTAGTTTATTCAAAGCCCCTACTTCTGTTATATTATTAGTGCCTCTTGGCCTCTGCTCATCCACAAGTTTCTACCAAACTCCCTCTTGGCTACTTGCTGAACTCTCTCTCGACTGCTGCCTTCTGTGTCGTTGACCATAGGCTCCATAGGGCCTTTTAAAAGCCCCAAACCAGTCCAAACCATGTAAAAAATAGAGATGGGAGTCCAACTACAAGTCTAAATAGCCCCTGGTCATTTGATCAAAGCCCAAAACATCCCTGGACTATTGGATTATGCAATATTGCCCGATACTATGCCCATGCACTATGCATATACCGCGCCTACGGTGAAGCACGTTGAATCCTAGTGCACCACATAGTCCAAAATGATCAAATACCCCTATGCACTATGTGAAAATGAGGTACACCTCTTAAGGATCCATGCTAGACCGCATAACACTTCTAGTCCATGGTACACTATGTGAAATGTAGGGGGCCATGTGCTCGCATATTGGCACTGGACCATGTGGGTTCATTAGGCTACACGCTTAGCTAGGCCATGTGGCATGCTGGGCTGCACCTAGTTGCTAGGCCAGCCCCTCCTGCAAGCTATTCTTTACATAGGCTTTCTTCCTGAGATTTTTCTTGCTATGGATTTCATTATGGTCTCCTTATGGATCGAATTTAAGGTATTTTTCTTAATAATTCTCCATCTCGATTTGATATTCAGCCTCCACCTAACCTTGAGAGCTTTTTAGATGGTCTCGCCTCACCCCCATGCCTTAGGGCATATGCCTGCTGATCATATTGGAAAATGTATCTTAAAGCTAATCATCTAGATTATAGATGGTTGAGCTAAATATACTTATACTTAAATTATTAATAAATAAAATTATTATTTTGGTATTTTATTATTCTTGTGCATCTTCATGTGATGAACTCTCATGTGATGAAGTCCTTAGGACTATTTAGACTCGATAAAAGAGAATTTATCATTATCCTTAAAATCAGTTTACGATCAAATAATTCATTGTTGCCTAGGATGACAATGTATCGAGTGTAGGTTGTTGTGTGCCATAAGTGTTGGTTATTTTCTTAATCAAAAAGTATGGAGATACTGTTATAGCATGTAGGTGAAGTGTAAGGGTATATTTCATTGAACGTGACTCAACTATGGAGCTCTCTACTGTCAAGAGTTGCTTGCAAAGGATATGGGTATAAGTATCCCTTAGACCTGAGATCACCATGGTGACTTATAAACAACTTCCTGCACTTAGGTATCGGACTATCTAAATTTCTAATTCAGTGATGAAAGGCTACTAGATGTAGTCAAGTACTTATAAAATCGATGCATGAGTCAAGATGGAATTGATCCCTCCAAGTATTGGAGCAAGTGCATCACTGTATTTTAATTTAGCAAACCCTCAATCGGGATGGTCCATATGATGGATACTGAATTTTTGAAATACACTATGGATGAATTTTAGGATTGGTAGTAAATTCTAGATCATCCTTTGAGCATGGAGATCAAGAAGATAAATTGTACAATACCATATACCACAGGTTCATCACTATTGCGTTGCAATTTTTTGACCTATCTGAATATCGAGTATAATTGCTAGATAGTTACATCGATTGGTATAGAAAATTAATTTCTATGCTACCGACTTAGAATTCGAATCTATGGATACTACTACAAAAAAAGAACTATGATAGTGGTTCATAACCGCTGCCGTAGCCTAAAAAATCACTGTCATAGGCTATGGCAGCGATTATTTAACCACTGCTATTGAAGCCATCATTGTAGCTCTATAGCAGTGGTTATTGTAGTGATTTTAACCACTGTAATAGATCAACCTATAGCAACGATTATGTAACTACTACCATAGGTTATTTATAGCAGCGGTTACATAACCGCTGCCATAGGTAATCTATAGCAGTAATTTTTTAATCACTATCATAAGTCTAATGCAGCGGTTGGTACCATTTGCACCAAAAATCTATGGCAACGATTGGCACGAATACAGTAGCAGTTATAAAACCACTATCGTAGATCTTGAATAATTAAAAAAATTAAAATTTTTATTTTTTATATATTTTATCTAATAAATATAGATATATAACATGAGAAAATATAATAAATATAAAAATTATTCTAAAACACTAAAATTTTATTATCAAATAAAATTTATTATAATATTTTTTAAAAAAATAAAATACATCAAAAGTCTCCTAAATCTACATCATCATCATCATCATCGGGAGCCAAAGCTGAAGCTAAAGTTGGAGCTGGAGCTCAAGCTGGAATGCAGGCCAACATATTCTCAAAGCTCGTAACTCCAAAATGCACATTGAGCATCGACATCATGTCTCTCACGATGCCCTCTAAATGAGATGCACGCTCCTCAGCCCAATCTACCCGCGTCGCAGCATGATTTGCCCATGCCAATGTCTCATCAAGCTTCTTCCAGCTGAGGACATAGGAAGTCTATGAGGAGATGCTCACCTTGGATCAGTAGCTCATTGACGTATGTCCGGGCCTGCATCGTATCCTCCTAGAGTGCTTAGATCCCAAGATCTGAGACAGATGGCCATGGGGCCTAGAGGTATCCGGGCCCTCGCTCATGAGTGCATCTAACTAATCTTATAATTGTAAATCAAAATAAAATTTTATAAGAAATGCTATAATAATAATCATATATAGTAATATATTTAATATTTATAAAAATACGTTCGATCGCGGCGTTCATCGACCTACCCATCTTGTCCGTGCGGCTGGATCAAAAGATCTCGCTACAGCTGGGCATCACTCCATCTCTCATCAGCTATAATAAAGAATAAATTTATCAAAAAGATGATAAAAAATATGAATTTAAATTATCTAGTAAGATTTAGAATTAATTACCTCTCTATATACACGACTAGCCATAGACTCGCGACCTAGAGTGTGCGTATACTCCTGGGCTACACGATTCTTCTGATTCTAATGGGAGGTAGTCTAACAAGTATTCAAATAAATAATAAATATTTAAAAAATATTTAAATAAAACTTTAAGCATATTAAAAAATTTAAAAGTTAGAAATTTTATCTCGAACTCTTGGCTCCTCCAATGTCTAACCATCCTCTCCCACTGACTCGGAGGACAGTCCTATATCCAGAAAATAAGCTCCTCCGGAGTGTCTCATCGATGCTCGAGCCATCCGCTAAGGAGCTTGATCTTATAACCCTGATATAACTTCTTGATCTTCCTCAGTCGGACATTTCGAGTCCTCTCGTGATCGAGGAAGTCGTACCTCTTATGCACAAAGTTATCAAAAATTAGTTACAAAATTATTCTAATCAAACATATATAGTGTAAACATATAAAATGCATAAATATAACAAAGTTGCACGTACTTACCCATATCTCCTCTCATACCCGATCCTTGATGGCAGCATCCATCAAACGCCAGTCTTTGGGCTCTACGAAAATGATGTCCAACTACCTCACAAGCACTCCAAAAAATGAATGCATCTCCCATGCGATCTCTCCTACTGGCCTCCTCTTCACATCGTAATAGACCATCACCTAATGCTGGCGGTTCCACATGTATGCCATACATGTGGGACCATGAAATGTCCAGCTGGATAATGCACCTATAATGCAAATACGTTATGCAAATATATAAGTATATGAATACTATATAAAAAATAAAGTTGTGCTAATATAATAAAAATGTACACTCAGATGCCTACGTAGTAGCATGTGTCTCAGATATGGCTGACGGTAGAGGCTCAGCTATCGATGGAGTAGATGCCATCGATGGAGTAGATGTCGTCGGTGGAGTAGATGTCAGCGATGGAGGTCCCTGAGCAACCGATGTCGAGGTGGATGGAGTATGCTCCGACTGCTCCTCGGATGCTGAACTCCGTGTAACCCATCAAGGGGCAGGGATGAAAGCTAGATGGCATTTTAGTGCCATCATGATCTACAATGTTATTGAACATTAATCAATATAACATGTTAAATAATAATATTAGTATAGCATCAATAAATAGTCTCTAATATGTACACTAATCAATTGATGGGTCCATCGTTATGCAATGCAATAAATAAAAGCAACAAGATATAAACATCCAAAAAATGTTATGCAATAAATTATATAACATGAATTACATTCATAAATAATTAAGGATGAGCAACAGTCATAGATCCGATCTCTTGCATGAATCTTGGTGTTAATCTAAAAATCTAAAAGAAGAATAAAGTAGATGATGGTGGCACCTTAGGGCCTAAAGTTAGAACCTTAGAGAGACATATCAAATTCTATTCACTTAGAAGTTGAGCCGACTCCATGCCTGAGACATCCGACTCAGGTCCTCCCCCAGCTGGCTCAATCATGGCCCAAGCCAGTTTGGCTGCATATCCGAGCCGACTTGGCTGTGTGCCAACCCCTCGATCACTCCCTCTCTCCCTCTCTCGATCTCTCTCGCCGACGATGGCAGTGAGGCCGAACCCTTCCCTCCCAGCTTTTCTGTCTTTCGATCTTCCTTTCTCCCTCTCTCAATTTCCCTCATCGATAAGGCTGGACCCCATCCATCCCTCTCTCACTCTCTCGATCTCCCTCGCTGGCAAGGTCGGACCCCATCTCTCTTAGTGATGCCGACGAGGTTGGACCCTCTCCCTCCCTTTTTCGCTCTCTCGATCTCCCACTCTCCTTCTCTCAATCTCCCTTGCTGGCGAGGCCGGACCCCCTCCTTCCCAATGATGGTGGCAAGGTTGGGTCCCTCCCTTCCTCTCTCCCTCTCTCAATCTCCCTTGCCGACGATGGCAGTAAGGCCGAACCCCCTCCCTCCCTCCCTTCCTCCCACTCTCGGTCTCCCTTGCCGACGGTCGGCGAGCGACCGGCCCTCCCTCTCTTAATCTGTCGGTCTCCCTCTCAGTCTCTCCATTTCTTAGTTTCAGATCTCAAAATTGGGTTCGACCTTCTGGGATCCATTTAGATCCAGGTCTGGTACTTCAAGTATAGACCCATCGAGTATTCGAGCTCGGATCCAATATTAGTAATTAAAATTAGGTCTGGATCTGAATATCCAAGTTTCGATCTAAAAACTATGGCATACAGATAATTATAATATTTATAATAAATATTTATAATATTTATTATAAATATTTTATAAATTATTATGAATATACATGATAAATAAATAATACTATAAAATTTTTTAAAAAAATTATACCTATGACCATAGAGAGTGGGTCGCATCGAAAGCTTCAAGGGTCGTCTGTGATGATGCTAAAAGAGGACAATGGTACTAGAGGTAACCTACAAAATAAAAATAAGATAGTGAGATAGAGAAGAAAGAGAAAGAGAAAAGAGAGAGGGAGTAGGGGTGGTCGGAGATGGGGGGCTAGGGGGAGGGGGGCATAGTGACAAGGAGGGCCCGGGAGGCACAGTGATGGAGGGTCGGTGACCGGGAGGGTGAGTGTGGGGGCTGGGTGGGGGGTGGTGGGGAGGGGCAGTCGGGGATGGGGTGCTGGGGGGTGGGAGTGGCAGGATGGCAGGGAGGGGCAGTCGGAGATGGGGGGAAGAAGGGGCGATCGAGGGGAGGGTGGGGGCCCGAATGGAGGGTGGCGGGGAGGGACGGTCGAAGATGGATGGCTGGGGGCTGGCAAGAATGGCGGAAAGGGGCGATCGGGGATGGGGGGAAGGAGGGGCGGCTGGGGGGAGGGTGGGGGGGGCGGTTGGGGGGTGGCGGGTGGCATGGAGGAGCAGTCGGAGATGGAGGGAAGGAGAGGCGGTCGGGGAGGGTGGGGGGGTCAAGTGGGGGGTGGCGGGGAGGGGCGGCCAGAGATGGGGGCTGGGGTGGTGGAGAGGGCGGCCGGGATGGGGGGAAGGAGGGGCAGCCACGGGAGGGTGGGGGGGGCGGGGAGGGGGGCGGTCGGGAATGGGGACCAGAGGGAAAGGGGGAAGGAGGGGCAGCATCGATCATGGGGGAAGGAGGGGCGACACCGGGCGAGGGGGAAGAAGCCTCACTAATGATGAAGAGGACGGAAAAAGATAGAGAGAGATCGAGCACGCACAGAAGAAAAGCAAAAAAAATTTGGAGATTTTTAACCTAACCTACGATTGTGGTTATCAAACCGCTACCATAAATATACGGTAGTAGTTATCCAAAATCGCTGTCATAGATCTACGGCAGCGGTTATAACCGCTGCGGTAGATTTATAATAGTGATTTTTGATAATCACTATCATAGGTTGAAAATAATTTTTTTTTAATTTTTTTTTAAAATATTATATAATTTTAAAATTTAATGTCCATCTTCACCATTCATTATCTAAATAATTATCATTAAAGTATTGTCGCAAAAGGTCACTTCAATCCAATGGCCCTAGCTTCATCGATTAGAAAAATTTAATTTTGACGATCACAAATGATGATGCGATGATCTGATAGATGGAGATCTTCGATGGGTTCAAAAACCTATAATGATGATGTCGATGATGTTTGCAGCATACTATCAAAGTTTTACTTCAATTGGATATCATTATCATGGTCAATTTAGTACGAAATAATTTTGATTGTTAAATTAGAAATAAGGGATTAAAGGGTTAAATGGCGTTCAATTATGAGATAATTTTTTGGTTAAATAATTTTTGTTATAATTTTAAATATTTTATATGGTGATGATAGTAAAATTTAAATTATTTTCGTATGAACTATTCATGTTAAGCAGATATTGCAAAAGCACGAGCATAATAACCAGTGAAGTTTCAGAATGGTTATTAGGAGACGTATAGTTTTAGATCGTTCTTCATCTCATGAGTTGAATTTTATAATCACCATCATAAAAAATGGTTAAAGTAGTAGCCAAGATCATTTATAAAAAAAATTATCTCATAATCGGGCACCGTTTGGTCCTTTGATCACTTGTTTATCATTTAACGATAGAAACTAATCTATACTAAATTGACTAAGATAATGATATCTGATTGAAGTGAAACTTTGATAGTACACTACAAACATCATCGAGATCATCATTGCAGATTTTCGAATCCATCAAAGGTCTTTATCTATCAGATCATCGCATTATCATTTATGATCATCGAAATCAAATTTTTCTGATCAACGAAGCTAGGGCCATCGGATCGAGGCAACCTTTTGCGACGATAGTCTAATGATAATTATTTAGATAATGAATAGTGAAGATGGACATTAAATTTTAAAATTATATAATATTTTAAAAACATATATATATATATGGCAGCAGTTACAATTAACCACTGCTATAAATAAGCTTACAGCAGCGGTTCATACTAACTGCTGCTATAGATCCGACTTATGGCAGTGGTTTCACTAACCGCTACTATAATTCCAACCTATGGCAACGGTTATAATGAACCGCTGCTATAGGTCGATCTATGGCAGTGATTTTTTATAACCGCTGCTATAGGTCTGACCTATGGTAGCGGTTTTGAAAATCGCTGCCATAGTATGCACCGCCATAGATCATTTTTGTAGTAGTGGAGGTCATACATTATAGAAGTTCCTATCTGATCTGATGGTTGATTAAGAGTCCCAATGGTCTAGAACTCTATGGTCAAGAGTCCCACTAGACTGGGACTCTAGCTTTGTGGATTCCACTAGACTAAAACTCAAAATCTTACCTATTTAGGACTCTCTGATCATGAGTTTTATTGGTTTGGTACTCTATGATCGTGAGTTTCATTCGTTTGGGACATCGGATTCAAAAGTCCCACAAGTTTAGGACTCTTCAGGAGTTTCATATTGATGGAACTCTATTATTCAGACATCCATCCAATTAGGACTCTATATTTATTGGAGGATTAATTAGCTTAATTTAATTGAGTGATGAAGATTCGATCAAGTTTGATTGAATTTGATTCGATTGGGTTTGATAGGTCATGAGATGATCTCATCGCTATGGAAGATTTGACCCTGATTTGATCAAGGATTGGATCTAATTAATTTCTAATTTGATTAAGATTTACTTAGTTTGAATTTTGCCTAATTTTGTTGGATTTAACTTGATCTAATTGAGTCTGAAAAAATTGGTTTATTTGAAACCAATTTGGAAAGGTCAATTGGTTTGAATTTCAAACTCTTTTTTCTCCCTACGCCACTTTGACTTTATCCATGCCTTTCTCCATGCCCCTTTATTTTTTGCATGAGTTTTTCTCATACAAAAGAGAGTCTTGTGTGCCATCTCATTTCTTCTTTGACCTAGTCCAAGCGTTGGATCAGATTAAAGGCATTTAAATTTGAATTCGAATGAGTTGGAGATTGAAACAAGTTCAACCTCCCTATCTCATACATTCCCCATGCCAACCTTTGTTTGGCACCCATTTTTGAATGGTTCAAAGTATAGGCATGCTGATGAGAAGCCCCTCTATGTGTTTCTCAAAGTAGCATTGGTGTTGGAAATAGATAAGGTACTTATTTGAATTTAAATTTGATGGGAGGTTGAAAAAAGTTCAACCTCCAACCCTTATCTCTTCCATGCTATTACCCATCTTTTGCATGCCAATAAAAGGTGCTATTTTTTTGTGCATGCGTGAAAGAGAGAAAGGTTTTTGAGGTGGGAATTTCAAAGAATTTGGGTGCTCATTTTGGGCATGAGAATTTTTAGAGTGAAAGTGAGAAGACTCCTGCACCACTCTTTTCTTCCCATAAGCCACACTTCTAAATTTTTTTTTGTTATTTCTTGTTGCTCTTTAAAAATCCAAAAGGGTGGACCTAGGTAGAGGGAGAGTCCCTCTTCTCATAAAAATTTATTTCATAGAAAAATTCAAAAGAGAGTGGGCGTGAGAGCTTTTTTGGATATTAGGATCTCTGGTGTGTGTAAAACCCTAGAGTTGGGACTCAGGGTTCGGGTGGAGAGATTGAGCACTGTGAGTGCTCGATCACCACCATTTTTTAGCACCACCTCATCATCCTCCATAATATATGTTCTGATTTTTTGAAGCATTCAGGAGATTAGAAAGAAGGTGATCGATTGGATCAATCGAGATCAGCCATCAAAGGCCCCAGCGAGGAGCTAGCACTCCGGTGAAGTTGGTCGGGACCAAGAGTTCCATGTGGATCAACCATAGAGGCCAGATAAGTGTGTGGCCATAGCATGATGTCAGAGCATATTTTGGTGGATTCAGATCATGGAGATTAGCTATCCATGCACAAGTATCAAGTTCTTAACTCGAATCGATCAACAAATATAATTTACTGATCGATCGTATTTAAATTTTAAATTACATATTAGCATGTCTAGATCCTAAATGAGGTTTTCTAATTTGATCAATGCATGTGTAGGTTAGTTTTAGATTAATCTAATGCTTTCATTGCAATAATATTCAAAAAATATTTTGAAAAGCATACTAAAATCCTACGCGATTTCCTACAATCGTATCAAAGCAAGGGTTGCTTGACATGTTCTAATATGTCAATTAGAAAATATAAATGCTTTCATATATGATATGTTAGATCCAGATAACTCAGTAATCTAGGATGAATGAGCCACCTAGCCATTCAGTTATAAGGGACAAGTATGGTTTAAAGGCCATCTCCTTTCATTCAATGGAGATCCCTTATGGCGGTAGGGGTGCCACCATGAACTCATTCATTAAGATGAACAGTGAAAAAAAATTTTATGATTGAAATTATTTTAATTAGAAAGTTAAACTTGAATGTATTTAGATTAGATCTGAAAGGTAGATTCATGATTTAATTTTTATTATATTTTATTTTTTATTATGAAACTAGCAATATGATTGCTGTTTATGAAATGAGCTGACTCATTTGTGAAATGAGTCAACCCATTTAGTGAACAAAAAATTAAAAAAAAAATATTTTTGAAATATCAAACCCCAGCCCATCAACCCAAAACTTAATTAAAAGAATTAAGTATTATTTATAAAATCTAGAATTATGAATTAAAGATTCTAAGACATATGCATAAGCTGTGGGTTAAAGGGTTAGATAAAATAAGATCCATTAATTATGTTAGACCTAAGGTTAGTTAAAAAATAGATTAATCTAAAGTAATTGATTAAATCTAATCAAGTGTTGAATTAGATTAGCTCAAGGATACTCTAGACTCAACTTCAATAGTTGTAGTTGGATGGGTCCATGTCTTTAACGAGATCAATATGAACTTGATTCATGGCTAAGCAGTCTAGCTCAAAATTGCTAGGTTGATCAGATTAAATTTAATTAATCAGTTGGTGTTTAAGGTAAGTTTGGCAGATAAGATCGATGATTTTTAATTGAGAGCTACTCATACTGATTCGATCTTTGATGAGTTAATGGCATATCCTTGCCACTAATCTCACTTACCTGGCCGATATGATCGATTAGGATTTAATTAGATCACTTGGTGATTCGAGTTGACCCATGTCCCTAGGAATCATTTGACTGATTTTAATCAATAAGACTAAATTAGGTGCCCATGGACTTAAATTGATCTTAGTCCTAACCTATTAACTTATTGAAGTCAGTGGGAGGATTTGACATGGTGAAGTTAGTGAGAGAAATTTGGTCCATATTCTTTCTATCCTTAAATCACATATAACATAAATCCTCTAAATTATTAGATCCTTAAAATGACTAAGTTATGGGGATACCCAAGCAATAGCCTCCCATTAAGGTGAATAGTAATGAGTCCAATTTTTTGGGTAGATATTGAAGGTGCCTTACACCTGGTGTTCATCTAAATATTAAAATTACTATCCATCATATGATGATTAGGTCACACTCTCTTAATGGTGATCAGGTTAGCCAGATCTTTCTTCGGGCCTGGTTATCATTGGTTTGATGCACCAAAGTCAATCATAATAATTGTTGGACCTAACCAAACCTTTTTAGTGGAGGCCATAGCTTACTGAATTAGCTTCTGAGGCAAAATCTAATTACTAAAAATTATTTAAAAAAATAATTGGTTGTGAACCTACCTATAGATGCACACCAGTTAGCTAGAGCTTTCCTCAGGCCCATCCATAGTCTATGTGGATTCCAGTACCCATAAAGGAGTTAGTGTAATTCCTCAAATTAGAGGTAAAGGCTATCAATTCATTAAAAATAGTGAAAGAACTTTTAGACTAAAGTCCAAGTCTTTAGGATTAATTAATTTAAGTACTAATTAAATTTCATATTTTTCTTTTAGATAAATAGAATGGCTAGAGTAAGTCAGCTCCGTTCACTATTGGATAGTGGTAAGTATTTAGGACCTAAGAACGAGGAGTCTAGTGTTGACTCTAATCAGGCAAACTTGAAGAGAAATTATCCTTTTGATCCGAATAGGCTGAACAGAAGAAATCAGCAAGTAATTGTTGGTCAAGACTGTTATATAATAATACCTTGCAATTTCTCCATATGTGATACATCTACTTGGATATTAGATACCAAAAGTCTGATTCATATATGCAATTCATTGCATGGACTTCAAATTGATAGATAGTTTGAGAATGATGATAGATTCCTTAATATTAGGGATGGAAGTAAAATTTCAGTCCTAGCATTGAAAATTCTTGAGCTATTTTTCAAAAATAATAATATTATTTTAAGTGACTATCACTATTGTTCATCTTTTATGATGAACATAATATCTATTAGGCTTTTGGCCTAGGATGGTTATTATTTATCAATAAAAAATTATTATGATATCATTATGAATGGTATTACAATAATGTAAGGATAATTAAGAAATGACATTTATATTTTATCATAGTATATTAGTATAATGTACATGTCAAATAAATATTCAAAACTAGATAATGTCACTGATGCTTATCTTTGGAACTATAGGCTCAATCATATAAACATAAACAGGATCAACAAGTTAGTTAAGGAGCATATTCTTGACATCCATGATTATGAATCATTGAATACCTGTGAGTCCTACCTTCTTGGTAAGATGACAAAATCATCCTTTATTGAAAAAAATAAATGGGCCATTGAGCTTCTAGGTCTAGTACATACTGATGTATGTGGACCTATGAATATATATGCTAGAGGTGGATATTACTATTTTATTATATTTACTGATGACCTATCTAGGTATGGATACGTCTATCTTATGAAAAGTAAATTCGATTCGTTTGAAATATTTAAATGATATCGAAATAAGGTAGAAAAATAAGTTAGAAAGAGTATTAAAACTCTTTAATTTGATTGAAGAGGTGAATATCCTTCCAATAAATTTTTGATATATCTAGGAGAAAATGGGATTCTCTCTCAATGGACCCCTCCTGAAATACCACACCATAATGGTCTATCTGAAAGGAGGAATCGAATCCTATTGGATATGGTTCGATCCATATAGGATTTTTGAGTCTGCCAATTTCATTCTGGGGGTATGCACTCGAGACTGCTTGTTTTATTTTGAACAATATTTCGAGCAAGTCTGTCGCAAAGACTCCATATGAGATATGAACTGGGTGTTGGCTGACACTCTCTCACTTTAGAATTTGGGGATGTCCGGCTTATATAAAATATTTATAATCAGAAAAGCTTGGAGCTAGATCTGATAAGTGCTTATTCATAGGGTACTCCAAGAAAACTAGGGGTTATTACTTCTACTTTATTGAAGAACAAAAGGTGTTTGTCAGCAATTGGATAGTCTTTTTTAAAAAAGAGTTTTTTATGGAAGGAATAGCTGTCACTAATATTGAGCTTAGTGAAGTTTGATAGGTGGAAGAACCGACACATTCTAGTGAACCTATAGAATTGGATTTGATAAGATCAAACCCAAAGCCCATTGAAGTGGCACCAAAAAGATCTGGTAGAGTACCATGTCAGCCAGATAGATACTATGGTTTCTTGATCTGGGATGGTGATTCTATTGAACTCAATGAGAATGACGAGGATCCGAGCACCTACATGGATGCCATGTAGAGATCTAACTCTGATAAGTGGCTGGAAGCCATGAAGTCCGAAATAGAGTCCATGAAGGTCAACAATGTATGGACACTGATTGATCCACCGAAGGGATAAAATCCATTGGGTGTAAATGAATTTTTAAAAAAAAAAGGGGCACAGATGAAAAGGTGGAGACCTATAAAGTCTATCTGGTTGCTATGAAATATCATCAGCATTATGGTATTGACTATGACGAGATATTTTTTTCGATGGCAATGCTCAAGTCCATTTGGATCATGCTTGCAATAGCGGCATACCTAGATTATAAGATCTGGCAAATGGATGTGAAGATAGCTTTCCTAAATAGAGAGCTGGGCAAAGAGATGTATATGATATAATCTGAGGGTTTCACATCTACAGATGAGTCCAAGGTGTGAAAGCTACAGAAATTCATTTATGGATTGAAGTAGGCATCTCAGAGTTGGAGCCTACATTTTGATAAGGTAATCAGAATATATGGCTTCATTAAGAAAGAAAAAGAACCCTGCATGTATAAATGAACTAACGATTTTGTAATTATATTTTTTGTACTATACGTGGATGATATTCTCTTAATTGAAAATGACATCCCTACATTATAGAAAATAAAGGTCTGGCTGTCGTCGTAATTCTCCATGAAGGACTTGGGAGAAGCTTCATATATCCTAGGAATAAAGATCTATAGGGATAAATCTAAAAGGTTGCTTGGGTTGTTCCAATCCACATACATTGATACCGTGCTGAAGAGATTCAACATAGAGAATTTCAAGAAGGGCTATCTTTCGATAGGCTATAAAATTTTTCACTCGAAGAGGGATTGTCCAACAAATCCTCAAGAGAGAGCGTATAAGTAGAATACCATATGCTTCGATAGTTGATTCTATTATATATACCATGACATGTACGAGACCAGACATGGCATACTCACTAAGGGTAGTGAGTAGATACTATCTGATTCAGATAAGAATCACTGAAAAGTTGTAAAGATAATCTTGAAGTATTTGAAAAATACCAAGGACTAGTGGCTCATCTATGGAGATACTGACTTAAAACTTATAGGATACATTGATTCTAATTTTCAGATAGATCATAATGATAGTAATAGTGTGTCAGGTTACGTGTTTATCCTAAATAGTGGAGTGGTCTGCTGAAAAAGTTTCAAACAACATACTATGGTCGATTCTATGTGTGAGGTGGAGTATGTCACGACATCCGATGCTGCGAAGAAAGCTGTGTGGCTATGAAAGTTCATCAACGAGCTGAGAGTGGCACCCTTCATGGATGGTCCGGTTCTGCTATACTATGATAGCACTGGAGCCATAGCTCAAGTGAAGGAGCCGAAGGTATATCAGCACACCAAGCATATTCTAGGTCACTACCATCTTGTGCGAGAGATCGTGGAATGAGATGACGTCGAGCTTCAGATGATCGACGAAAAGAAGAACATGGTCGACCCCTTTACTAAGGCTCTCAGAATCAAAGAGTTCGACAATCACAAATGAAAGATGGTATTCGATACTATTCTGAGTGGCTTTAGTCTAAGTGAGAGTTGTTGGAAAATATATCCTAAAGCCAATTATTTAGGTTGTAGATGGTTAAGCTAAATATAATTATACTTGAATTATTAATAAATAAAATTATTATTTTAGCATTTCATTACTCTTGTGCATCTTTCAGTAATGAACTCTCATATGATAAAGTCCTTAGAACTTTTTAGACTCAACAAAGAAGGCTTTGTCATTTAGTCCTTAAAACCAGTTGACGACCAAATGATTCATTGTTGTCCAGGACGACAATGTATCGAGTGTAGGTCATTGTATGCCATAAGTATTGGTTGTCCTCTTAACCAAGAAATATGAAGATACTATTATGGCATGCAGATAAAGTATAGGGGTACATTTTACTAAACGTAATCCAACTACGGAGTTTTCTATTGTAAAGAGTTATTCGTAAAGAATATGGGTATAGGTGTCCCTTAGACCTAAGATCACCATGGTGACTTGCAAGCAATTCACTGCACTTAGGTACCGGACTATCTAAATTTTTAATTTAGTGACGAAAGGCTACTAGGTGCAGTCAAGTACTTATGAACTCGGTGCATGAGTCAAGATGGAATTGATCCCTCCAAGTGTTGGAGCAAGTGCATCACTATATTTTAATTTAGCAAACCCTCGACCAGGGTGGTCCATGTGAGGGACGCTAAACTTTTGAAATATACTATAGATGAATTTTAGGATTGGTAGTAAATCCTAGATTGTCCTTTAAGCATCGAGGTCAAGGGAATGAATTATACGGTAACCATATGCCATAGGTTCATCATTGTTGCATTACGATTTTTCGACCTATCCAGACGTCGGGTACTATTACTAGATAGTCACATCGATAGGTATAGAAAATTAATTTTTGTGCTATTGATTTAGAATTTAAACCTATGGGGTCAGACACAATAGGAGTTCCTACGTGATCTGATGGTTGATCAAGAGTCCTAATGGTCTGGGACTCTATGGTCAAGAGTCCCACTGGACTGGGACTCTATGACCAGGAATCTCACTAGACTGGGACTCTACCTTTATGGCTCCCACTGAAACTTAGAGTCTTACTTATCTAAAATTCTCTGATCGAGAGTCTCACTGGTCTAGAACTCTATGATTGTGAGTTTCATTCATTTGGGATACTGGGTTCAAGAGTTCCACTGGTTTGGAACTCTTCAGGAGTTTCATATTGATGGAACTCCATTGCTTAGACACCAAGCCAATTGGAACTTTATATTTATTAGAGGATTAATTAATAATTTAATTTCTAATTAGCTTAATTTTATTGAGTAATAAGGATTCAATCAAGTCTGATTGAATTTGATTCGATTAGATTTGATCCGATCAGATCATGAGATGACCTAATCGCTATGGAAGATTTGACCCTGATTTGATCAAGGGCTAGACCTAATTAATTTTTAATTTAATTAAAATTTAATTAATTTGGGTTGAGCTTAATTTGGTTGGGTTTAACGTAATCTAATTAGGTCTGGAAAAACTTGTTTAGTTAAAACCAATTTGGAAAGGTCAAGTGATTTGAATTTCAAACTTTTTTTTCTCCCTATGCCACTTTGACTTTGTCCATGCCTTTCTCCATGCCCCTTTATTTTTTGCAAGAGTTCTTCTCACACAAAAGAGAGTCTTGTGCACCATCTCATTTCTTCTTGGAACTACTGCAAGTGTTGGATCAAATTAAAAGCATTTAAATTTGAATTTGAATGAATTGGAGGTTGAAACAAGTTCAACCTCCCTATCTCATCCATTCCCCATGCCAACCTTTGTTTATCGCTCATTTTTGAATGGTTCAAAGTGTGGGCATGCTGATGAGAAGCCCCTCTAGGTGTTTCTCAAAATAGCATTGGCGTTGGAAATGGATAAGGTACTTATTTGAATTTATATTTGATGGGAGGTTGAAACAAGTTCAACCTCCAACCCTTATTTCTTCTATGCTATTTTCCCATCTTTTGCACATCAATAAAAGGTGCTATTTTTTTGTGCATGTGTGAAAGAGAGAAAGGTTTCTGAGGTGGTAATTTCAAAGAATTTGGGTGCTGGTTTTGGGCATGAGAATTTCTAGAGTGAAAGTGAGAAGACTCTTACGCCACTCTTTTCTTCCCACAAGCCACACTTCTAAATTTTTTTTTTTGTTATTTCTTGTTGCTCTTTAAAAAGGGGAGCCTAGGCAAAGGGAAAGTCCCACTTCCCATGAAAATTTGTTTCATGAAAAAAATTCAAAAGGGAGCGGGCGTGAGAGCTTTTTCTGGATATTAGGATCTCTGGTGTGTGTAAAACTCTAGAGTTGGGACTTAGGGTTTGGATGGAGAGATTGAGCACTGTGACTATCCGATCACCATCACTTTTTCATCACCATCTCATCATCCTCCATACTACATATTCTAATTTTTTGGAGCATCCAAGAGATCAAAAAGAAGATGATCGATTGGATCAATCGAGATCAACCATCGAAGGCCTCGATGAAAAGCTAGCACTCTGATGGAGCTAATCAAGATCAGGAGCTCTATGTGGACCAACCATAGAGGTCAGACAAATGTACGGCTATAGCACAACACCATAGCATATTTTGATGGATTCAGATCATGGAGATTAGCTATGCACGCACAGGTATTGAGTTTTGAACTCGAATTGATCAGCAAATATGATTTGCTCATCGTATTTAAATTTTAAATTACATATTAGTATGTCTAGATCCTGAGTAGGGTTTTTTTATTTGATCAATAAATGCATAGATTAATTTTAGATTAATCTAATGCTTCTTCTATAATAATATTTAAAAAATATTTTGAAAAGTATGCTAAAATCCTGCATGATTTCCTACAGATCATGGATGGGCAAACATGGGAGTCGAGTCAGGCTGCTCGATCCCATCTCTATCATCTACTATGTTCTATCTAATTTGAGACTTGCTTAAGGTAGCCTCCTGTGGAAATAAGAACTTCATCCCATGATGTCGCCTATTGTCCTCCTAAGTCTCCCATCTCATACTCGATCCACCTACACCTAGAGCTCCATCTCGCTATGGGCTCCTACTAGCTTCTGAAGCTCCACCTCATGCTGAGCTTTCTACCATTTCTATGATAGTTGGCATCTTCTCGCATATGAGAGCATCAATCAACTCTTTTTAGATGAGCACAGCTTTCACCCTCACTTGCCATAAGAAAAAATTGCTCTTCTAATCAACCAGTTGATCTCCATCTTGATTGAGCCTATCTTCTCCATCATCTTTAATCTTGATCAATACTGCAATAGTCTAACGCTCTCCTACGATTTGGCTCTGAGGTACAATCTGGCTTTATTGGTAATCCTGGCTTTGATATCAATTATTATGATCAAATCTGCTTTGATACCAAATATCATGATACCACATACTCTAGCACCATCTCTTAGAAAGATCTCTCATGTAGAATACGGATCCTCCAAGTCTAGGATCAGTACATTGGTAATAATATCGATACCACAATAAAAAAAAAGAAGAAATAAATAAAAGAATACAATCAAATATGTAGATTAAGCTAAGGCTTACCTCCATGGGGCATGCAAGCTTCACTATGAGAAAAGAGAAGTTTTACAAGAGAAGATCATACTCTCTCAATCCTCATACAATAATTTCTCTCTCCCAATAAGAAATACTCTTCTTCACAAAGCTCTCTCTAGGAGACTCTCTGTAGCTCGGACTGCTATTTACCGATGCCTCTCGATCTCTGCTCGGCCATAGGTCTCTATCGAACTCCCTCTTAGCTGCTTGTCGAACTCTCTCATGACTACTGCCTTATCTACTGCTGTCCATAGGCTCCACCAAACTAGTCCAATCCATGTCTAAAATAGAGACAAGAGTCTAATTACAAGTCTAAATAGCCCCTAGCCATTTGATTAAAGCTCGAAACATCCCTAGACCATTGGATCGTATAATGCCGTTGGATATTGTGCCCGTGCACCATGCATAGACTATGCTTATGGTGAACCATGCCGAATCCTAGCGTGCCACATCACTCAAAAATAACTGACCTCTTAGGGGTCCATGCTGGACTGCATAACACTTTCGGTCCATGGTGGACCGCATGAAATGGAGGGCGCCGCACACTCACATGCTAGCATTAGGCCATGCACTTTCCTAGGCCATGCACCTCATTGGGCCGCATGCCTGGTTGGCCTGTGTGCCTAGCTAGGCTACACAGCATGCTGGACTGCACCCAACTATTGGACTAGCCCCTCGTGTGGGCCGTTCTTTGCATGGACTTCCTTTCTAGGCTTTTTCTTGCTGGGGACTTTACTGTAGGCTCCTTATGGGTTGAATGCAAGGCATTTTTCTCAAGAATACTTGAACTATGTGGAATGCTACTCAATAGAGAGCTGAAATACAATTTCATTGATTATTAGTAATAAAAGTACTAAACCTAATATTATAGTACTTACTATGGCACACCTTGAGATTATCAAAGGTTGGCTATTTAGTGCTCTTCTCATCTAGTGATCTCAGCTCTTTGGATCTAGTCCTTCTACTTAGGTTTCCCAGTTATTGATCTTTTAGGCTAATGAGTAGGATCCTCCTAAAGAATATTGCAGCTCCATTGAAGATTGAAGTGATCACCTTAGCGATTGGCTTGTTGTTGTTTTATTTATCTGTCATGCCCTCGATCCAAGATCATGAGCCAAGATATCATTGCAACTACCATATACTTATGAAAAACTCTCTCCATAAGCATGCATAGCATTCCAAACACGATATCAATGCATCACACTAAAATTAATTTAAATAACTAAAGCCAAAAATTTAGTTAATTAACCAATCAAATGGATAACCAAATTTAGGTCTTACATCAAACAAATCTCCACTAAAAATTTTAAATGATAATAATAAATCTAAGCCCAAAGAAGTTGATATTGCCAAATCTTGCTTCTAATGTCACTTCCAAGTAATACACACATTCACAATTAAATATCTAAATCTAAAATAGAAAGAAGAGATAATGAGCTCGACGGTCTAATAAGTAATGAATACCTTAACTAGATAACTCATGTTATTGTATAGGATTCGATAGTCAAATTATAATTTATCATTTATCAATGCATAAATATAATCAAATTTATTTTCAAAATACAAGTACAATAATTGCAATATCTTTCAAATATTCATATACATAATCATATATTTGATTCAAAACTAATATAGTTAATAATCAGATTCCAAATAAATTTCATTCAACTCATCAATCTTTAACTATGACCATATTTATATCTTGTGGCCCAACTAGAATATCACACTTATACCCTATGGTTGGTCTGGAATATCATATTTATACCCTATGGCGAGGTTAGAATATCATACTTATATTTTTTGGGAAGGCCGAAATACCATAATTTTACATTATGGTGGAGCCAGAAATAGAATCATAAGCTCAGTAATAGTTAGAGTGCCAATGTATATCTTCTAATTAATAAGATTTAAACTATAGTCAGCCTAAGAGTCCAAATTTGATTCATACCAAAATTTTTTTTATAGAATAACACATATTTTATAATCAACCAAATATGCATATACAATTTTAGATTAATAAACAATTATAGTAATAGTCCAATAAATATTTTTTCAAAATTCCATATTAATTTCCATTCAAACATAATTTCAAAAAAAATCATAAACTACATAGAAATCAATTAGTAATTTATTTGGTGTTCAAAATAATATAATAAAAATCTAGAGAAGGTGGATTATTACTTATTCATACGTGCCGCAATCAATCCAAATAATTTCAAAAAAAATTTTCAAACACTTCAATTCATAAATCATATCGCAATATCCCATGTTGGACATCTTCTTGCTGAGATAGATACATCCTATACATAATTAAGTTGAAGAATTAGAAAGGATATGAATAATTAAAAAAAATAAAAATTGATGAATAATCACATCCAATGATCCAGGTCAGTTTAGTCATCTAACTTTATCTAATCAAATCAATAGGATATAGATGAATCAGGAGAGATCGAGGATGATCAAATTAGTAGTGTCCAATAAGAGTCAAGATAGAGGCTGTCATGTTATCTAATGACTAGAGATCAATTTGATCAACTAACTTTATTTAATCAAGATCACTAAAAATGTAAGGATTTGATGAAGGATAATAAAAACTAGATCCTATAATGCTTGACAAAAGCATAGATGCTGCAAACATGCTGCCTGACCAATATGATGATTTGAAGTCTCTTTATTGGCTCAACTCAGATTCAAAGGAGTAGAGCTAAGACTCTTCACTAGATTCATAAATCAAGTAAAAAGAGAATGATAAAGGAGAAGAGAGAGAAACTAAGAGGGTGAAACAAAGCTGACTAGACAATCCTATTAAGCATTCTAATCATCTAATCAAAGTAACTTTATCAAATCATAATTGAATTAGTTATAGATGGTTCAATAAAAAAAATCATGGGTGATCGAATTTGGTAGTATCTAATCTAGTTAGGGTAGGTGTTGATACATTATCCAAAAATCTTGGGTTAAGATCTTTTCACCAGGATCGATCAAGATCAATGAAAGAATATCTATCAATCCTGGAGAGAGATCCATGAAGAGAGAGAAATAATTTAGAGAAAAAATATTAAAGAGAGAGAAACTAGAGAGAGAAAGTGGGAAGAGAGATGAAGGTAAGAGGATGAGAGAGAAACTCTCTTCTTTTTTCTTTTCTTCCATTTTTTTCTTTTCTTTCTTCTCTCTACTTTCTTTGGTTAACAAGGGATTGGTTTCCCCTTCTCTCCTCAAAGGAATAGAGGGCCTCCTGCTAGTAGTAGCTAGGATAATGGTGGTGCTGTCGAGAGGCCTGTCACCGACGGTCGGCAATGAGAAGGGCTAGAAAAATTCAAAAATGGGCAAAAACCAAGAAAAAATAGAGGTTCAATCTTCTAAAAAAAATCTAGTGATTATCGGTCAGAATCAAAGCTCCTAAGGACCGAGGAAGATGGGGAAAGGTTTACTAAAGGATCTCAAGCACCTACTTGGTTTTTCCAGCAGCTGTTGAGCTAAATCCGGTGTACATGGTGAACAACCTCTAGAAGAAGAAGAAGAAAAGAGAGCTTTTCCAATGAAATTCCATCCCAAATCTCAGACCTTCGATATGGAATGGGGCGGAAGGGTGGAAGGATCTTAAATAGAGCCAAAATTCTAACTCTTGTAATCCTTCTTGGCATCAATATTCTCTCTAACGAGTCTGATCGCTGTCGTAAACAGTCAAAAATAAAACTTAATACACAACTATATAGATAGGATGAGTCGGGATTGTATCCACAAGGATCATATTAATTATATTTATATAATAAATTAAAAATAAGATTTAGATTAATTAATAGTTGATTAATTAAAAGATTATTTAAATTAATTAAAAAAATAAATTAAATAATAAATTAATTAAGATGAAAAGTTGCAAGTATAGAGATGGATTCTCAGAATTTTAATTGATCACTTATTTGATAGTTGGTATTCTTTTTAATATAATTTAATTGATATCTAATCAATAAAGATATAATCTATCTTAGAGAGCACGACCTATATCCTTAGATCACAGCTCGTTCCTTAAAGTTATAGGCTAGTTTAAATTGATTTAGATATAAAAAAAAAAGAATTAACCTAAATATAATTTATTTCAAGAGCACGAATCATACCTATAGATCATGGCTCATCTCAAGGGTAATAAACTATTCTAGATTAATTATAAAAAAATAAAGATATAAAAATTTTATAACTAAAAACAGTCTTTATTGCAAATTTAAAAAATATATAAAAGATAAAAAATAGAAAATACCATCAAAATAAGATCATAATGTTCTCTTGAGAAAGAGAGGATTAGCCAGACATCAAGAAGCTTCTCACTGAAATCTTCATTCTTGAACTTGAGGTCTTCCTTCCAACAACTTAGCAGGGATCAAGAGCAAGATAAAAAGATTTTATGGAGAAATAGGGGCTTTTGGTTTGTGGAAATTTAGAAGAAAAAAGAGGGAAGAAAAGTTTGGAGAGAGAAAGAAGAAGAGGAAGGGTAGGCTGTTAGGAGAAGAAAGAAAGAGAGAGAGAAAGAGAGAAAGAAGGGCCAAGAGAAGGCTTGGGAGGCCGTTGGTGGCTGTTCTCTTGTGGCGTCAAGATGATGGATTTAAATAGAGGAGAGGGTGAGAGAGAGTTTGGTTAAGAAGAGATTTGTAGAAGTTTATATTAGAGTAGGATTTGTGCAACTGAGACCGCTCTTACTGTTTGCGAAGATCCGATTACGAATCCACATTAGTGCATTGCCGCTATGTGCGCCCGCATCAGACTCACGGATCCATTAGGAGAAGAAATGCAAAAGTCATGAATCCGCTAAGAAAATCTCACGAACCCGCTAAGACAAACCAATGCCTAAAAATACATAAAGAAACTTTTGTTTCTTTATAATGACACATATATCCTCTAAGCATTTCTTGCATAGTATCTTCATTTTCTGTAATACCGTATGCATCCTTCTTTTGATTTAATTTTATTTTAAGTCCGATTTGCTCCAAATTTTTTTTGTTGTGATCCATAAATCGAGCTCTTTTCATCCATAGTTTTTTTCTACAAAAGATAAAATAAAAATATCAATTCTTAAGAAATAAGGATAAATTAATTAATAAAATAATAAATTAATACTTTTATACATATATTTTATATGTTTATCATATCCTCAACTTAAACTTTGCTCATCCTCGAGTAAAATAGATAGATTAGCAATATATACCGACTTAGCCTTGAAGTAAAAGTTAGGTTTAGATACTCCTAAAGGCTACTGAGACCCGATCAGACCATTAAAGAGGTACATCATCGGATTACCAATTTGACCCAATTAATGTTTGAGTCTTAGCCATCAAAATTTTTAGAGCTCTTCTTTCACCAACTTTCAACTTTATTCTCTAAATTCTCTAACTTGATGTGAGCTAGATTTATTGTCTTTCTTGCAATTTAGTCCCCTTATTATCCTTTTTTTTTTTATTCTTGCATCCCCATCTTTTGACGCGAACCACAACACTTACTTAGGTGAAGAGAGCCCAGTTACTCAGCGAGATAATGCTAAATCTTTTTTTTTCACACTACCCATCTTTTTATGCAAACCATAATGCTTACTTAGGTGAAAAGGCTCGATTACTCAATGAGAAATCAATTATTATTATTATTATTTTATTATTTTTTGATAAATTTTAAGGATGACTTTTGCATATTTTGATATTTTCATCCAACTCTCATGAAGTAGATTTTTTATTGAGATCAATAAGAAGAAAGTTCTAGAATCACTCTTAAAATTTGGTCTGGTCTAAATCCTTTCATTTATTAGATATTTTAGTAATTTATTCCTTAGTATCTCTAAAATTTTCTAGATTGTTAATCACTCATTGATTAGGATGCCTAATTAACTCTTAATCAAAATAAAATTAAGGTATATAAAGCTAATTATTTCAAATCATACTTGAGGACTCATAAGTTTAAAGTTAATTATCCTTCCTCCTAACTTAATTTCCATTGTCCTCAATAGAAGAAGAGAAAAATAAAAATATTTATCAAGAAAGGGTACCAACTGATTTATTGTTTGTAGATCCTTCATAATATTTCATCAGGTTCATACAGGATATTTATTGTGCTCCTCCCAACTTTATTGATTTCCTACAAAAACAAAAACAAAAAAAAAACTAGAAAGCTGGAAAAGAAGATGATGGGTTGCCTTCCAATAAGCGCTAAGTTTAATGTCTTCAGCCAGACTAAGCAAAAAATTTATGATGATTTATAGAGCAGTTCAACTAGATCCATAGACTCGATTTGCTCTCCATCCTTTATACCATCCATATAAGGTTTGATCCATTGGCCATTAACCTTAAAGGTATTTTCCTATTTTGGATCTCTAAGTTCTACGGCTCCATGGGAAAAAACTTGGATCACAATGAATGGTCCATTCCAACGTGAGCGAAGTTTTTCAGGGAATAGTCTTAACCTAGAATTAAAGAGCCATACTTTTTGGTTAGGTTCAAATGTTTTTCTTGAGATGATTTTATCATGGTAAGCTTTGGTTCGAGCCTTATAGATTTTAGCACTCTCATATGCCTCGTTATTTAACTCTTCTAATTCATTTAATTGCAATCTCCTTTTTGACCCTGCGTGTTTCATATCAAAGTTAAATTTTCTTATTGCCCAATATGCACAGTGCTCTAATTCTACCAGTAAATGATAGGATTTTTCAAAAATAAGTCGATAAGGAGACATTCCTATAGGAGTTTTGTAAGCAGTACAGTAGACCCATAGTGTATCTTCCAATCTCTCAAACCAATCTTTACGATCGAGCCTAATCATTTTCTCTAAGATCTTTTTTATTTCTCTATTTCACACTTCAACTTGTCCACTGGTTTGGAGGTGATATGGGGTGGCTATTTTATGTGTGATCCCATATTTCTTCATTAAAGCTTTAAAGTGCCTATCTATGAAATGCGTACCCCCCATCACTAATTATAGCCCTGAGGCAATCAAACCGACTTATGATATTTTTATGGATAAACTTGATTACCATCTTATGATCATTGGTTCGTATTGCTATAGCTTCTATCCACTTTGAAACATAATCTACTGCCACCAGAATATACTCATATCCATATGAGGAAGGAAAGGGGCCCATAAAGTCAATTCCCCAAACATTAAAAATTTCAACCACTAAAATCGGAGACAAAGACATCATATCTTTTCTAGAAATATTTCTCGTTTGTTGACATCTTAAACAATTACGGTAGAAATCATGAGCATCTTTAAATAATGTTGGCCAGTAAAATCCACTTTGAAGCACTTTTGCTGTCGTTTTCTTTTCACTAAAATATCCCCCACAAGCTAATGAATGGCTAAAAGTTAGGATACTTTGAAATTCACTCTTGAGGATACATCATTGGATGATTTGGTCTGGGCAAATTTTGAACAACTCAGGTTCTTCCCAAAAATAGTGTTTTACTTGGAAAAAGAATTTATTTTTCTCTTATTGGGTCTAATGGGATGGAACTTATCCTATCGCCAAGTAATTAACTATATGTGCAAACCAGAGAAGTTTATTAGAAGCTGTTGAGAAGAGTTGTTCATCAGAAAATCTATCTCCAATGCTTTCACTATTGTGTTCTACCAAGATCCTTAAGATATGATCTGCTACTATGTTTTGGGAACCCTTTTTATCTAAGCTTTCAAGGTCAAATTCTTGCAACAAAAGGATCCATCTAATCAGCCTAGACTTTGTATCCTTCTTTGATAGCAGATATTTTAATGCAGCATGGTCAAAGTAGACTAAGACCTTGGAGCCCAGAAGGTATAACCTAAATTTCTCTAAGGCAAACACAACTGTTAGCAATTCTTTCTCGATGGTGGTGTAGTTCAATTGACCATCCAAGAGAGTTTTGCTAGCATAGTAAATTATATGAAGTTCCTTATTGAATTTTTGTCCTAATATTGTCTCGACCACATAATCAGAAGCATCACACATAATTTCAAATGGTAGAGTCCAATCCGGTGGTTTGATAATTGGTGCAGTAGTTAGTGCTATTTTAAGTTTATTATAGGTGGCTAAACATTCTTCATTAAAATCAAAGAAATTATCTTTAGCTAAAAGATTGCATAAGGATCGGAAAATTTTGCTAAAGTTCTTAATAAAGTGTCTATAAAATCCCGCATGTCCTAAGAAAGGTCGTAGTTGTTTAACCGATGTTGGGGGTGGTAGTTTTAATATTATCTCAATTTTAGCTTTGTCCACTTCGATCTCCTGCTTAGATATCATATGTTCGAGTACGATTTCCTCATGAATCATAAAATAGCTCTTTTTCCAACTTAATATCAGATTCATCTCCACACATCTTTTAAGTACTTTAGTTAAATTTTGGAGACAAACGTCAAAAGTAGAGCCAAAAATAGAGAAGTCATCCATGAAAATCTCTAAAAATTTATCGACCATGTCAGAAAAAATTACCATAATGCACCGCTGAAAAGTGGTTGGTACATTGCATTGTCCAAAAGGCATTCTATGGAAAGCAAAAGTACCAAAAGAATAGGTAAAGGTGGTTTTCTTTTGGTCCTCTGGAAATACAGGCACTTGATTGTATCCTGAATATCCATCCAAAAAGCAGAAGTAACTCTGACCCACTAACCATTCTAGAATTTGATCAATGAAAGATAATGAAAAGTGATCTTTCCTAGTCACAGTATTGAATTGCTTATAATCTACACATACTTGCCAACCAATTACTGTACGAGTGGATAATAACTCACCTTTGTCATTTTCTACCATAGTGATATCCGATTTCTTAGGCACCACCTGAGTCGGGCTAACTCACTTACTATCAAAAATTGGATAGATAATGCCTGCATCTAGCCATTTTATTACTTCTTTCTTTACTACCTCCCGCATGTTTGGATTCAACCTACGTTGCATGTCTCTATGTGGTTTGGCCTCTGCCTTGCAATGTATATGGTGCATGCAAACAGAAAGATCAATGCCTTTTAAATCAGCAATTGTCCATCCTATGACCTCTTTATGCTCTTTGAGCACTCCTACAAGTTGTTCTTCCTAGTCAGTAGTTAAGTTGGATGATATGATTATCGAAAGGATCTTATCGGATTTGAGAAATAAATACTTTAATGTGTCAGGAAGAGGCTTTAACTCTAGAGTACGTGGTGCTTCTAGGGATGGTACTAGAGGACTCAACTGAGTTGGTAATTATTCATACTTTACAGTCCAGAGAGGAGTGGTGCTAAAATTGGATGGCTCTAAAAGTGCATTAACCTCTCTCGTGTACCCATCACTATCAAACTCATCCGCTCCAAAGTATGCTAAGCATGCCTGTAAAGGATCCGAGTTGAGCACGGTAGGGGTTTTATCTTCTAAAACTTTCTCTAGTAAATTGATTTCACTATGATCGAAAGTGGGTGATCCTTGTGCAGCATTAAAAATATTCAACCTTAGCTTTTTATTCCCAAAAGGTACATCCATAACCCCGATTCTACAGTTTATGCAAGCATTGGAAGTTGCGAGGAAGGATCTTCTTAGAATGATAGGTACTTGGCTGGGGTTGCTACCAGATTCCATGTCTAGCATCAAAAAATCTATAGAGAAATAAAATTCATCTACCTTGACTAGCACATCTTCCAACTGTTAGATATATGTGCCCTAGAAGCCAGAATTGGCTGACACTTGTAATACACTTCTAGGGGCAAAATTATAATTTTGACTATAATCAATAAAATGGGTTATTTTCTATCACACATGTGTATTTAGTGTCTGTGATACATCCTTTGAGTTAATGGTAATGATAATTCATATTTTCAAGAGTTGAAAATTTAAGACATGAATAATCATTATTAACTCATAAACAGCTCCCGACCATAGGATCATCATGAGGATGGTGATTGATCCGGAAGGTTGGTGTACGATCGCTTCTCTTTAGTAGATGAGTCTTGAGTCTACGGTGTGGAGACACCGAAGCGAGAGTACAGGTACTCGTTAGAGAACGAGGGCACTGAGCGTGACCACCTCGAGTAGTCATTAGGAAGTCTACCTTCTCGTCAATGACTGACTCGATGCTGCAGTAGTGTGTCTGGTTCTTTGACCTGAGATGCATCGGCAGTTCACCTTGAGGGTGTTATAGTTTGACTACACCATTACTCGGTCTCCTAGCCATATGGAACCCTGAGGTGTATGTTGGCTGTGACATGTTCATTGTAGGAACTGGATTGCATTAAGATGGGATCTATCTACCTCGGTGGTAGAGGAGCAGCCCTATGATAATCATGAGAATCAAGTCCTGAAGCCCATGGCCATGGCAGAGTGAAATAATAGAAAGAGTTTCTATTTAGATTTTCACATTGGACTCGAATCGAATGATTACATCATATGACAGAGACTAGGGTTTGACGAGTTCACCTTAACCCTAATCTGATCGGGGCTCAAGATAGAAGAACTTAATCACACAGGTAGCTGCACCAAGAGGTTCACATTCAGCTCTGATGGGTTGCCACCATATACTGCTAGGTGTCACTGGTGGATTTGGGAGCAATTAGAATGATTTAGATGATCGATCATTCTAGCTATTCGAATCAGAAGAGTTCTGATCCATCGAAAGGAGTTTCGATGATGTCTATGATAGAGATCATGACATATCCCATTACCATACAGAACTGAACCTAACTGGGTCACACAAACAAGGGTTTGAATCTGGTGATCATCAATTGAACTGATCTAGTTCAATTGATCTGAATGAGATTCAATTAGGTTCAAGGAAATCGTGCTAGCACTCGATTGAACCTAACGTTCTTCTTTTACTATCACAAATAAGTTGTCCTGACTGAGCCAAAGGAGTTTGTGCTCAATCAGAGGCCTTCATATGGTCTGACTGGAGGTTGTCCAAGTCAGAATAGGTTGTCTTATTTGTAAGACATTACCTGCCATTTTTGGTCATCTGCCATTTCTTGTTCTTTGACTTTGGTCAAAAGTCTACCTTTGACTGGTCAAACGTTGACCATTCACCCTTTGACTTTGACTTTTGACCACATGTCATGCACCTATTGGAGAGCTGGTGGGGGCCTGTCCCCCTGCCAGAACCTGGCAAGGAGAAGGGCGCACGCCAAGGGTGGCGTGAGCCCAAGTAGGAGGCGCCTAGGAGTCCTTGTTGGACAAGGACTCCACCTCCCTTTTGGATTCCAATCAGAGTTCTACTAAGAATCCAGTTTGACTGGTCTTAGGCACCCTCTAAGGAGGAATCCAGGGGTCTCTATTTCAACCAATCAGATTTAGATCTGATTTCACAAAGGGTTGTGATTGGTTGAGAGGAAGAGGAGTTGGATCGTAAGAGGTCTATAAATAAGACCCTGCGCCCAACCCTAATTCTAAGAGTGAATGCTATTAGACACGCCCCAAGGCTGCCTCTCCCCTCCTTCTCCATGCCATAGTCTCTTCTCCCCTTGCTCTCCACGTCCAAAAGGTGTTTTGGACTTTGGTTGGTGCGATTCAGATCAAGGAAAGGCGATCAAAAGCAAGAAGGCTGCGCTGCTGCAAAAGGACGACTGCAGATCTTCAAAAGAGTTTTGAAGATCCTCCAGATCTAATTTTTGGAGGTGTGATAGAGAAGAAGAGGATCTCCAGATCCAACCTGAGTGGATACCGGTAGAGGCCAGGCGCTTGCGTTGGCTAAGATCCAGAACCTTCCGCTGCAATCAGGATCATCTACAGGGTAATAGGATTACCCAAATCAGGTAAATTAAATTTGATTTAATTTATCTTATTTTATTTTATTTATTAAAATAATAAGAATCAGATCTGAAATATATCAAGATCTGATTGAGGTCAAGAGAAAATTTTTGAAATATATCTCTTGATCTAATCAGATCTGGACGAACCTGGACCGGGAAATCAGGATTTCCCTTCAACTGGTATCAGAGCCAGGTTCTAAAATTGTTTAGATCTAATTTTAATTTTATTTTAATTAGAAAATAAAGTGATTTCAGATGTCACATGAGATGTGATCAGATCTAAAATCAGAAAAATTAAAATTAAATGATTTGGATCTAAGAACATGAAGATATGCATGACTAGTTCTAGAATAGAATAGTTCTATAGAATAGTTTTGCATGTCTTTGATTTAATCTGATTAAATCATATTTTAGATCTTCTTATTTACTATTTTTTTGATATTATAAGTGTTATAATAACATCTGATAAACAGCAAATAAAAATTATTTAATTTTAAATATCATATGAGATATGATAGATGCATGACTAGACTAGTTGTAGAATAGTTCTACATAATTGTCTAGATTAGAATTTATTTTGATTAGATCAATTTAAATCTAATTTTTTAGATTATTATGAGATAATTTAGATCTGAAAATATGCATGATTTGATACATGAGATGTATGCAAAATATGCCTTGATTGGATCTAAATTTGTATATGAGATATATGATATAGATCTATAACTATTTTGTAGATTTACATGTTCCTGATTAAGGCGTTCCTCTTGGCCGTCCGATCATAAGAACGAAGAAGGGTTTAAAGGTCCTCTCTTTCCATTCGATGGGGTGTTCTTATGACATGTAGGGGTGCTGCGTGTTCGTCCTTAATCAGAAACCCAAAACTTACTTTCTGCAAAACCCTAGATCCTGAAACCCTAGGATTTATTGTGCATATTTTGTTTATGAACCCAACTTAATTAAGAATTAAGTTTATGGAATATTAATTAGGTCTAAAATTGAGAATTTTAGATCTAAGACATATTCATAATACTGGGTTCGGGCTTGGGTAGCTCAATTAGGTCTAAGCGGTTGATCAAACCGAATCAAGAGTTGGTTAGATGGGATCAACAATGCTTAAATTGACCAGCCTAATAGGATTAAGTCTGGGTCAAGATCGAGTCACGATCAAGCAAGACCTAATTAGGCTCAGAGGTTAGAGTCTGGATTGTAGGCTAACCCAATTGGTTCTGACTCAATAATTTGGTGTCTAAGGTAAGTTTGGCACAGACGACCGACTGGTTTTTAATTGGAAGCTACTCGACCTGAATGCGTTCTTGTGCGAGTTAACGGCATATTCCTTCCACCGATCTCACTTACCTGGTCATATCTGTTGACACAGTTCTGATCTAAGGTGTCAATAATCCGAGCTGACCCATGCCACTAGGTTAGTCATAATTGTTATGACTAAGCCAAGTCTAGTTTAATGAGACCTGAATCAATTCTCCCTAAGAAAAGATTAAGTCCGAGGTCTTCCACCATTGTAGACGTGCGGGCCCTTCCCGAGGTTGATTATTCTTGGCTGGATACAGTGGCTCAGTTGCACCGGGAAGATGCAACCATGTCTATTAGGCATTGGATGCTATGGGCTGGAGGATGAGTTGGGCTCAATATTCCGGATACGGTGAGAGACCCAATTAGGAACCCAGTCCATGCAAATGGTGGGTCTGACTTAACTAAGGAGTGGATCAATATTCTGGATACGGTGAGATTCATGAATTAGAGACCAAGTTTGGGTGCACCATGATTAGAGAATCATTGAACAAGAGTTGTTCACTCATTGGCTAACCCATCACCAATAACTGTTAGGTGAGGTGATGAGTCAGTTGGTGAGACCGCACCACCCACTAGAAATCATCAATCGCGGAGATTTTTGCATCTCTACAGAGGGAGTGTAGGGATCCAAGAAAATAGTGGGAGCTAATTTATTTAAAAATAAAATCTCTAAATAAATTGGTCAAGTCAAAATTACAGTATCTAACTAGAATCTTTGACTTTCTACAGGAAAATGTCTGCGTCCAACCCACTGGCACGTATCCTAGACACACATAGACTGACTGGACCCAATTATAAAGATTGGCTCAGGAACTACAAAATTGTTTTGGGTTCCGAGAAGTTAACCCATGTTTTGGACCAGGACCCTCCCACCTTACCAGCTCGTCCATCCACTGAACAGAGAACGTCTCTGGAAAAATGGATTGACGAAGACAATAAGGCCAGATACTACATGTTGGACTCGATGTCTGATGAGCTCCAGCGCCAACATGAAGATATCGGGACTGCTCGCCAAATGTTGGCTCACCTGCAGGAGATGTTTGGTGAACAGAGTCGCGCAGCCAAATATCAAGTCACGAAACAACTTTTTAAGGCTAAGATGCGTGATGGGCAGTCAGTCCAAGATCACTGTCTGACAATGATCAAGGACATGGAAGAGCTTGAGAAGCTCGGTGTGAAGTTGGACTTGGACTTACAGAACGATATTATTCTGCAATCCTTGACTGATGCATATGGGCAATTCATCATGAATTACCACATGCATAAACTTCAGAATTCCTTGGCCGAGTTGATGAATATGCTGGTTACCGCTGAGCTTTCTATGAAAGGTTCTAAAGGCTCAGTTCTTGCTATGGAATGGACTTCTTCCAAAAGAAAGTCTTATGGAAAGAAAAAGAAGTCTGTGAAAAGGCAAAAGGTGGAAGGATCAAAGAAGAAGAAGGCAGAACCGAAGAAGAAGGTCGATGGCAAAGGAAAGTGTTTCCATTGCAACAGCGACGGCCATTGGAAGCGGAACTGCCCTACTTACCTGGCCACCCTGAAGAACAAGAAGGAAGGTCCTTCTGGAGGTATGCTCGTTATTGAGTCTAACCTTACGGTTTCTTCTGCATCCAGTTGGGTGCTTGACTCTGGTTCTAGTGCTCATCTGTGCACTTCTATGTAGGGTCTTGAGGATAGCAGGAGGCTGAGGGATGGAGACATGATCCTACGCATCGGTAATGGAGCAAGAGTTGCTGCAGTAGCCGTGAGAACATACCCTCTGCGATTACCATCTGGTTTAGACTTAGTTTTAAAAGACTGTTATTATGTGCCTGCAGCTAGCAGGAATTTGATTTCTATTTCATGCTTAGCACAAGAAGGTTATGTGATCACCTTCTTTAAGGACCATTGTAACATTCTTTATGAAAGAAATAAAATTGCAAATGGTTTCCTTGTTAATGGTCTTTATCAGTTGCATATTGATGTACCTATTTTAACTATCGAGCAAAATGTGAATGCCAAACAACCTAGGGATAGTCCAAACGACAGATATCTATGGCACCTGAGATTAGGTCATATAGCAGAAGATAGGATTAACAAATTGGAGAAAAATGGGCTATTGAGTCCATTGACTTTTGAGTCATATCCAACTTGTGAATCTTGTCTTCAAGGCAAAATGACTAAACTCCCTTTTGTTGGACATGGGGAGAGGGCCACAGATCTCCTTGCCCTAGTACATACTGATGTGTGCGGCCCATTCGATGTGCCGGCTAGAGGCAATTTTGTCTACTTCATTACCTTTACCGATGATCTGTCTAGGTATGGGTATGTGTATCTTATAAGACATAAGTCTGAAGCCTTTGAAAAGTTCAAAGAATTCAGACATGAAGTAGAAAAATAAACTGGAAAACCCATTAAGGTTCTTCGATCAGATCGAGGAGGTGAATACCTTAGCCGGGAATTCCTAGACTATCTTAAGGAAAATGGCATAGTCTCTCAATGGACTCCACCAGGAACACCTCAACTCAATGGGGTTTCAGAACGGAGAAATTGGACTCTATTGGATATGGTTCGATCCATGATGAGCTTCACAGACCTCCCAGATTTTCTTTGGGGACACTCATTATTAACTTCAATCTATTTACTGAATAGGGTTCCCTCTAAAATCGTTCCTACCACACCGTATGAGATATGGCACGGTAAGAAACCAAGTCTGAGTCATCTCAGAATTTGGGGTTGTCCGGCTTATGTCAAAAGACAACAAGCGGACAAGTTAGAGTTTAGGTCCTTTAGAGCTCGATTCATAGGATATCCTAAAGAGTCATTAGGATACTATTTCTACATTTCAGAAGACCACAATGTGATTGTGAGTCGACATGCCATATTTCTTGAAAAATAGTTTATTCAAGATAGTGGCATTGGAAAGCAGATTAAGCTTGATGAGAAAGTCTCACAAGCAGAACGAGCTAAGGACCAAGTGGAACCAAATCAGGTTGAGCCAATAAGAACACTACCTCCTCCACCTCGTAGATCGGAAAGAGTTTCCCGTCCCCCTGAAAGATACTTAGGTATTATTTCAGAGGACGTAGAGGAAATGTTCCTCATAGGTAATGGTGCTCATGGTGATGATCCCAAAACCTACAACGAGGCGATATCAGATATCGACTCCGAGAAATGGCTTGAGGCAATGAAGTCAGAGATCGACTCGATGCACTCAAACCAAGTCTGGACCTTGGTAGATCCACCAGAAGGTATAGTACCTATTGGGTGTAAATGGATCTCAAGAGAAAGATTGGTGCAGATGGGAATGTGGAGACATTCAAGGCTAGACTGGTGGCAAAAGGTTATAGTCAACGTGAAGGCATTGACTATCAGGATACCTTTTCCCCGGTAGCTATGCTAAAATCCATCCGCACATTGCTTGCTGTTGCAGCCTATTTCGATTATGAAATATGGTAAATGGACGTGAAAACGGCATTCCTAAATGGATATCTTGAGGAAGATATCTATATGGAACAGCCGCTAGGTTTCACATCCAGTGATACTGATCACAAGGTTTGCAAGCTGCAAAGGTCCATATATGGACTTAAGCAAGCATCTCGAAGCTGGAACACTCGTTTCAATGATGTGATCAAAAAGTTTGGTTTCATCAAAAATGAAGAGGAACCATGTGTTTTCAAAAGGGTCAGTGGGAGCGCTGTTGTCTTCCTCGTATTGTACGTGGATGACATCCTCCTTATTGGGAATGATATTCCCATGATGACATCAGTCAAGATGCGGTTGTCTAAGGAATTCTCCATGAAAGACCTAGGTGAAGCATCCTTTATTCTAGGAATTAAGGTCTATAGGGATAGACCGAATAGGATGCTAGGACTTTCACAGAAAATGTACATAGAGGAAGTACTAAAGAGGTTTAGTATGGAAAACTCTAAGAGGGGATTAATATCCTTCAGACATGGTATTCATCTTTCCAAGAAGATGTGCCCCAGCACACCTGAGGAAATAGAACGCATGAGCAAGATCCCTTATGCTTCTGCAATAGGGAGCCTCATGTATGCCATGCTATGTACACGACCTGATATAGCCCATGCTGTGAGTGTCACAAGCAGATATCAGTCAAATCCAGGTGAAGAACACTGGACTTCTGTGAAATGTATCCTTAAGTACTTGAGAAGAACTAAGGATATGATGTTGGTCTTTGGTAACGGAGAACTCCGAGTTCAAGGATACACAGACTCAGACTTCATGTCCGATATAGATGATCGAAAGTCGACATCTGGAAGTCTGTTTGTGTGCAATGGTGGAGCTGTCAGCTGGAAGAGTTCCAAGCAAACTGTGATAGCAGATTCCACCATGGAAGCAGAATATATAGCTGCATCAGAGGCTGCAAAGGAAGCATTCTGGTATAAGAAGTTTGCTGCAGAAATTGGAGTAATGCCATCAGATGCCATTCCTCTTTACTGCGACAACAATGGCGCCATAGCCCTTGCTAAGGAGCCGAGGTCTCACCAGAAGTCCAAGCACATTGAGCGGCGATATCATCTCATCCGCGATTACCTTGAGAAAGGTTACGTTGAGGTCAAGAGAGTCAACTCCACAGATAATGTGGCAGACCCACTTACAAAGCCGTTGGGCCAGCAGAAGATCGAAGCCCACCTTGAGAAGATGGGACTTAGACTTGTAGCCAATTGGCTTTAGGACAAGTGGGAGATTGTTAGATATATGTGCCCTAGAAGCCAGAATTGGCTGACACTTGTAATACACTTCTAGGGGCAAAATTGTAATTTTGACTATAATCAATAAAATGGGTTATTTTCTATCACACATGTGTATTTAGTGTCTGTGATACATCCTTTGAGTTAATGGTAATGATAATTCATATTTTCAAGAGTTGAAAATTTAAGACATGAATAATCATTATTAACTCATAAACAGCTCCCGACCATAGGATCATCACGAGGATGGTGATTGATCCGGAAGGTTGGTGTACGATCGCTTCTCTTTAGTAGATGAGTCTTGAGTCTACGGTGTGGAGACACCGGAGCGAGAGTACAGGTACTCGTTAGAGAACGAGGGCACTGAGCGTGACCACCTCGAGTAGTCATTAGGAAGTCTACCTTCTCGTCAATGACTGACTCGATGCTGCAGTAGTGTGTCTGGTTCTTTGACCTGAGATGCATCGGCAGTTCACCTTGAGGGTGTTATAGTTTGACTACACCATTACTCGGTCTCCTAGCCATATGGAACCCTGAGGTGTATGTTGGCTGTGACATGTTCTTTGTAGGAACTGGATTGCATCAAGATGGGATCTATCTACCTCGGTGGTAGAGGAGCAGCCCTATGATAATCATGAGAATCAAGTCCTGAAGCCCATGGCCATGGCAGAGTGAAATAATAGAAAGAGTTTCTATTTAGATTTTCACATTGGACTCGAATCGAATGATTACATCATATGACAGAGACTAGGGTTTGACGAGTTCACCTTAACCCTAATCTGATCGGGGCTCAAGATAGAAGAACTTAATCACATAGGTAGCTGCACCAAGAGGTTCACATTCAGCTCTGATGGGTTGCCACCATATACTGCTAGGTGTCACTGGTGGATTTTGGGAGCAATTAGAATGATTTAGATGATCGATCATTCTAGCTGTTCGAATCAGAAGAGTTCTGATCCATCGAAAGGAGTTTCGATGATGTCTATGATAGAGATCATGACATATCCCATTACCATACAGAACTGAACCTAACTGGGTCACACAAATAAGGGTTTGAATCTGGTGATCATCAATTGAACTGATCTAGTTCAATTGATCTGAATGAGATTCAATTAGGTTCAAGGAAATCGTGCTAGCACTCGATTGAACCTAACGTTCTTCTTTTACTATCACAAATAAGTTGTCCTGACTGAGCCAAAGGAGTTTGTGCTCAATCAGAGGCCTTCATATGGTCTGACTGGAGGTTGTCCAAGTCAGAATAGGTTGTCTTATTTGTAAGACATTATCTGCCATTTTTGGTCACCTGCCATTTCTTGTTCTTTGACTTTGGTCAAAAGTCTACCTTTGACTGGTCAAACATTGACCATTCACCCTTTGACTTTTGACCACATGTCATGCACCTATTGGAGAGCTGGTGGGGGCCTGTCCCCCTGCCAGAACCTGGCAAGGAGAAGGGCGCACGCCAAGGGTGGCGTGAGCCCAAGTAGGAGGCGCCTAAGGAGTCCTTGTTGGACAAGGACTCCACCTCCCTTTTGGATTCCAATCAGAGTTCTACTAAGAATCCAGTTTGACTGGATCTTAGGCGCCCTCTAAGGAGGAATCCAGGGGTCTCTATTCCAACCAATCAGATTTAGATCTGATTTCACAAAGGGTTGTGATTGGTTGAGAGGAAGAGGAGTTGGATCACAAGAGGTCTATAAATAAGACCCTGCGCCCAACCCTAATTCTAAGAGTGAATGATATTAGACACGCCCCAAGGCTGCCTCTCCCCTCCTTCTCCATGCCATAGTCTCTTCTCCCCTTGCTCTCCACGTCCAAAAGGTGTTTTGGACTTTGGTTGGTGTGATTCAGATCAAGGAAAGGCGATCAAAAGCAAGAAGGCTGCGCTGCTGCAAAAGGACGACTGCAGATCTTCAAAAGAGTTTTGAAGATCCTCCAGATCAGATCCAGATCTGATTTTTGGAGGTGTGATAGAGAAGAAGAGGATCTCCAGATCCAACCCGAGTGGATATCGGTAGAGGCCAGGCGCTTGCGTGGCTAAGATCCAGAACCTTCCGCTGCAATCAGGATCATCTACAGGGTAATAGGATTACCCAAATTAGGTAAATTAAATTTGAATTAATTTATCTTATTTTATTTTATTTATTAAAATAATAAGAATCAGATCTGAAATATATCAAGATCTGATTGAGATCAAGAGATAGTTTTTGAAATATATCTCTTGATCTAATCAGATCTGGACGAACCTGGACCGAAAAATCAGGATTTCCCTTCACCAACATTCTATGAGGTACCTTAATTGATCTATCAACTAACTGTAGGATTACCGTTATGAGTTTTAATTCTCCAAATCCAAAAAGATCATAGACAGAACTTGGGAGAAAATTAACACTTGCACCCAAATCTAACAATGCTTTCTTAATGGTCAAATCCCCTATGACACAGGATATGATTAGGGTACCAGGATTCTTAAGTTTGGGTGGGGTTATTTGTTGAAAGATAGAGCTAGCTTGTTTAGTTAAGTGGACTTTCTTAGGTGTGTGTGCTTTAGCTCTTCTTTTCTAAGTGCACAAATCTTTTAAAAATTTGAAAAATATTGGGACTTATTTAATAGCATCAAGAAGGAGAAAATTAATTTACACTTATTTAAATAATTCAAGCATTTTGTTCATTTTAATGCCCTTCTTATCTAAAGGTAGAGGAGATTCTAAAGCAATGGGGTATGGAGCCTTGGGTATAGGTATTGGGTCAATAGGTTTTTCTCTCTCTTCAGTTTTATTTTTCTTTGATTCGGCTGGGTTTGATGGTTCAGGTTCTTGAGTTGTTTCAGGCTTATTTATGATTTTTTCGCTTCTAAGTGTCATAACATACTTGGCATGTTCTGAAAAAAATTTTGGGCTAGTGGAGCTTTCAGCCATGTACTATCCTTTTGGATTATTAATGGATTGACTTAGAAGTTTTCCTTCCTCTCTTCTATTCAAAGCAGTGGCTAATTGACCTATTGGAGTCTCAAGCTTGGCTATTGATTGAGTGTGGGAGTGAAGGAGTTGGGCGATTTTTTTCTCAAAGGCAGAAGGCTATGAATTTTGTGCAATTTATGGGTATAAAGCTGGTTTGTAAGCTACCTCAGTATAATTAGGTCTAGGTACTGGTGGCCTAGCAGTAGGTTGTTGGGCCCAAGAAAAGTTTGGATGGTTTCTCCAATCGGGATAGTAGGTATTGGAGTAAGGATTATATCCTGGCCTAAAGCTATTCTAAGTTTGTGCTTGATTTACTTGTTCGTGTATAAACTTAGGGAATTGGGATGCAGTAGGACAATCATAAATAGAATATGCAGGATTTGAAAATATTGAACACACATCTGTGATGGGTGTGGGTGGAATACTAGTGGGCATTGCTTGCAGTAGTCGGTCCATTTTTTGGGATAATTCATTTACCTGGCTGTAGATGTCTATCGAGCTACCAATTTCATAAATTCCACCTTATTTCGATCCAAACATGGGAAGGTCTCTCCTGGCAGTAGACATATGGTGTAATAAATTTTTGCTTAGAATTTCAAACAATTGCCAGGCTTCTTGTTCATTTTTTAGCATGAAGGTTCCACCACAAGATGCATCAACCATCTACCGATGTTTCTCTGTCAAGCCATCATAGAAGCACTGGACTAGTTGCCACTTAGGTATCGCATGGTAGGAGCATTTTCTAATCAGTTCTTTTAACCTCTCCCAAGTCTTATGAAACATTTCTCCTTCTACTTGGAAAAAACTAGTTATAGCCTTTCTTATTTGATTAGTTTTTTCTATTGGGAAGTACTTTTTGAGGAATTTCTTTTGAAATTGATCCCAAGTTGAAATAGTTATAGTATCTAAGGAGTTTAGCCAATATTTGGCAATGAAAAAGAGAACTGTTTCAACCTAAGGGCATCATCAAAGAAATTATGAATTTTAACTATTGAGCAATTTCTAGGAATTCATCAAGGTGTTTGTATGGGTCCTCATTGGCAAGTGCATAAAAAGATGGGAGCATCTGAATAACACTAGACTTGATTTCATACCGTGTAGCTTTTATTGGAGGAGCCTGAATGCAGGAAGAGTATGTGTATGTGGAAGGAGTAAAGTACTCCTTCAATTATTTAAGTGGATCGTTCTCTTGATTTCGATCAATGTTTCTGGATCTGTTGGCTCTAAGGGTTCTGTCGATTTCAGGATCTAAAGGTTGAATTTCAGGTTGCAATGAACGGTGCTCGGGCATAAACCTTATAATTAAATCTTAGAGCAGTCATAGAAAAATATTAATTAATTTTTTTAAATTTTTTTTAAAATAAAATAAAAAGAGATGAAAGAAATTTTAAAGATGAGAGCCTAGAGAGTCCTAAGACTAAGAATTAGATGTAAAAAATTTAATTAAGTTTGATGTTTGTGGATTAGCAATCAAGTTATGCAATCAATCCTAACTAAGGGTTACCCTAGATCTATATAGCTCCTAACTGCCAAGGTCTCCTTCAAGCCCTCCAAGTAAAGAATCAGTCAATCAACTGGCTAGGTAAGTATAAGATTGGTGGGAGTCCTTCCGTTGCTTGCCTTAGATACTAATTGTGCTTGGTCTGGTAAGCTAACGGAATCAATTAAGTAACCACCTTCCTTCGAGCCCAATTGTCCCTAAACCATTTGCCTTAGACACCAATTGAATTAACTAATCCTAATCTGATCTAACTCTTAGGGTTCCTTGTCCTAATGAGCTTGAGTATCCTTAGGGGCCAACGTCTAATTAATTTTAGAATTAAGATTTGAGTCAATATAATATGAAGATTTATTATTTTTGAGCTAAAGAAGGATGATCAAATCTCCATCTTATCTTATTTAATTTATGAAGATGAGATGCAAAAAGTTAAAATATTCAAGTATAACAATCAAATTTAAATTAATTAGTTTTACTTGTTAGATTTTGTGATTAAATCTCTAAACCCTAAACAGCTTATGCGGTGTCAGTATAATTTTTTAATTTTTTTTGAATTATTTATTTATTTATTTAAAGTAATTAAATCATGATTTCTAACAGCGGTGCTAAAATTTGATCGCTATCGTAGGTGGTCAAAAATAAAATCTAACTCATAACTATATAGATAGGATGAATCGGGACGTATCCATAGGAATCATATTAATTATATTTAAATAATAAATTATGAGCAAAATTAAGATTAATTAATAATTGATTAATTAAAAGATTATTTAAATTAATTAAAAAAATAAATTAAATAGCAAATTAATTAAGATTGAAAGTTGCAAGTATAGAGATGGATTCTCAGGATTTTAGTTGATCACTTATTTGATAGTTGGTATTTCTTTTAATATACTTTAATTGATATCTAATCAATAAAGATATAATCTATCTTAGAGAGCACAGCTTATATCCTTAGATCACAGCCCATCCCTTAAAGTTATAGACTAATCTAAATTGATTTAGATATAAAAGAAAAAGAATTAACCTAAATATAATTTATTCTAAGAGTATGAATCGTACCTATAGATCATGGCTCATCTTAAGGATAATAAACTATTTTAGATTAATTATAAAAAATAAAAATATAAAAATTTTATAACTAAAAATAAATTTTATTACAAATTAAAAAATATATAAAAGATAAAAAATAGAAAATACCATCAAAATAAGATCACAATGATTTTCTATGAAAGAGAGGATCAGTTAGACATCGAGAAGCTTCTCGCTAAAATCTTCATCCTTGAACTTGAGGTCTTCCTTCCAACAAGTTGGAGCAAGGATCAAGAGCAAGATGGCAAGATTTTATGGAGAAGTAGGGGCTTTTGGTTTGTGAAAATTTAGAAGAAAGAAGGGGGAAGAAAAGTTTGGAGAGAGAAAGAAGAAGAGGAAGGGTCGGCTGTTAGGAGAAGAAAGAAAAAGAGAGAGAGAAAGAGAGAAAGAAGGGCCAAGAGAAGGCTTGGGAGGCTGCTGGTGGCTGTTCTCTTGTGGTGTCAGGATGATGGCTTTAAATAAAGGAGAGGGTAAGACAGAGTTTGGTTGAGAAGAGATTTGCAGAAGTTTATATTAGAGTAGGATTTGTGCAGCTGAGACTGCTCCGACAATTTGCGAAGACCCAGTTACGAATCCACATTGCTACGTTGCCGCTATGTGCATCCACATCAGACTCACGAACCCGTTAGGAGAAGAAATGCAAAAGTCACGAACCCGCTAAGAAAATCTCACGAACCCGTTAAGACAAAGCAATGCCTCTTTTACTAAAAAATTACATAAAAAAACTTTTGTTTCTTTATAATAATGCGTATATCCTCTAAGATTTCTTGCATAGTATCTTTATTTTCTATAATACTATAAGCATCCTTTTTTTGATTTAATTTCATTTTAAGTCCGATTTGCTCTAATTTTTTTCATTACGACCCATAAATCGAGCTCTTTTCGTCCATAGTCTTCTTTTCTACAAAAGATAAAATAAAAATATTAATTCTTAAGAAATAAGGATAAACTAATTAATAAAATAATAAATTAATATTTTTATACATATATTTTATATGTTTATCAGAGCTCGATGGGAGTCTTCTTCATCATATTCTCTTTTTTTTTGGTGAGGGGGGGAGGCGCTAGCTAGGCCAGTCAAGTGGACCAAGCCCAGCTAATTTAGGTTGAGTTATTACACTATCTATGGTTTGCCCATTCCAATCGGTGTTTCCTTGCTAATCATTAACATACCAACAAAAATGCCCTTGCTAGATGAGGGCTACTTATTTCGTCCTTCAGCTAGAGGTATTCCTCAATGTCATACACATGGTCTCTATGGAACTGAAAGTATCCACTCAATCTCTCTTATTGGAAGTGGTTTGATCCTCTGAGGTCGATGCAGATGCCCTTGGTCTCAGATCTGCATCAAGATTTGAGTCCTTGAAGCATTGAGAGGAGTGTATCTCTTAAATCTTCAAGATAGACTTCAAGGTTGAAATGCACTTCTTGACTATGCTTTTTCATTGGCTCTTCCTTCTCCTCATAGCTCTTGCATTTCTTTCCACTTTTTTGTGCTACCTCTTTCTAAGTACTCTAGATTCCTCAACATTGATGTACTCGTCTGCTCTAGATAGGAGATTGGCTATTTTTTTTGTGGGCCTCTCTCCAACAAAAAGTTGAAACATTAGCACTTTAGCCTGTTCATTACTATGGCTATCACAATAGAATGATCTAGCTTGTGCATGTCTGGTACCTTAATACTGAACTAGCTGATATAGTTTTGGAGGGACTTATCTTATCTCTACTTAATAATGAACTGGCTGGTCAGAATCTTCCTCCACCTTATACTACTAATGAAGTGATCAATGAATTAGCAGCTAAGTTGGTCGAAGGATATGATCGAGCTAGGCTGGTCGAAAGCCAAAGTATCTAGTCGAGCTACTTTTTTGATAGTATCCTAAGCACCACCCTATAACACCCGCTTGCTACTAGCCATTGCTAGTCCACCATATCCTCTCTAATTCTTTTCTCTATCTATCCACATCCCTCTCGTATTCTACATGCATGCTCTGACCATTCTTTCTATCATGGTCTAGAGGCCAGGACCCATTATCTCTAAGGAAGGTTTATTTTATGGGGGTCTAAACTTGTACCTGAGATAATTAATAAACACTCTTCAGCATAATATTTCTTGTATAAGGTAGATTAGTTAATGTCAAGTTTGCATGTTAAGCTATAGGTTCTATGCCTAAATTAAGACACTACTATGTGGACATAGAGCTCCTCACATCATATCTAGGGTTACCATTTCCGATCTGGACGGATCCTCATTTGTTGAGACTTGAGAGGATCTTGCAACCTAAAGTAAAGGGAAAGGGTGGGTTGTAGTTGGGTAGGGATTTTTCTTGAGGCCTAAGTTTGTTCTTACATTTTTTTAAGGATGCTTAAATGATTGTTATAATTATATTTGTATGAAGAGTAGCCTCTTGTTAAAGGGTTTTTTGGGATATTGCTGCTCTTGATCTATAAGCTCATTTACCACTCCCATATTTTGTAATACATTTTATTTGAAATTACTAGTTTTACATAAAATGTATTTTGTGAAATCATATTTTGGGATGTTGCTGCTCTTGATCTATATTGCTGAACTTGTATCTTGATTCAGTGAAACCATCATATTTTCATGACTAGTTTTAAAAATATATCTGTGAATGAAAATGATCATATCCTTCAAAATTGAATCTTATGTATTTGTTAAAATGTTATCCATGGTTGAAAATAATATTCAGCTTTGGTCTACCCTATATAAGATTAGTTTTAATATATGGATCAAGTAAGAATGGTGCTATTTTTTGAAATGTGCTATTAAGAATGCTAGTTGAATTTTCCATAATTGAAAGGTGATAAAAGGATAAATGTTATATTGGTGTATCATGTTGAATTATGACACAATGAAATGCTAGATTATCTTGATGGTCATACATCTGAAAAGGTTATGAACAATTGAAAACCTCAAAATTAATGTTGGAAATTTATTTGGATTCATGTGTGATGTTCTCAGTTACTCTTCAATTTGACCATGATTCAAACATACTTAGTAGGGCTGAATGTCGACAAATATGTATTTGGAAACTAATTGATGAGACTAAATATGATTTTGGGCCTATAACATAGAGCCAAATATATTTTTGGACCTTGTTACAAAACTAATCGTGGTTATAGTTACAACTCACAAAGATTAAAAGAGGGATGTATTTGTAAGTATTACTTTCATAATTTTATAAAGTTGTTGGCTTCTCTACAATTATATTAAACTTGATTGCTTTTGTTTTGAATAATTAATTGCTTCAACTATTTGATTATTCATAAGCTAGTTATGAAACTCTAGCCTTAGTTTACAAATTATTTTCCTTACAAATCCATAGCGGTATATATATTTATCTAAGCAAATTCTTTATTATTATATACTTGACCTAGATAGAGGTGTTAAAAGTATCTTACTGGATATTTAACATACTATTATATATTTTTGAAAAAATAAGGATTAGCATAGAATGGCTTATAGGCTATTACTAGAGTGTTTAGGGTTCAATTTTGGTTTTCTTATTTTGACTTTAATTATAGATTGGAAAACATTTGTTTATGGTCTGGTGGTTATTTGGAGACAATGTTGAAGGTTTATTTTAACTTAGGTATTTTTTTGAAATTTACTACATGTTGCTATTTAAATTATTATATTAAAATTTAGGATAAATTATGTTTCTGGTCTCTAAATTAAATTAATTTTTTTTAAAAGATCTCTAAACTACAAAAAACTAAAGTTTAGTCTGAACTATTTGAACCATTTTAGTATTGTGCTCAAATGCATTTCTGATGACTTTTTCTTATCGAAAATTTGATATGGCAACCATTGGTGCTTACGTGGTATAAAATTTACTCAGATGCTTAAAACTGGTGCTAACATGGCATAAGATTTATGTGACATCAACATCCATAGGTGATGCATGTGGCATAGATGATGTGGCATATGGGTGATGGTGTGGCATAATAGATAATAATTTTTATTTTTTGCTGACATGCCATGAATAATGATGTTGCATATAATGTAAAATTTTTTTTCAAAAATATGTAACCAGCTAATGGCATGTCAGCACCACATGGCATACATGATGTGATATAATGAATGAAAATTTTTATTTTTTTGATGTGTCATGGGTGATGATATCGCATCTATTATAGAATTTTTCTCAAAAGTGTTGAATCACCGAGTGATAGGTTTGCACCATATGTGACATGGCATAAATGATGTGGTATATAGATGATGATATGGTATAATAGATGAAAAATTTATTTTGCTAATGTGGCATGGGCAATGACATGGCATCTACTGTGAAATTTTTTTCGAAAGTATCCAATCATTGAGCAATACATCAGCACCCATATGCAATTTCATCACCAATACTACAACATCATCAATGTACCATAAATTATATTTTTCATCCTCTAAGTTTCATTAAATTTTTTATATAGTCCTTATACTTTAAAAATCTCTAATTAGGTCTTTTGATATTCAAGTGTGATTTAATTTAACCTTTCCTGTATACTGGTAGAGAAGGTAATGATTCTAATATGGAATAAGTCATTAGATGCATATAAAATGTCAAAAATGGTAGGGGTATTCAAAATAGAGAGACTAGGTCCAATGTTGAAGGTGGTCTCAATGTAAATTAGGTTCAAGGATTTGATGACTGCCATTGTGAACATAGTGGCGATAGTAGAAAAGTATACGAGCTCGGTATTCTTATTTTGCTATTGCCAAGCATACTGCCACTGCCAAATTTCTTCTTGAAAAAGAATAGATCGATAATCATAAATTATACAACTAAAGATCTTAGGCATTTGCTTCGACTGGAGGAGAATATATCCCCTAATTAGGATCTCAGTTGTTGCTTTATAGTTTAAAAAAAAATCTCGAATTTGGTCTCCTAATTTTTAAGTATGATTTAATTTAAGTTAATATAATTTTGATAATTAAAACTAATATATAGAGATAATATATATACTAAAAATAAAAAAAAAGTTATATTGATAATATATTATTATATTACTGATTCTATCTACTCCATCTTCAATCATACTCTTAATCCATTCTCCTTTTCCTCCCATCTTCTATTAGAACAAAAATAAATATATAAGAGAAAAAAAATCTATATCATCGTTACTCATATACAACATCCAATCATATGTATACAAACCAGACAAACATAGAAAGCTTGATCTAAACCTAAGAAAAATTTAAAAAAAGAGAATAAATAAAAGAGAGAAAATAATTTCTACTTTTGAATCATTTATTTTCTTTGCTCATCTATTCTACTATAGTCGGAGTAAATGTCTGAGATTCTTAGTTGCATAATCCATGATTACTAACTTATTCTTCTTTAAGGAGGAATTTGGCAGTGGTAGTGCGCTTGGCAATGGTGAAATTAAGAACACCAATCTTTTCACTGTGGCCACTATGTTTATGATGGCGATCTTTAGATGTCGGAACTTGCTTTGAGACCATCTCTAGGTCTAGACCCAGCCTCCTTGTTTTGAATGCCATTATCATTTTTAGTATTTTAAATGCATCCAATAAGTCATCCTGCATTAGAATCATCACTTTCTCTACCACCATTTTGGGAAGGTTAAATTAAATCATACTTAAAAATCTAATGACCTAATTAAAGATTTTTTAAAATGTAAGGATCATATAAAAATATTTATGAAACTTAGAGAATAAAAAATATAATTTATGGTACATGAATGATGACATGATGTATGGATGATGACATGTCATATATGTATTGACGTGTTACTCTATAATTAGATACTTTCAGAAAAATTCCATAGTATATGCTACATCATCATTCAAATGCTATGTTAGCAAAATAAAAATTTTCATTCACTATGCCACATCATCACCCAATATGCTACATCATCTATAACATATCATTTATGGTACTGACTTATCACTCGACGATTGAACACTTTTAAAAAAAATTTTATAATAGATGCTATATCATCATCCATATCATGTCAGCAAAACAAAAATTTTTACCACATCATTTATATACCACATCACCTATGGGTCTGACATCACATAAATCTTATGTCATGTCAATGCTGGTTTTGGCCATCTAAGCAAATCTTACATTATGTAAGCATCGGTGGTTGTTGCCATATTAGAGTTTCGGTGATCAAAAAGTCATCGAAAATTTTTGAGAATAATATTAAAATAGTTCAGATGATTCAAGCACTAAATTTTAACTATTTATAATTTAATTTTTTTTAAAAAAAAATTAATTTAATTCAGGAATGAAAAATATAATTTATTCTGAAATTTATAAGTGCCCTTAAAATTTTTATCACTGCCTATTATAATTATAATATTTTCTTGAAATTTATATTTTTGGACTTGAAAACCGTAGAAAGTCCTTGAATGTCTCGTAATCGCGCATTATTGGGTTGGCCCGACACATGTTTCTCAATTGTAAGGTTTCTTTGGAGATCTGCATAGATTTCAGGAGTTAAAGGACAACCAAGTTTACGGCTACACCTGTGCATTGAGGATTTGGGTTACATATTTTGTGCCAAAGAATGACTGATCTTTTGTCACAGCATCTATTGTTGGATCATACTTTACATAGATCTCAAAATAATTTGAATTTCTTCAACAACATGTCTGATTAAATTTCAAAATGACCATTTAATGACCTAATGATGGATCCATATGAGGAAGGAAAGAGGATTACACTTATGATACAACCCCTATCCTCAGACTGATTTGGGGAGAAGAATAGGATTTCTTTGAATCATGGTTGGAATAACTTGTGCTGATGGATTGCTGGTCCTTATCATTGGAGTGGAATAACCTTTCTAAAATAAGTATGGGTGTGTATTCCATTTTTTTGATTCAAATTAAATTAAAATTTTAAAAAACTAAATTTTTGAATTTATATTTTATAGAACTAAAAATCAAATTGAAGTAGCCTAAAATCGAACAAATCAAACTAAAATAATTTTAATTTAGTTCGATTCGATAATTCAATTTTATACTTTTTTATGCTGAGCTTTTTATTTAAGTTTAAATTTATTAAATTTTTTAATACTTTTATTATTTGGACTATTGAATTATAATTGCACTATTATTATTTAAATTTAAATTAATAATAAAATATTTTTTAAAAAAAATTAATTTAATAAAATTATTTCAAATTTTTTATAATCTATCAATATAATATTTATCATCAGTTCATTATTTTAATTTTTGATTAACTAAAATTATTAAATTAAAAATTAATTAAAAAAATTTAATTTAATTTTAAATTAAAATTTAAATTAAAAAATAAAATTAAATATTAAAATAATTAATAATTTAATTTGATTTTTAAATAATCGAATCATTTGCAAGGCCGTAGAAACAAGCGCTTCTCACGTCAAGGAAGAAAGCTTCCCATCTCCCGAAATACCCGGAACTTTGCCGCAAGTCAAAAGATGGAGATAACGGTAAGCCAATGTTGCCCTTCTTTTTGGCGATTTGAGGCTAATCTATCGTCTCCCCCAGCCATTTGGAGGGTAGTTGATGGCGTATGTATGGTTTTTATTCTTTTATAAATAAGGTGGGCCCTGACCATCTCTGCCATAAAAAAAAATGAAAATAAAACTCAAGGACCAAACAGTTCCATGCATGTTAAAGGTTCTGTCGGGTTCTAGTTGCAGTCATGCTCCGTGATCATGACAACGGGCGTCGCTCATACGGAAGCTGACTTTTCCCCTTCCTTTCGGGCATTTCTCTTGTTTAAAACATGCCGGGTGCAGGAACCGAACTTCGCGTGGGGTGCGACAAATTAGTGCCTGTGGAGACACCCTGCCCTTCACCAAACCACTTACAGCCTGTGATTCCCCATATTTTTCTTTGTTTGGGGTTTTAAGTCCAAATCAATGGTTTTTCTGTTCTTGTCTCCTTATTTCATTTTTTATCTTCGTGATCTTTGGTGACCTAGGAAAGATATTGGGCTAGAAGACTTGTCGAATTAATGGATTAACCAGTAGTCTCTTCAGAGATCTGATGAGCTTAGTATTACCGCTTTGGTGACTGGAACAACTGAAGCATGTGATGCTTGTGAGGCAGCTTGGCGGGATACGATATCGACAGCCGTTACAATAGTTGGCTGTCTTGGCCATGCTCCATTACGATTGTCCAATAACATTAAAAGTTGGTAAGCGAGCGGTTGGGCTACTTCAGTTTGAGTGGAACATATAATTTAGCTAAACACCCAGCAAACTTGCAATCTGATTTCATCTAGAAGTTCAAAAATAAAAATGTGAAATATGAAAGGTTTCAGAGAAAAAGCTCCCTAATGCTGGGCTATTCCTTTTTGAGTGGGACATACAACTTAGCTAATTATACTAAGTAGACTTGTAATCTGATCTCATCAAGAGGTTTTGCAATAAGAATGCTGATCAAAATTATCAGAAAAAAAACTTCATCAAATGTGAACCAAAGAGTTGCGATCTCCAAATATCATGTAGGGCTTGTTAAATCACAACAATTTTGCAATATATCTATCACGCCTCGAATTCAGCACTTAGATCGGATATGTGATGGTCATATACTTCTTAGAACAAAATCCTCAAGAATATATAAGGTTTTAAAATTCATTACAACTTCAAAATCTCATGAACACTATTCTCAATTCATAATAAATATTTCACATTAACAAATATCAAATCTTATACAATTTGTAAAATTCGATCATCTAACTAATATTGATGATGCTCTATCTAATCAATCCTTTCAAATCATGATCCCAATGTTAGCCAAGTGTAAGCATCTTGTAACTTTGAAAAAAAAAAAAAAAGGAAGAATTGTGAGCTTTACAATTCAATAAGAATCTCCAAGCACTCACACTAATATAGGAGTATAATTTGAAATAACAGATAAATAGTATCAAAAAGAGAATATAAACTATAAAATCTTATATCAAGTATGCAATATAACTTAATATTGATATATACAAAACATGAATCTTATACTATTGAATATCCATCTTTTTCAAAATTGATATATCACATAAATATAATTGTTGGTGTAAGATTTCATTCAACGCCGAAGGTGCTAGAGTGGAAGATCAAGATCAATCCTTTCAAGAGCGAGACCTAGTCAGAGGTAGCTCCAGCGGGGATCCTCTGATGCTCAAGTCAGAATCTCGTTCAATACAAGAAGGAGCATGAGAGATAAAGTAATGGCATATCTTTTGGATCCCTTTTTTGGTATTCTTTTATAGATGGAGACCGGAGTCTATTAGACCTAAACTCATAAGTTGTCAAGATAGGCTATCTGCCATTAATCAAGTTGTTAGTCATAGGTGATTGTTATGCCACATGGCCATGTTTTAAAAGTTTGTCAGGATATTCTAACTGATTACTCATTTGATCCAGCAAGCTGGTACACTTAATTAAGTCAAATAAAGTTGGTATGAAGCTTTATCGATGACATTCGGAAGATCATCGACATAGATTAGTCAATGGAGGGGCGTCAGCAACCACTGAGAGAGTCATTTAGGGAGTAGTCATTGATGATTTAGGAGGATCCCTTGGTTGAGGGAGGATCAGCCTATGAAGGATCGACTGAGAGGGAAAGAGCCAATGGGGAAGCCATCTGGAGATGCTTGAATTGGCTAGCTAATAAGGAGACGGCCAGAGTTATCTTCTAGAGAGAGATCAATGGTCGAGAATCGGATTGTGATGGAATCAGATCTAGGATTTTAGGAATAGATCTTAAAATTTTTTCGGATCTAGGTAGCAGAAGACAAGAATTAATCAAAATTAATTCACAAAAATCAGAGAACCCTCAGATCTAAAATCTTATTACATGATTATAGCATGAGATTAAATTAAAAATTAAAAATTATTAGAAGAGAAAGACATATTGATCATATCAACATGAATCTATACTAGATCTATTGTAGGTATGTAATAGAGGATCAGATCCATATTACCTATGTAAGTTAGACGTTCTAACTTATTGATCTAGACTTGAGGATGAAACTTCGAGCAGCACATGCATCCAGCCTCTAAGAGATGTCCACACGAGCCCATGAATCTTGATTAGAAGTTTGATTCTTGAAAATCAGTACAGTATGCTAGTACTGTGCTGATCCTTCTTCGATGGTTGATCTGATTCTTTCTTCTTCAAGATTTAGATACTCCAAAAAGTCAAAAGAAAAGGAAGAGATTCTAAATCTGAGACAAATCTCAAGTAAATTTCAAAGTTGGAGGAAAAGAAAAGATCAAAAGAACTCTAGAAGAAGACCATTTTCTTCTTCTTTGTTCTCTCACCTAGACACCTAGATTGGTGTCTATGAAATCCCTATGCTCCAAAGGTTTCTCTCTCAGATTTTTACATGCCCGAGAGCCCTCTTAATGGTCTAAAATCTATCAAAAAATTAGGTCAAAAATATCTTTAAATAATGATGTTGCCCAAGGATGGCTACCTAAGAAGGAGGGATGAATTGGGTTTCTAAAAAATTTTGGCCAATTTAAACTCTAATGCAAATATGTGCTTCTAATTAAAAGAACTTGAATGCTTATGGTGAATAAGCAAGGCATAGCAGCAGAATTAAAAGTAACTAGATAATACAAATATATAAAATAAATAAATAAAATAAGAAAAGCAAAATCATAATACAAACATACAGATTTTATAGTGGTTCGGTGCAATCCTGCACCTACGTCCACCCTCCAAGCTCTCCTTAAAAATTTTACTATAATCCCTAGATTATAGTACGTTTGTTTTAATCTAGGATCATAAATAAATTCAGTTGATTTTATTGGACTCACCAACCATAATCCTACATCGATAGTTTTCTTAGGTTCACTATCAATCCAATTTGTTTTAACCTAGGAGCACCAACCACAATCTTTACACTATCCAATTTTTGGCTTGGACCAACCTACACCCCAAGTTTCTTTCCCCCAAAGAAATTTGTAAAAAATAAAAATATAAATATAAGAATTCAGTAAAAAAAAAAAAGAAAAAATAAACTCTTTTTGAAGTTTAATAGAGAGGCTGAAAGATGGCTCTTGAAACTTTGTATTCTCTCCTTTGAAGGCTGAGAGGAAGCTAGAATGAATGAGAATGATCATACTTGGAAGCTTTCTAAATTTGATGCACAAGATCTTCTCTTTTCTCTTTTTTCCTTTAGATATTCAATGAACCCTACTATTTTGATGATTTTTACTTTCAATTCACTTGATCTCACTTTCCAAATATTTCTCTAACTTTTTATACTCTTTATGATGGCTGGAGGAGCAGTTCTAGCTATTGAAAGCCTTAAAATAGCTGTTGGAATAGAGAAATGACCGTTAGAAAAAGCTGCAGAAAACTAGCCATTACGATCACTGGGTCAGCTCAGTCCTAACTAGATTGGCTCAGTTTGTAGCTGAATCAGCTCAGTCCACTGGATCTTAAAAAATAGGCTTTCTATATTTTCTATCTTATACTTTTATTGAGACTAGGTCGGCCCAGTTTGCGTGCCATGCGTGCCGAATAGTCCGTTTCAAAAGAGGATGATCTAGAGGTTGTCTCTTAGGTTGATTCTTTTGTTAAAACTTGATTTTCTTTCAATTTATGCATCCAAAAATTATGAAACCACCTCCAAAAGATCATAAATCTTCTAAGCTTGTCTTGAGGCTTCTGAAATAAATTTTCTTTAACTTTATAAAATTATAATTTTATTTTTTATCACTTTTTCTTGATCTCCAACTTGATAAAATTATAATTTTACTTAAATACCTAAAAAGATCTATATTCATTCTTAAAATATATACTTAAATACTTAAACACTCAAAGTTTGATGATCATCAAAATTAATCATAGGGTCAACAATCTTTTTCTTTTTGATGATGGCAAAATTTTGAGTATATGTATAAAAATAATTTAATGTATTTCAATAAATTTGCTAATATAAGTCATGAAGTGATAATATACATAAATATAAATGCATACTTTATAAAGGCTCCAATTAATATTTCACATAATTTATTTACTTATATCAAAATAATATTTTAATTTAAAATAATGAGTATTAAGGTTTCAAGCATGAAATTCATTGAGTTTCTTAAGTATTAATTCTTTAAGTATATATTCAATATACCTCTTCCCCTTTTTGACAACATCAAAAATCTCATGAAAAAGAATAGAAAAAATCATCAAAATCAATATCAAGACATTAAATTTAGAGATGTATCAAATTCATAAAATCAAATCAAAAAAATCATTTTTTCTTTTGAATGAATATTTCTTTCTTTTCAAAAATTAGCTTGAATTCAAATATTAAAGACTCTCTCCCTTTCTGAATGAATATGATCTTTTAATTAGATTTTTAAATATATATTTTTAAGCTTTAAGAGGAATAGAGTTTTTCAAAAGATTTGATATGAAATCAAACATAATATATACTTTAATATTCAATCTTTCTTTTCTTAAGAAATTTTAGTTAATTAAGCTTAAAAATGATATGTATCAAAAATGTATCGAGCAAGTCAATGATAGTATCAAAGCAAAAGTAATTTTATAATAATTTTTAAATATACATCAAAAGTTTTATATTATTTAGATTTTTAAATAAGTTTTAAAATTAGAAGTATATATCAAAACTAATTTATTTGGAGTAAGAATATATTTTAAATTTAATTTAACTCTAAAATTATCAAGTTCATGCAAATCAACATATGAATAATATCTAAATTTATAAATAATTTTTGATAATAAAAATTAATTTATTCATCTAATACTATTTTAAATTAAGTAAATTAAATTTAATAACCACATGTAAGCATAATTAGAGAAAAAATATAAGGTACCTGATTGAGAGTCTAAAATCAATTAAAGCAAAGCTTAAAATGAGAAATTTTAAGATAAATGATTGAGAGTTTAAAATTAATATTAAAATTTATTAATATTTATAATTAATTAAATTTAAATTAGTTAACTTAATTAATATCTCTCTTTCTGAATATTAGAAAATTCATCACATGATATTTTCTTCCTTTTTTTATTTATAATTCTTGCAGAACAGATTTTAACATTTAAAATTATTCTCCTTCTTTTTCGTTCAAGTTAAGTATAATTAATTGATACCACATTAATCTTAATTAATATAAATTTAACTTTTAGGCTTAAATTTTTAAATTTAATTGATACCAAATTAGTAATCATTTTATCTTTGATGTTTTCTCCTCCTTACTTTTGCAAACAAAGCTATTTTAAAATTAAATAAAATTTTAAGAGAACAAGCCTTAATTGAGTCAATTAAGTATTAAATTATGCATTCAATTTAATTAAACATAGCATTCACTCATGTAGAAACTAAATTTTTTTAAAAAATTATTTTTTATTTACTTCAAAAGATGTTTACAGTGATAATAATCCATTAAAATCCAAGAGTATGCTATATAGATATACTTCTCAATTTTAATTAATAAGAACTTTAGGCTTTAAAATTTTGAATAACATAGTCTTGAAAATACTTCTCTTCACTTTAATATTAAAATAAATTATTCAAATATGTATCATAAGAATTTATCTCAAATGTTATAATAGCAAGAATATAACCATGAAAATTCATATTTGAAATAAAACAACTATTCTTTTACTAAAAGATAAATTAATAAAATATAAGATATATTATAAGCTATTTGATCCCAAATGAATAAAACTAAAGTTTTCTTTAAAAATTTAGCTTTAAAAGTAAATGATAATTTTTTTAAAATATTTTGCATGATATCAACTTCAAAAGATTTAAGAAAAGTATTTTTTTAAATTTATTTTTGGATATATCATTCAAAGCAAATCATAAATAGATTTATTTAATTTTTTAAAAAATATTTCTTCCTCTTCTTAAGTAGTATCGGTCAATTTGAAGCATAAATGTATCGATCTTATAATTTATCTCAAGGTATAATATCAAAAATATATTCATGCAGACTAGATTATATGCAAGGATATTTTTTTTTTGTTAAAGATAAAACAATAGAATACAAGATGATAATGATCCATTTGATATCAATTGTTAAAATTTTTAATCAAAAAAGATGAATCAATTTAAATTCAGATCAAATTATCTTGATAAGTTAATTTGAATTGATATCAATAAATCATGTAAAATAAATCATAGAGAGATATTCTATTTAAACTTAGATCTTTCTTTTCTTAAGAAATATCATTTAATCAAGTTTAAAAAGATATGAAATTCTTGATTTTATCTCAAATGACATCATATAAGCTATGCAAAATTAGATTTGAGATAAAACATCTTTTTATCAAAAAAATATAATAAAATTTAAGACAAAAATGATATCATTTAATCTTTTTTTATTTTTTTTATAGCTTTGAAAATAAAATCAAATAACAACTTGCGCAAATATTTTTCTTAACAACACTTGATCTAAAATTTAAATTATTTTGAGAATTTTAAATTATGATAAATCATTTTGAATTGATATCGATAAATCATCTAAGATAAATTATAAACAGATTTTTTGTTATTCTTTGAAAGATCATTTCATTCCTTTTCTTCTGAAAAACCAGACAATTAAGTTTAGAAAAGATATAAACTTTTTGGATTTATCTCAAATGATATAGCATTAAGAATATAGCTTTGTAAAATTAGATTTGAGATAAAGATATTCTTTTATTTTTGCAAAAGATAAAGCATTGAAGTGTAAGATAATGATGTACTATTTGATAGCAATTATAAAAATTTTCATACCAAAAGCTTTAAAATTTAAAATAAATAATAATTATCTTGCTACTAATTATTTAAAAATTAAATTAAATAATTTACTTAAAAATTTTCATGATATCAATAGAATTAAAATTTAGACTAATTAATAATTTTTCTAAAAGTTTGATACCCCTTAAAGATTAAAGAAAAACTAATTTTTAGATTCATTGCTTGAAAATAATAGGAAAATATGAAAATACATTTCAAATTTAATTTGATACCAAGTATGAAAGACATTCTTCAAGTTGGGGGACAAAATCAATTGAAGTTAAAATAAGAGGGATCTAGATATTTGCTCTATGTTTTGATCTAATTATGGGATTTCAAATCCTTAAGGATAAACTTAAAATGCAATGCAACTTAACACATTAAGCATTTTGAGTGGGAATGTCAAACTTAGTTTTACTTATATGTTTAGCAATTCAAAAATATTCATATCCAATTAAGCATCTTTTAATTTAAGTTTATCAATTACAAAATTGACATGGGGAAGCTATTATATTATATTGAATTTCAAGATAATTTTAATTCATATCATAACATGATACTTAGAGAAGAGCATATTAAACTTTTAAAATCTAAATATTCATCTCATTTCAAACATCAAAATCAATCACACTAAAATTATTTCAAGCAAATAAGCAATAGAATCAACCAATCAAATAGGCATTGATGGTATGATGTAAGAAAACTTTAGATTATACTAAGCATCATCATCCATCTCCTTTCATTTTCAAAGCATCCATCCATAAAAATTTGCTTCTTTTACTTCATTGGATGCTTGGAGTACCTATGAAAATCACTTTCTAGTTTTTGGTACTCAAGCCATCTTGGGTCTATTGAGGTTATAGCACATGTTCCTTTCGGAACCCAAATCTGTTTAATTAAAGTGTGCCCAATTCTCTTAGTATTATATTCTAAAATTTTATGGCCTTCTTTATTATATTTGAAATATATAATTAAATAATTTTTAAATGAAGCTTTGCTAAACATGTTCTTCATAAATTTCTATTTTCTTAAAGGATTATATCCAATTCCAGCTTCATTGAAAATAGCCTTTTGATTGTTCAATATTGTTTGAAGCTTTTGAGATCCATAAGTAAACTTTTCTACCATGGATTTCAAATTTTCAATCTCTTTTGTTAATTTTATATTTTCTTCCAAAAGAGATTTTTTTTTTAGTAAATTTTCTTTTTCTTCAACTAAAGATTTTTCAAATTTAAGAAATGCATCTTTTTCTTTGGCTAAAGCATTCTTTTCTTTTAAAATATCTTTTTTTCAATCAATAGTTTACTCTTTTTATCAACTAAAAGAAGATTTGATTTTCTTAATTCTTTATTTTTTAGTCCTATCATTTTATATTCATTCATAAGATCATTGAAGGTTTGAAACAACTCATCAAAAGTAAAATCGAAAGAATTTTCAAGGTTTACCTCATCATCATTGGCCATGAGGAAAGAATTTGTAATTCTTTCTTCCTCTTTCTCATTTCTCTTTTCTTTACTTTGCTCTCCCTTAATAAATGCTTTTTTTCTTTTGTTTCTTCTTTTTTTCTTCTTTTCATCCTCATGAGCCATGAGGCATATGTTGGGGTGAGATTACTTATCCTCTTAGGAGCTTGATTTTTCTTTTTGATTTGCTTTCCCATAAGTCATTTTTAATTTCTTCCATATTTGATTCGCTGAAATATATGAAGAAATTACATTAAACTCATTAATATCTAAGGAGCAATAAAGCATGTTCATGACCTTAGCATTTAGTTGGGCCATCTCTTTATCATGCTTGATCAATGCATTGTGAGTGTGTGAGCCATCAACAATATTTTTTCATAAATTATAGTCATGTGCTTGTATGAATATTTTCATCTAAGCTTTCCAATAGATAAAATTTGAGCCATTAAAAAATGAAGGTTTATCTATAGAATGGCCTTCACTAAAAAGAGATTCTATTTTGGATTGCCAATATCTTTAGCTCTTGATCATTAGGTCAACAACTAATAATAGAGCACCTGCTCTGATACCACTTGTTGCCCAAGGATGGCTACCAAAGAAGAGGGGGTGAATTGGATTTCTAAAACATTTTAGCCAATTTAAACTCTAATGCAAATATCTGCTTCTAATTAAAAGAACTTGAATGCTTATGGTGAATAAGCAAGGTATAGCAGCAGAATTAAAAGCAACCAGATATTGCAAATATATAAAGCAAATAAAGAAAGTAAGAAAAGCAAAACCATAATATAAAAAAAAAGATTTTATAGTGGTTCGGTGCACCTCCGCACCTATGTCCACTTTCCAAGCTCTCCTTAAAAATTTTACTATAATCCCTAAATTATAATGCATTTGTTTTAACTTAGAATCACAAACAAACTCAGTTGGTTTTGCCGAACTCACCAACCATAACTCTACATCGATAGTTTTCTTGGGTTCACTATCAACCCGATTTTTTTAACCTAGGAGCACCAACTACAATCTTTACACTATCCAATTTTTGGTTTGGACCAACCTACACTCCAAGTTTCTTTCCTCTAAAGAAATTTGTAAAGAAACAAAAATACAAGTATAAGAATTCAGCATAAAAAAAAGGAACTTTTTTTGAAGTTTGATCGAGAGGCTGAAAGATAGCTCTTGAAGCTTTGTATTCTCTTCTTTGAAGACTGAGAGGAAGCTTGAATAATTAAGGATGATCATACTTGGAAGCTCTCTGAATTTGATGCATAAGATCCTCTCTTTTTTCTCTTTTTCTTTAGATATTTAATGAACCTCACTATTTTGATGATTTCTACTTTTAATCCACTTGATCTCACTTTTCAAATATTTCTCTAGCCTTTTATACTCTTTATGATGGTTGAAGGAGCAGTTCTAGTCTTGGAAGCCTTGAAATAGCCATTGAAGTGAAAAAAATGGCTGTTAGAAAAAGCTACAGAAAATTAGCCATTACGATCATTGGATCAGCTTAGTTTTTTATTGGGTTGGCTCAGTCCTAATTGGGTCGGCTCAGTTTATAGCTAAATCGGCTCAATCTTCTGGGTCTTGAAAAATTAGTTTTCTATATTTTCTATCTTTTACTTCCACTAAGATTAGGTCGGCTCAGTCTCAGACTAGGTCGGCCCATTTTGCATGCCATGCATGCCAAATAGCCCATTTCAAAAGGGGATCTAGAGGTTGTCCCTTAGATTGACATTTTTGTTAAAACTTGATTTTCTTCCAATTTATGCATCCAAAAATTATGGAACTGCCTTCAAAAGATCAAAAATCTTTTAAGCTTATTCTTGAGGCTTCTAAAATAGATTTTCTCTAACTTTATAAAATTATAATTTTACCTTTTGTCACTTTTTCTTGATCTCTAACTTAATAAAATTATAATTTTATTTGAATACTTGGAAAGACCTACATCCATTCTTGAAATGCATGGTTAAATACTCAAATACTTAAAATTTGACGATCATCAAAATCAATCATGGGGTCAACAAATGAGATATGGAGGAGTCTGTCTAGGTCAAACACCTAGACAAGGTAGGTGCATATTACACAATAGGTTGGGGTGCCCAACACTTGGGCACCCTCTCCTTATTCCTTGCCATGGACCAGCAATGTGGGGCACACAAAATACCTTTTTCACCATGGAAAATAGGAGAAAAAATAAGAAGAGGGTGCGGCAAGAAAAGGGAGAAGTTTTAGTTTCTTAAAACTCTATCCCATTGAATTTGAAACCAAAACAAATTGCCTCCTTTGACTTGGTCCAAAACAAATAGCCAAATAAGAAATAAGGAAGAGGTATGGGCATGCATGAAGGCTTGGGGAGAGGCTTTTCCATGCACAAAATCAAGGAGAAAAGGGCGTGGGGTTGTTAGGGCTAAGGTGGCGCAAGGAGGAAAGTCTTAGTCACACTAGGACTTCCAATTTAACTTGGTCAAACAAGATCTTTTAACCAAATTAAATTAAAAATAAATCAATCTAATTAAAATAAATCTTCACCCAATTAAGAACCTAATTAATTATATTAAGTTAAATTTAAATCAAAATTAATTTTTTAATTAAATTAAAAATTAGGTTGATCCAAGTTCTACTTAAATTAGGACTAGTTCTTCCTTCAATTGACTTATCCAATAGATTAATTGAACTTGATCCAATCAAGCCCAAACTAAATCTAATTAAATTATATATAATTAAACTTAATCTTAGCTCTCTAGCTTAATCAAATTAAGTTAATTAGTAATTCAATTATTAATCGATCCTCCTGCAATACTTGCATTAGGTTAAACATCAATTGTATTGATCGTTTTACCTTAGAATGATTCTTAATCAATGATCAACCATTCGGTTAGATCATGAACTCTAATGTGTATGATTCTATAGGTCCGAACATAAGCTAGTAATACAAGAATAAATTTTTATACCAATTAAAATGATCATCTAGCAATGATATCCGACGGTCGGATAGGTCGAATGTATAGAACAACATCCTTAGAACTCATATGGATATAGTTTTCATATATTTCATCTTTTTGACCAAAATGCTCATAGGATACCTCAAAGTTCAACTATCAACTCTAATTAGACTGTCCATATTATATTTCAAAATATCAAATCCATATCATGGATTATCCTGGCCAAGGTTTTGCTATATTGAAATATAGTGATCCATTCTTCTCCAAACTTGGAGTGGTCAATCCCATCTTGATCACAAACCAACTTTTTAAATACTTCACTATGCCTAAAAATCTTTCATTACTAAATTAGAAATTCAGTTAGTTCAATACCAAAGCATAGTAAGTTGCTTGTAAGCCACTAAGGTGATCTTAGGTCTAAGAAATACTTATATCTATATCCCATCAAAGACATGCTCGACAATAAAATATTTTGGAGTTGGTCACGTTCAATGATGATGTATCCTTATATTTCATCCGTATTCCATACTAGTATCTCCACACTTCTTAGTTAAGAGAACAACCAACCAATATGATAAATAGTGACATGCTCGATAGATGCCATCGTTCTTATAAACAGCCTATCAATTGATCATGAATAGTTTTAAGAACTAGTCGATAAATCCTCTCTTTATCGAATCTAAATAGTCCTAAGAACTTCATCACAATAATGGAGTTTGTTAGAAGATAAAAGCTTTATGATGAAAAAATATGTCAAAATATTTATTATTTATTAATAAATTAATTATAATTATAATATTTAGCTCAACCATTAATAGACTGATAATTGACTTTGGAACATATTTTTCAACAACTCCCACTTGTTCTAAAGTCGCTCGACATAGTATCTAATACTCATCTTTGACTTGTGGTTGTCCAGCTTCTTTATCGCTAGGGCTTTAGTGAAGGAGTCGGCTACGTTCTTCTTTACATCAATCTTCTGAAGATCGACATCATCTCGATCTATGATCTTTCAGATTAGATGGAAGCGGCACAGTATGTACTTCATCCGCTGATGTGCTTTTGGTTTCTTCGCCTGAGCAATGGCATCAGTGCTGTCGCAGTAGAGCAAGACCGAGCCATTAAGGAAGGATGCTACTCCAAGCTTAATGATGAACTTTCTTAGGCATATAGCTTTCTTCACGATATTTGATACTGTGATATACTCTGCTTCATAAATAGAGTCTGTCATAGTATGCTGCTTGAAATTCTTTCAGCAGATGGCTCCACCATTTAGAATAAAGATGTAACCCAACATGCTTTTGCTGTCATCATGGTCAGATTAAAAGCTAGAGTCTGTAAACTTCATAAGTTTTAGATCTGACTCACCATAAACCAACCATTAGTCTTTAGTATATTTCAAATACTTAAGAATGGCTTTAACCACTTTTCAGTAGTTTTCTCTAGGATTAGATTGGTATCTACTCACTACTCCTAGTGAGTATGCCACATCTAGTCTTGTACATGTCAAGACGTACATGATAGATCCCACTGTCGAGGCATATGGGACTCTACTCATATGTTCTCTCTTCAGGAGTTGTCAGATAATCCTTCTTAGAGAAAAAAATTTCATAGCCTATTGGAAGATAGCCCTTTTTAAAATTCTCCATGTCGAACCTCTTCAACATAGTATCTGTATACGTGGACTGGGATAACCTAAGCATTCTTTTAGATCTATCCCTATAAATCTTCATCCCTAGGATGTAGGATGCTTCATCCAAGTTCTTCATGGAGAACTGCGATGATAACCAAACTTTTATTCTTTACAGTGCGGGAATGTCATTCTCGATTAAGAGAATATCATCTACGTAAAAGACAAGAAATACTACTGCTGGACTATTTGTAAATGCATGGCTCTTTTTCATTCTTAATGAAGTCATACGTTTTGATCACCTTATCAAAATGCATGTTCCAACTCCGAGATGCATGCTTTAATCCATAAATGGATCTCTGAAGCTTACACACCTTGAACTCATCTATGGATATGAATTCTTCAGATTATATCATATACGTCTCTTCGGTCAGCTTTCCATTTAGAAAAGCTATCTTCACATTCTTCTGCTAGATCTCATAGTCCAAATGGGCAGCAATCATAAGCATTATCTGAATGAATTTGAACATTGCCATAAGGAAGAACATCTCATCATAGTCAATACCATAACGTTAATGATATTTCTTGACAATCAGATGGGCTTTATAGGTCTTCATCTTTCTGTCGGTGCTTCTCTTGCTTTTGAAGACACACTTATACCCAATTGGTTTAACCACTTTGGGTGGATCAACCAATATCCACACATCATTGACCTTCATGGACTCTATTTTGGATTTTATAGTCTTGAGCCATTTTTCAAAATCAGGTCTCTACATTATATTCATATAGATGATCAGATCCTCATCATTATCATCGAGTTCGATGGTATCACCATTTTGGACTAAAAAATCATAGTATCTATTCGACTGATGTGGTACTCTACCAGATCACCTTAGTGGTGTAGGTACATTAGGCTTTGAATCTGATCTAATCAAGTTCGACTCAGGTTCAACTACATTTGTCGATCTTTCTACCTATTGAACTTCATCAAGTTCAACCTTTAAGGCAATAGTTCCTTCATCAAGAAGCTTCTTTTCTAAAAGGATTGCCTTAAGACTAACAAATATCTTTTATTCATCAGCATGATAGAAAAGATATCTTTGGGTTTTTTTTGGGTACCTTATGAATATGCACTTGTCAAACCTAGGTCCAAGTTTATCTATAACTAATCATTTGATATAAATCAGACACCCCTAGACCCTAAGATTTGAAAGTGCTGGTTTACGCCCTATCCATATCTCATATGGAGTCTTAACTATAGACTTACTTGGAATCTTCACTATAAGAAATTAGACTTTTAGTGACAAACAAAACTATCAGTGAAAATATGAAATATCACCACTAATAGTTTTAGTGATGATATTTTGGGTCGTCACTTATTGTCACTAATACTCGAGTCACTAATGTATTAGTGACGACTTTCAAAGTTGATCACTATTAGTGAATTTAATAGTGACGACCCTATAGTCACTAATATTTATATTAATAGTGATGATAATATATTGTCACAAAAGCTAGTACTATTAGTAACAATAATATCATCACTAAAATTTACAATAATAGTGACATAAATGTTGTTACTAATATTATCACTATTAGTGATACAAGTAGCATCACAAAATTTTAAAAGTCATCACAAGCGTTAACATATTAGTGACAATACTTCATGTCACTAAAATAAAATAATATTAGGGATAAATAATATCGTTACTAAAAGTATATAATATTAGTGACAATTAGTGTCACTGAAAGCTTCGTAACCATTCATATATTTTTAGTGACAGCAAGATCTCATTACTAATTATTTCTTTGAAAAAAATAAATAACCATATGATGAGTGTATGTTGTATTACCTGCTTTATAAATTAAGATCAATTCATATTCATAATAATAAACATCAATGCATAAAAACTATATATATTAAATCCTTACATATCCATTAAAGCATCCAAAATATAATTATAACTTCAAATCTATACATATCCATAGTGTATCAACCAAATCCTTACATATCCATTAAAGTATTAAAATGTATCCAATAAAATACAATGGTAACTTCAACTCCATACATATCCAAAATGAGATACAAAAAACATGCAGTACGATCCCATGATCCTCCATAATGAACAAAAACCACAATCGATCCCAAGAAAGTCAATCACAATCCTGCAAAATGAACAAATGAAAAAAGTCAATCAGTATAATTTAAAAATATAATTTATATTAATTTAATTACATAAATATTATTAAAAAAAGAAGTAATACATATGAAGATAAAATAAATTTAACTACTCATACAGTATGTTTGTAATATTATAAAACTTACATTATTAGTAGGAGCAACAAAGGAAGATGCATCAGATAGCTATTTGAAGAATGATCCATCACCGCTAAAGCATGCAAAAAGAGTGGCCATTTGACATTGCATGTTTTCTTGGATCTCTTTTTGCATTTCCAAACATTGTACCTTAATAGTCTTATGCTGAGCCTCAAGTTCTGCACATTGAGATTGCAATTCTATTTGAAGTTGTGAATTAGCCTCCTCTTGCTTCTTTGTCATCTCAGTAAGTCTTTGAACTTCATCCTCCAAAACATCAGCATGCTTCAATGCAACCTCAGTCTGTGCATGAATATTTTGCCTTTCTTTGGAAGTAGATGTGATTCCTCCTACTCCTAAACCACATGAGTGGCCTGACCTTCTTCCTAATATAAGCACAAAATGCTCAACTAGTGGGACTGATGTAGAAGAAATTTCCTGTTGATGTGTTTCACCCACCTCTTGAAGCTTGCTCTAAGTTTACACATAAAAATAAATAAATATAATTAAAAAATATTAATATAAAATCTTGAATTATAATTAAAATAATTATATTCTACATACCATAATCTCTTCTCCATTTGGAATGGACCAATTTTCATTATATCTCAACCGAGTAGCTTTCCAAACTATCATAGCATCTGGCTATTCTACAAACTCTGGATCTTTCTGTTAGCAATTAACAAAACACGTAAAAGAATAGATAAAACTTGACTTAGTTAGACCTTAAGTTAGAAAAGTACTTTATGAACTTCATATTTTATAGTATAATAGTATAAATTAATGAGTGTTACCATCTCATAAGCTTTTTGAACTATTGATTTTGTGCCTATAATGGATCCAACCTCTAGTTTACTCCTATTGGATGTATTTCGGATGCTCGCATCCTAAGTTCAAGAAGTACATTAAATTAAAAAATTATTAAGATAATTGGAAAAGCATAGTATGGTCAAAATGATCATAACAAAATACCTTGAATTTGGGTGTATTCCATTTATTCTCAATCAACCACTGCCAATCTTCTGGAGACACATCATCCGGGCGATCCTTTTTTTCACGATATGCTTTGTGTAGAGTATAAAATCGAGTCCTATATTATCTTTGTACTTGTTTCATCACATATGAATAAATATCATTCGAGAAAGAAAAACTATCCTGAAAACCATATGAATAACAATACTTATTTGCAATAATCAATCAAATAATAACACCATATAAATATTCTACCAATTATGAAAATTTATTTGCCAAAATAAACAAAATATATGTATATGAACCTTTAAGAATCTCCACATTGCCTTGATATCCTCATCAGATATATTTTTCCAACCTTTAACTTGAAGAGGTACAAGCTGCCTAACACATACAGTCACCTTTGATTTAAAATACTTGGCATGTTCTCCACACCCTTTGTCAAATGGATGAGAAAACTGAATATCAAAGTTTTTTCCCTAAGCTTTCTTCTTGACGAACTTTGCATCAATAGTAGGCCCACGCCCTCTCTTCTTAGAGGTGCTAGAACCTATTAAAATTTTTTTAGCAAACCAGATGATATATATAAAATTCATAAACTAACAAGATAGCATGTAAAAAATATTTTATTGAAAACTAATTTAAATAATTATTAATTTAAGGCTCTAACATCATGGTGAATATTTCTAAAACTTACTATTAATTATAGATTGTTGCATGGATAGAGATGCATCGACAAGCATCAATTGATTTGCCACTCAAGCCAAAAAGATACTTTATGTTCAGCAACTGTACAATAAATGACAGCTTAGAGAAATTTTCACAACCAGGGTATAACTCTTGTTCCACTTTCCGCAATAAGCTACAAAATTTATTAGCTTCCTCATTTGGTCTACTCAGACTAACTTTGATAGTTTCCTATCCTCTAATTTGAGAATTAAGATTTTCAATATTATCAAAATTAGCATGTCCAAAGTCATACATCATATCACACGCACTCCATCATTGCAATGCTCATCATTCTCATCATCAGTCTCCTCATCAGATTGATACATTTGCTCTCAATGATGAAACCATCATTATAATCTTTATTTATCCCATTTATAATCAAGTGTTCATAAATGGATTTTCGAGTCCTAAAGAAATTATTGTTACACTTTTTACATGGACAACGGATTGCTCTCCCTTTGTCTAAATTGCTAAATGCAAATTCAAGAAATTCACAAACTCCTTTCTCATATTGACAAAGTCGTCTATCAAAAATATCCATCCAACTTTTATCCATCACTATATAAATACTAAATAAATATTCCTGATTTGTGAGAAACTCACTACTACATAATCGGGCTATGGCAGTAGTTTGTAACTGTTGCTATAGCCCAAAAAATCATTGCTATAAGATATGACAGCAATTAGCTAACCGCTGCTACTGCAGCCATCATCGTAGGTCTATGGCAGTAGTTGTTGCAACGGTTATGGAAACTGCTGCCATAGGCTTGTCTATGGTAGTTATTATAGAACCGCTGTGATAGATCGATCTATGACAACGGTTATGGAACTGCTGTCATAGGCTTATCTATAGAAGTGGTTATATAAATGCTGTCATAGATCTAATACAGCGGTTGACGCATTGCCTACGATAGTGGTTGGCACGTCTACGGCAGCGATTGTAAAACCACTATCATAGCTTCTAAATAATTAAAAAAAAATAAAATTTTTAATTTTTTTATATATTTTATCTAATAAATGCAGAGATATAAAATATAAAAAATATTATAAACATAAAAATATTTATAAAATACTAAAATTTTATTATTGAATAAAATTTATTATAATATTTTTTTAAAAAAATATATCAAAAGTCTCCTAAATCTACATCATCGTCATCCCCGAGAGATGAAGCACGAGCTGGAGTCGGAGCCAGAGCTAGAGAAGCTGAAGCTGGAATGCACCACAATATATCCTTAAAGCACGTGAAGGCATCTCCAAAATGCATGCTGAGCGTCAACACCATGTCTCTTATGATGCCCTCCAGATAAGATGCGCACTCCTCATCTCGATCTGCCCGCATCGTAGCATGATCTACCCATGCCAATGCCGCCTCAAGCTCCTTTCGATTGACGATACCAAAAGCCAGTGAAGAGATGCTAACCTCTGATCGACGTATGTTCGGGCCTGCATCGGATCCTTTTAAAGTACTCAGACCCTAAGACATGAGATAGATGGTCATGGGGACCAGAGGTATTTGGACCCTCGCTCGCGAGCACATCTAACTGATCTTGTAATTGTAAATGCAAATAAAATTTTATAAGAAATGCTATAATACTAATCATATATACTAATATATTTAATACTTACAAAAATTCTTTCAATCGTGGCGTTCATCGATCTGCCATTCTTGTTCATATGGCTGGATCGAAAGATCTCGTTATGACTGGGCATCACTCCATCTCTCATCAGCTATAATAATGGATCAGTTTATCAAAAATATAAAAAAATATTAATTTAATTTATCTAGTAAGATTTAGAATTCATTACCTCTTTATGCACACGATTAGCCATAGACTCACAGCCGAGAGTATGCGTATACTCCTGGACTGTCCGATTCTTCTGATTCTGATGGAAGGTAGCCTAACAAGTATTCAAATAAATAATAAATATTTAAATATAATTTTAAGCATATTAAAAAATTTAAAAGTTAGTAATTTTACCTCAAACTTCTGGCTCCTCCATTATGTAACTATCCTCTCCTACTGACTCGAAGGACAGTCCTGTATCCAAGGAACAAGCTCCTCTAGAGTATCTCATCGATGCTCGAGCCATCCTCTATGGAGCTTGACCTTGTAGCTTCAGTATAATTTTTCGATCTTTATCAGTCAGGCATCTCGAGCTCTCTCGTGATCAGAAAAGTCATACCTTCTCTGCATAAAGTTATCAAAAGTCAGTTACAAAATTATTCTAATCAAACATAATATAAATATGTAAAATGCATAAATATAATTAAGATGCACTTATCCATATCTCCTTCCACATCCAGTCCTTGATAGTATCATCCATCAATCGCTAGTCTCTGAGCTCTATGAAAATAATGTCTAACCACCTCACAAGCACTCTAAAAAAGAAATGCATCTCCCACACGGTCTCTCCTACTGTCCTCTCATTCAGATCATACTGTACCATCATCTGATGCTGGCGGTTTCATACATGTGCCATACGTATGGGACCACAAAATATCCTATTGGATGATACACCTGCAATGAAAATACGTTATATAAATATATAAATATATAAATACTATATAAAAAATAAATATATAATATAATAAAAATATACACTCAGATGCTGGTGGAGTAGCATGTGTCAGAGATATGGGTGATGGTAAAGGCTTAGATGCTGGTGGAGTACTAGATGCTGCCAGTGGAGTAGATGTCAGTGGTGGAGGTTTCTGAGCAGCAGTCGATGCAGAGGTGGATGAAGTATGCTTTGATTACTCCTCAGATGCTGAACTCTATATAATCCATCGAGAGGCAAGGGTGAAAGCTAGATGGCATTTCGATCCCACCATGATCTGCAACGTTAATGAACATTAACCAATATAACATGTTGAACAATAATCAAAGATATACCTAAGTACCATCCGTACAATTACATATAAATATACGTATGCCAAAGATTATGTACGCTAGTCAATTGACGGATCTATCGCTATGTAATGCAATAAATAAAAGCAACAAAATGAAGGTTCTCTTAGCAACCCGGGGTTCTCTTAGCAGTTAGCACAGCCCACAGCATAGCCTACTGGCATGACATGGCTTAAGGCATGAACTACCAACACGGCATGGCATGGCATGGCACAACATAGCCTACCGACATGGCACGGCCCAAGGCATGGCACGATACGACACGGACCAAGGCATAGCACGGTCTACCAGCACGACATGGCTCATGGCATAGCATGGCACGGCCTACCGGCATGGCTTAGATGCGAAGCTCTGCATAGTCATTCAAGGGGCGGAGGTTGCAATCTCTGGGCAACAAATTTAACATTTTGAACAATAATATTAGCAACACATCAATAAATAGACTCTAATAATTTATACCAGAATGTTGAAGTCATCACCTAATGGCATCTACAATATGGACATCACCATCACTCCCGATAAATGTATCTAGGATCTTGATAGTACCAAATAAGTTTTGTCATAGAGGAGCACTTTGTATGCATGGTCCAACATCGTCATCAACTTCAGTATCATCAAAAATATGCTTAGGCACCATCTTCACAACAACACCCTATTGAGGCTCCAAGGGATCACTAACGTAGTAGACTTGACTAGCTTTGGAGGCAAATATATACGGTTCTTCAGTGCGGTGATGGTGTTGCATATTAACGAGAGTAAAACCATATTCATTAGTCTTTATCCTAGACTATGATAAGTTGTCAAATCAATCACACTTCATCAATGCAATCCTTCCTTTAGAATAATAGTCTAAGATGACTATCTTCTCCACCATGCCATAATAGTTCAAATCTTCTGTACGAGGCTGTGAATCCCTCGAGCAAGCATAACACCTAGTGGTGGTGCTCAACATGACGCCACTATTTTATGTCGCCATATTTATGGATCTACTATGAATATTAAACCTATAGCCATTAATGACGAGCTGTTTATACTCATGCACGATACGATTAGGGCTCATTGAAAGATCACGCACTTCAGGGCTCACATCACTGAGCGGCAATCTCCATACCTAATTAAGAAGATGACATCAAAGAAAAATGCCACATCAACTTTTGAGGTACACGAGTCGATATGCCATCTTTATTTTATTTTCATCTTGATACACTGCACCTCATGCGCTCATTTTGGTTGACATCCCCCTCCCAATAGATCATGCAATCATTGGGACATGCATGTATCTTGGTGTAAGCAAAGTCCAGCTATTCAATAATCTTTGATGCCTCATAATTATTCTTCAGAATTTATGCATCGTCCGAAAGAATATCTCCTAAAAGCTTTAATATGCAATTCACTCCATTATTACTAAATCCATTGAAACATTTTGCATGATACAATCGGATTAAGAACTTCAGCTTCTCCATCTTTTCACATCCGAGATACAACGAAATATTAGCATTCTTCATCAACTTGCGGATTTTCTCTACATCCTTACTATTTATCATTCTACCAACAACAGAATCAAGCATAGACGTAGATGCATCATCATTATGGCTAACAAATGAAAAAATATCATGAACCATTTATTCCACTCTCCCATCATGTCGATCACCTCATTATGGTCTGCCCTCACCATGTTGGTCCCAATAAATTTTATAATCGACTTTAAAGCCATAAATAGTAAGGTGATCATTTACATCTTGATGAGGTAGCCACGGTCCATCCATACACTTTTTACAAGGACATTGGATTAGTCTATAGTCCCCAAATTTTTCTATAGCAAAATCAAGAAATTTTTAAAGTCCAACCTCATATTCTAGCGAGAGCCTACTAAACTTCATCCACCCCTTATCTATTTTAAAAATGATGATACTGCAATTAAATCATTTGTTAAACTTAAATTATATACTAATGCATTATAAACAAATATACAATAAATGTATTCTATCACCAACTAATAGATAAAGATAGATCCAATTCCAATCAAAAATTGTATTAATTCTGTAGGTTCAATATAGTAATCAAACGATATGCAACAGAAATTGAATGAAATTTTGATAGTATTTTCTCTTAGTTCTTCCGTATAGGGAGAACAAAAGAAAAATACTATCTAAAATTTCATTCGAAATCCTTAGCATATCGTTTGATAACTGCAACTATCTATAAAATTATCTATAATTTTTAAACTATCTAAATTGGATAATCAATTGATCATTGTACATAATTCTCTCATCCGTATAATTACATATAATTGTACGAAGGCTGGAGATTATGTAGACTAATCAATTGATGGGTCTATCGTTATGTAATGTAATAAACAAAAGCAAGAAGATATAAACATCTAGAAAATATTATCCAATAAATTCTACAACATGAATTACATTCATAAATAATTAAGGATAAGCAACAGTCATAGATCCGATCTCTTGTGCAAATCTGGGTGTTAATCCAGAAACCTAAAAGAAGAACGAAATAGATGATGGCGGCATATTAGGGCTTAAAGTTGGAACCTTAGAAAGACATATCAAATTCTTTTCACGCCCATTAAGCCGACTCGCTCAGAAGTCGAGCTAGCTCCGTGCCTGAAACATCTGGCTCCATGCCTAAGACATCCGGCTCGTGTCCTCCCCTAGTCGACTCGATCTCGACCCGAGTTGGCTCGACTATGTGCCATCCCCTGTTCTTGACTGTCTCCATCCTTTCCTCATCTTTTCAATTGCCCATCTCCGACTCAATCTCCATCACGATGATGCTAGACCCCCTCCCTGATCCCTCTCTCTCTCTCTCTCTCGATCTCTCTCTCTCCCTCTCTCGATCTCATCCCTCGTCAGTGAGGTCGGACCCCCTCCCTCCCTCCCTTCCTCTCTCGATCTCCCTCAACGGCAAGATCGGACCCCCTCCCTCCCTCTCTCCCTCTTTCTTTCTTAGTTTCGGGTCCCAAAATCAGGTCCAAATACCTAGGATCCATTTGGATCTGGGTCTACTACTTCAAGTATGGACCCATCAGGTATTCGGGTTTGGGTCCGATACAAGTAATTAAAATCGGATCCGGATCTGAATATCCAGGTTCCGATCCAAACTCGATCCATTGATAGGTCTAGTCTAGGAATTAATAAATAATACTATAAAATTAAAATAAAAAATATATCTACGACTATAGAGAGGGGGTCGCATCGAAAGCTTCAAGGGTTGCCGATGACGGTACTGGAGGAAGACGACGATGCTAGAGGTAACCTACGAAATAATAGCAAGATAATGAGATAGAGAGAGAAGAGAGAGAAAGAGAAAGAGAAAAAGAGAGAGAGAGAGAGAGGGAGAGGGCTTGGAGGGGCACCATGACGAGGAGGCCAAGGGATGGGGAGGGCAGGGGGTGGGCGATCGGGGATGGGAGGGCAGGGGTGGTGGCGACCAGGGATAGGGAGGGTAGGGGATGAGCGGCTGGGATGGGGAGGGCAAGGGGTGGGGCAGGGGCGGCGGTCGGGGATGGGGAGGGTGGGCGGCGGGCGATCGGGGATGGGGAGGGTGGGGGGCGGGCAGCCACGGTCCGAGATGGGTGGAGTCTCACCGACGATGGAGAGGAGAGAAGAGAGAGAGAGAGCGCATGCACAGAAGGAAAGAAAAATTGAGAATTTTTAACCTAACCTACGGCAGCAATTTTTGAATCACTATCATAAATTTATGGCAGTGGTTACGGTAAACTACTGTAATAGGTCTACGGCAGTGGTTTATAACCGCTACCATAGATCTATAGTAGCGATTTTTAGTAACCATCGCCGTAGGTTGAAAATAATTTTTTTTTAAATTTTTTTTTCTAAATATTATATAATTTTAAAATTTAATGTTCATCTTTATAGTTCATTATCTAAATAATTATCATTAAAGTATTGTCGCAAAAGGTCACTTCAATCCAATGGCCCTAGCTTCATCGATTAGAAAAATTTAATTTTGACGATCACAAATGATGATGCGATGATCTGATAGATGGAGATCTTCGATGGGTTCAAAAACCTATAATGATGATCTTCGATGATGTTTGCAGCATACTATCAAAGTTTTACTTCAATTGGATATCATTATCATGGTCAATTTAGTACGAAATAATTTTGATTGTTAAATTAGAAATAAGGGATTAAAGGGTTAAATGGCGTTCAATTATGAGAAATAATTTTTTTAGTTAAATAATTCTTTGTTATAATTTTAAATATTTTATATGGTGATGATAGTAAAATTTAAATTATTTTCGTATGAACTATTCATGTTAAGCAGATATTGCAAAAGCACGAGCATATATAATAACCAGTGAAGTTTCAGAATGGTTATTAGGAGACGTATAGTTTTAGATCGTTCTTCATCTCATGAGTTGAATTTTATAATCACCATCATAAAAAATGGTTAAAGTAGTAGCCAAGATCATTTATAAAAAAAATTATCTCATAATCGGGCACCGTTTGGTCCTTTGATCACTCGTTTATCATTTAACGATCGAAACTAATCTATACTAAATTGACCAAGATAATGATATCTGATTGAAGTGAAACTTTGATAGTACACTACAAACATCATCGAGATCATCATTGCAGATTTTCGAATCCATCAAAGGTCTTTTATCTATCAGATCATCGCATTATCATTTATGATCATCGAAATCAAATTTTTTTGATCGACGAAGCTAGGCCATCGGATCGAGGCAATCTTTTGTGACGATAGTCTAATGATAATTATTTAGATAATGAACGATGAAGATGAGCATTAAATTTTAAAATTATATATTATTTTAAAAAAAATATATTATAGTAGATCGACATATAGTAGTTACAAGGAATCGCTGCTATAGGTCCGACATATGACAGTGGTTATAAGGGACTGCTGCATAAATTGGACATATGACAGTGGTTATAAGAAATAACTACCATAGGTCAGACTATGGCAGCGATTTGTTGTAACCGCTGCTATAGGTCGGATCTATGGCAGCGATTTTTTGTAACCATTGTCATAAACTCTATTGTAGTGGTTTCGAAAATCGCTGCCATAGTATGTACTGTCGTAGGCTTTTTTTGTAGTAGTAACTATCAAATCTATTATATTTCAAATTTGAAATAGGCAGGAATGCTAGAGCGAGAAATTCATAACAGAAGAATTAATGATTTATGCTACATATGAATCTGATAGTATTTGTTTCTTGATTCTTTCTTAATCATTCTACTATTTGGATTTCTAAAAATTGAATACAAATTATATAGTTTATCAAATAATTGTTAAGTAAAGCTATTTAGAAATAATAATATAAATGATAACTATGGATGGCAAACTTATCCTGTTTAGTATCCAAACTCGACCAAGAGAATGAAATTAAAAAAAAAAAAAGGTAGAAATAAAAATATAATGAATCTACATGGGAAAAGGTCTTAAAAGGATGGTGCAATCAATGTCCAATTATCCTTGGCTTCAAACAAGTGCCTCTGGGAATAGGTATGATACCAAGCAACGTTATAGTCTATTATGTCAAACTCCCAGGGGCCACTTTAGTCTATTACAGAAATTATCAAGCTCATGGGGGCCACTTCTATCATGATATGATATCCTTTAATCATGTGGGAGGCTAGAGCTCTTAAGACCAAAAGGGATCTACTCACACCGCACACCGCCACAGCTGCCACAACATCCCATGTGCTGGGGAGAAAAGCCACGATGGGGCCCAAGTAACCTCTCCCAACTCCCTCCATTCCCATGGATACCGAAGTAAGAAAATGAAACTTAAAAAAAAAAACTTTTTAAATTACTTTTTATTTTTTTAACTAAAAACAATTCTTAATTATTTTTCATTTTTTTAATTTAAAATAATTTAAAAATTTTATAACTTGATTTTTTTGTCGCAAAATTTTACAATCGAAAAATCGATTATAAAATATTTTAATTATTTTTTTAATTAAAAAATTTAAAAATTTTATGATCAATTTTTCAATCATAAAATTAAATTTTGCAACCAAAAAATCGATGGCAAAATATTTTATTTTTTTTAATTTAAAAATTTTGCAATCAATTTTTTGGTCATAAAATATAATTTTGCAATCGATTCAATCTTGCCAGCAAAAAATCGATCGTAAATATATTTTGCAAACGAATATAATTTATTTTTTTATTTTTTTCTAAATATCATATAATTTTAGAATTTAAAGTTCATCTTCACCATTCATTATCTAAATAATTATCGTTAAAGTATCGTCACAAAAGACCACCCCAATCCGATAGTCCTAATTATATCGATTAATAAAATTTAATTTTGATGGCCATGAATGATCATATGGTGATCTGATAGATAGAGATCATCGATCAATTTAAAAACTTGCAATAATAATGTCGGAGATATTTGTAGCATACTATCAAAATTTTAATTCAATCAGACATCCTTATTATGGCCAATTTAGTAGAAGATGATTTAGACTGTTAAATGAAAAATGAATGATTAAAAGGCAAAATAATATTTGATTATAAGGTAATTTTTTAGATAAATGATCTTTACAACTATTTTGATCATTTGTATGGTGGTGATCGTAAAATTCAAATCATGCACATATAAACGATCCAAAACTATATATTTTTTATATTTATTCTAAAAATTCTTAAATAATTATACTTGTGCTTTTGTAAGATCTACTTAATGTAGATGGTTCGTATACGCGTGGTTTGAATTTTACGATCACCACCATACAAATGACTAAAGTAGTAACAAAAATTATTTATCTAAAAAAGTCATCATATAATTGAATGTTGTTTGGCCTTTAGATCACTCATTTTTATTTAACGATTCAAATCATTCCATACTAAATTAACTATAATAATAATATTTGATTGAAATAAAATTTTGATAGTATGTTACAAATATCACCAAGATTATCATTGCAAGTTTTTGAATCCATCGATGGTCTCTATCTATCATATTATCATGCGATCGTTCATGACCGTCGAAATCAAATTTTATTGATCGACATAGCTAAGACTATCAGATCGAGATGATCTTTTATAATGATACTCTAACGATAATTATTTGAATAATGAATAGTAAAGATGGACTTTAAATTTTAAAATTATATCATATTTAAAAAATAATTAAAAAATAAATTATATTCGATTACAAAATATATATACGATCGATTTTTTGGCTGTAAAATTTTGCGATCAAAAAATCAATTGAAAAATTAAATTTTACAACCAAAAAATTAATTACAAAATTTTTAAATTATTTTAAATTAAAAAATAATTAAAATATTATACGATCATTTTTTTGATTTCAAAATTTTGCAATCAAAAAATTGATTGCAAAATTTAATTTTATGATCAAAAAATTAATCATAAAATTTTTAAATTATTTTAAATTAAAAAAAATAATTAAAATATTTTGTGATTGATTTTTTGTTATAAAATTTTGCTACCAAAAAATTGGTTGTAAAATTTAATTTTACAATCAAAAAATTAATCATAAAATTTAAAATTATTTTAAATTAAAAAAATATTGATCTCATGATTAAGTTTGATGATCGTCAAACTTTGAGTGTTTAAGTATTTAACCATGTGTTTTAAGAATGGATATAGTTCTTTCTAGGTATTCAAGTTTGTTGGGGATAAACACCGCTCCCGTCGAAGTCTAGTCTGATGCTTAGCCTAATGTAACTGGTAATCATAGAAAAGCTTCGATCGAAAATTCTCCTTTAGTCTAGACTCCTTCAGCAGCTTAACTCCTTCCTCTAGGAATCGAACTCCTTTCAGACTTTTTCTTTAGTCGGATTTCTCTAAGAGCCAAACTCCTTTCGGACTTCTCCTTCAGTCAGACTCCTCCAGCAGTCGAACTCCTTCTGGATTTTTCCTTTAGTCAAATTTCTCTAGGAGCCGAACTCCTTTCGAACTTCTCCTTCAGTCGAATTTCTCCATGAGCCGAACTTCTTTTGGACTTCTTCTTCAATCAGATTCCTCCAAGATCCGAACTCCTTCTGGACTTCTCCATCAGTTGAACTCCATCTGGATTCCTCCAACGGATTACTTTCAGATTTTAAGTAGTATTCCTCTAGGAGCCGAACTCTTTCCGAACTTCTCTTTCAATCAAATTTCTTGAGAAGCCAAACTCTTTCTGAACTTCTCCTTTAGTAGGATTCCTCTAGGAATAGAACTTCTTTCGGACTTCTCCTTCAGTCGGATTCCTCTAGCAGCCGAACTCTTTTCGAACTTCTCCTTCGGTCGGATTGCTCCAGGAGCCGAACTCCTTCTGGACTTCTCCATTAGTCAAACTCCATCCGGATTCCTCCAGTGGATTACTTTTATATTTCAAGTAGTATTCCTCTCGGATGATCTCCTCTAGTCGTATTTCCTTTAGAAGTCCGAACTCCTTTAGAATTGATATATGTCAAAGCTCTTCACCAAGCAACGTCTGCTTCCTCTGGACTTTGACTATTAATGAGCACATCACGACAACGAATACCTCTCTCCATACCAAACTTCACGTGGCACCAAGCGGCCCACTACCAGATGATTATGGCTGTCATTTATCATTCTGTTATAGGCGATCCCACTACTGGACGATTACGATTGTCATTATCAGTCTACTATGGGCAACATCTCTCTCCATAATACATTCCACGTAGCTCCGAGCGGCCCATGATCGGATGATTATGGTTGTCACTATCAGTCTGCTCTAGACTTTGTCTATAAAAGAGATCCTCTAGATACATTTTCTCTAAGCTCTCTTCTCCTTCGCAGAACTCTGCTGAATTCTTTTCTGAGCATTCCATTTCTGTTGATCAGAAGAGCTGACTTGATCATCCGAGGGTCCTACCGGAGCCACCACCACTGACTCCAAATGGAAATTTACTTTGTAGATCAATAATGGCGACATCTTTTTTCCCAACTCCAGCTCGATCCGACGTCAACCAGATTCTACACCAATAGGATTGGCACTAGAGAAAGGGTATAACTATTCCTGAAGTTTTCTTGTTCTTAAAGAAGTGCTCAGCAGCTATTTCTCTTCTTTCTCTCTAGAGTTCTTTCTGAAAAAATGCCTCCTAAGAAAGCTTCACCCGACAATCAACAGCCTCTGTAGCCAAATCCCATCCAGATTTATCCGCTCCTACTTCATCTCTGATAACTCAAGCACCACCTACAGCCATGGTGGATGCGGGGTAGTTCAACCTATTGGTCCAGCTAGTTCGCAATCTCATAGAGATGGTGCAAGCCATACATCGTCAGGCTCTGGCGCTAATTCGATTGGAGCAGGCTTCTCCAAAGCCCCATGATCCAATCAGAAGATGGTCGACTTGGGCTAGCCGATCGATGACCTCCGAAAAGGAGAAGCAAAGGGTGGAGAGCCCTTGCTCGGACCATGACTCGATCCAGGGGGAGCTTTGCCTCCTTCCCACCAAAAAATCTTGGAGATCAACGATCATGAAGATCTTCTAAACCAAAGGCTCTAGAAAATGAGCCAATGAATCGAAGAGCTCTGTCATACTTCCTTCTCACATGGTAATAATATTTGCACTGACCCTCCTTTTTCTCAGAGGATTATGTAAGAGCCCATTCCACTGAACTTCAAGCTTCCCTAATTTGAAAGCTATGACGAAACTTCTGATCTGATCGATCACCTAAAGGCCTTCCAAACCATGATGCTGCTCCATGGCGCATCAGACGCCATCTTATGTTGAGTCTTCCCATCTACCTTAAAGGAAGTAGCAAGAAATTGGTACTCGATATTGAAGTCGGATACGATCTTCTTTTTTGACCAGATGAGCCATTAGTTTGCGGCTCACTTCATCAACAACCGACGTCCGCATCGAGGTTCGAATTTTTTGATGAATATCAAGCAGAAGGAGGAAGAATCTATTCGGACTTATGTCATTTGGTTTAATGCTATTGCATTGGAGGTCCAGAACCTGGACCAGCCTGTTGCAATGGCCACACCTAAGGGTGGCCTTTAGAAGAATGATTTGCTATTCTTCCTAGAGAAGAAGTACCCTAAAAACTTTGTTGATCTGCTAGCTTGGGCTGAGGGATATGTCCGAGTGAAAGAAGCCTTCAAATTAAAAGATGAGAAAGCCACAGAACAGTGACAGATGGGCAAGTCTAATAAACTCACAGCTGATAGAGGGCCGAATGAAGTTCAGCCATGCTCGTAGACTCCCTCCGAGCACAAGCAAGTCCGAACTCCTCCTCGAGCTCGTCGTCAAAGAAGCTCCAACAGAAGGGCATGATGAAGTTCTCCCCCCAGAAGGTTTCATAACTACGCCTTCCTTAATGCTCTAAAAACTTAAGTTCTGATGAAAATTAAGAATCAACTACCAAGATCAGAAGAATTACGATCTCCTCTAAATAAGGGCAATCGTAGCAAGTATAGTTTGTATCATCATGATCATGGCCACGATACTAAAGAATGCATTCAGCTCTAAGATGAGATCGAGGAGCTCATCAGGAGTGGCCAGCTGGGTCGATTCCTCAAACATCAGTTTGAAGTAAGAAAAGATTAGCTAAGGATGCTGCCGCAGCCAGAACCACCAATGAGGAAGAAATAATAAGGAGATTGACGGCCTCTCGACATCATCAATACTATCTCTAGGAGACTTAGTACTTCGGCAAGCCACCATCTCTCAGTCTCGAAGCCAGAGGAAACTTACCCCATTTTGGGAAGGTGCGTACGAAATAGAAGAGATCGTCCGGCCCAAAACTTATCGTCTAAAGAAGCTCGGAGGAACAACACTCCCACGACTTTAAAATTCAGAAAATCTGAGAATGTACTACCAGTAATTTTTCTTTAATAAAATTCTTTCATTTCAATATTATTATTTCTTGGTGTAAAAACTATGTGATGATAGAAAAAAGCAATAAAAAATGGCCATATTAGGAACAGGAGGAGAACCTCGTCCTAACATGAGCAAGTCGATGACCTCCAATTATTTAAGATAGGAGGAGAACCTCATCCTAACGTGAGCAAACTCGAAGGCCTCGTTCATTTTAGATGAGGTAAAGGAAGAGATCCTGACAATGGCCCTAATATGCCCCTACAGTCCATTAGGAATGGGAGGAGAACCTCATCCTAACATGAGCAAAATCGAAGATCACGTCGATATAAGATAAGATGGAAGGAGAGGCCGTACCGATGATCCTAATGCACCCCTATAAGCCATGTTAAGAATAGAAGGAAAGCCTCGTCCTAATATGAGTAAAAATCAGAACCTCGTAGACCAAAAACATGGAGAAGAAAGAAGCTCGATGGAGAATTCCTACACGTGCTTTTCCACGATAACCTGACTACGTCAAATGTGAAAAGAAAAGGTCGACTACTGTATTAGACGATCCTGCCTTCATGTCGTCTTCCTCCTCCTATCAAAAGCCAAGATCAACCTTGGGGAACCTTCGGGCTATCCTACCTTCGCATGCTTCCTGTCCAAACTTAACAGAAGATAAGATCTCCTCCGAGTTTCAACCTCGATCGAAGATTAGATCTCTCCCAAGTTTCAACCTCGGTTGGAGATAAGATCTCCCCCGAGCATCAACTTTAATAGGAGATAGGATCTTCTTCAACCTCGGCCAAAGATAAGATCTCCTCCAAGCATCAACTTCAATAGGAGATAAGATCTCCTTTGAGCTTCAACCTCAATAGGAGATAAGATCTCTTCTGAGCTTGAACCTCAATCAAAGATAAGATCTCTCCTAAGCATCAACTTCAATAGGAGATAAGATCTTTCCCGAGTTTCAACTTTGGCTGGAGATAAGATCTCTTCGAAGCATCAATTTCAATAGGAGATGGGATCTCCTTCAACCACGATCGGAGGTAAGATCTCTCCCGAGCATCAATTTCAATAGGAGATACGATCTCCTCCGAGTTTCAACCTCAGCTAGAGATAAGATCTCCCCCGAGCTTCAACCTCAATAGGAGATAAGATCTCTCCCGAGTTTCAATCTCGGTCGAGAGAAAAGATCTTTTCTAAGCTTCAACCTCAACAGGAGATAGGATCTCCTTCAATCCCGATCGGAGATAAGATCTCCTCCGAGCATCAACTTCAATAGGAGATAAGATCTTTCCCGAGTTTCAACCTCGGCTAGAGATAAATCTCCTCGAGCTTCAACTTCAACAAGAGATAGGATCTCCCTCAACCTCTATCGGACATAAGATCTCCTCCGAGCATCAACTTTAATAGGAGATAGAATCTCCTTCAACCTCGATCGGAGATAAGATCTTTTTTCAAGTATTAACTTTAATAGGAGATAAAATCTCTCCCAAGCTTCAATCTTAAGAGGAGACAAGATCTCCCCCGAGCTTCAACTTTAACAGAAGATAGGATCTCCTTCAACCTCGGTTGGAGAAAAGATCTCCCCTAAGCATCAACTCATAGGAGATAGAATCTCCTTCACCTCGATCGAAGATAAGATCTTCTCCGAGCATCAACTTCAATAGGAATATAGATCTCCCCCAAGCTTCAACCTCAATAGGAGATAAGATCTCTCCTGAGCTTCAACCTCAATAGGAGATAAGATCTTCTCCGAGCATCAACTTCAAATAGAAGATAAGATCTCCCCTGAGCTTCGACCTCGATCGAGATAAGATCTTTTTCGAGCATCAATTTCAATAGGAGATAAGATCTTCTCCGAGTTTCAATCTTGGCTGGAGATAAGATCTCCCTCGACTTTCAACTTTAATAGAAGATAGGATCTCCTTCAACCTCGATCGGAGATAAGATCTCCTCTGAGCATCAACTTTAACAAGAGGTGAGATCTCCCACGAGTTTCAAACTCGGACAGAGATAAGATCTCCCCCGAGCTTCAACCTCAATAGGAGATAGGATCTTCTTCAACCTCGGTGAAGATAAGATCACCCTTGAGCATCAATTTCAATAGGAGATAAGATCTTCCTTGAGTTTCAACCTTGATTAGAGATAAGATCTCCCCCGAGCTTCAACTTCAATAGAAGATAGGATCTCCTTCAACCTCGGTCGGAGATAAGATCTCCCCAAGCATCAACTTCAACAAAAGATAGGATCTTCTTCAACCTCGACTAGAGATAAGATTTCTTTCGAATATCAACTTCAACAAAAGATAAGATCTCCTCCAAATTTTAACCTTGATTGGAGATAAGATCTTCCTCAAGCTTCAACTTCAATAGGGATAATCTCCTTCAACCTTGGCCGAAAATAAGATCTCCTCCGAGCATCAACTTCAACAGAAGATAGGATCTCCTTCAACTCGGATTGAAAAAAGGATCTCCTCTCCGAGCATCAACTTCAATAGAGATAAGATCTCTCCCGAGTTTCAACCTCGATTAGAGATAAGATTTTCCTCGAGCTTCAACTTCAATAGAAGATAGGATCTTCTTCAACCTCAATCGAAGATAAGATCTTCTCCGAGCATCAACTTCAATAGGAGATAAGATCTCCCTCGAGTTTCAACCTTGATCGAAGATAAGATCTCTCCCGAGCTTCAATCTTAAAGGGTGCAGAGCCCATAAAAGAACTTTGGCCGTCATTTTTTTTATACTTCTTTCCTTTGAATTTTGAACTCGAAAGTGAAGGAACTATTATTGGGGATAAACCCCACTCCATCGAAGTTTAGTCTGATGCTTAGCCTAATGTAACTAGTAATCATAAAAGAGCTTCGATCGAAAATTCTCCTTCAGTTCGGACTCCTTCAACAGCTTAACTCCTTTCTCTAGGAATCAAACTTCTTTTAGACTTCTCCTTTAGTCAGATTTCTCTAACAGCTGAACTTCTTTCAAACTTTTTCTTCGATCAGATTCTTCGAACAGCCAAACTCCTTTCGGACTTCTCCTTTAATTGAATTCCTTTAGGAGCCGAACTCCTTTCGGACTTTTCCTTCAGTCAGACTCCTCCAGTAGCCGAACTCCTTTCAGACTTTTTCTTCAGTCGGATTCCTCCAACAGCCAAACTTCTTTCGAACTTATCCTTCAGTCAGATTCCTCCAAGAGCCAAACTTCTTCCGAACTTCTCCTTTAGTTGAATTCCTCCAGGAGCTGAACTTCTTCTGAACTTCTCCATCAGTCGAATTTCATCCGAATTCCTTTAGTAGATTACTTTCAAATTTTAAGTAGTATTCCTCTAGGAGCCAAACTCCTTCCGAACTTCTTCTTTAGTCAAATTTCTTCAAGAGCCGAACTTCTTTCGGACTTCTCCTTTAGTTGGATTCCTCCAGCAGCCAAACTTCTTTTGGACTTCTCCTTCAGTCAGACTCCTCCAGCAGCCAAACTTCTTCTGGACTTTTTCTACAGTCAAATTGAAGGGAAATCCTGATTTTCCGGTCCAGGTTCGTCCAGATCTGATTAGATCAAGAGATATATTTCAAAAATTTTCTCTTGATCTTAATCAGATCTTGATATATTTTAGATCTGATTCTTATTATTTTAATAAATAAAATAAAAGAAGATAAATTAAATCAAATTCAATTTACCTGATTTGGGTAATCCTATTATCCTGTAGATGATCCTGATTGCAGCGGAAGGTTCTGGATCTTAGCCACGCAAGTGCCTGGCCTCTACCGGTATCCACTCGGGTTGGATCTGGAGAACCTCTTCTTCTCTATCACACCTCCAAAAATCAGATCTGGATCTGATCTGGAGGATCTTCAAAACTCTTTTGAAGATCTGCAGTCGTCCTTTTGCAGCAGCGCAGCCTTCTTGCTTTTGATCGCCTTTCCTTGATCTGAATCGCACCAAACTAAGTCCAAAACACTTTTGGACGTGGAGAGCAAGGGGAGAAGAGAGTATGGCGTGGAGAAGGAGGGGAGAGGCAGCCTTGGACGTGGGAAATCTCTATTCAATAAGACTTAGGAATTAGGGTTGGGCGCAGGGTCTTATTTATAGACCTCTTGTGATCCAACTCCTCTTCCTCTCAACCAATCACAACCCTTTGTGAAATCAGATCTAAATCTGATTGGTTGGAATAGAGACCCCTGGATTCCTCCTTAGAGGGCGCCTAAGACCAGTCAAACTGGATTCTTAGTAGAACTCTGATTGGAATCCAAAAGGGAGGTGGAGTCCTTGTCCAACAAGGACTCCTAGGCGCCTCCTACTTGGGCTCACGCCACCCTTGGCGTGCGCCCTTCTCCTTGCCAGGTTCTGGCAGGGGGACAAGCCCCCACCAGCTCTCCAATAGGTGCATGACATGTGGTCAAAAGTCAAAGGGTCAATGGTCAACGTTTGACCAGTCAAAGGTAGACTTTTGACCAAAGTCAAAGAACAAGAAATGGCAGGTGACCAAAAATGGCAGGTAATGTCTTACAAATAAGACAACCTATTCTGACTTGGACAACCTCCAGTCAGACCATATGAAGGCCTCTGATTGAGCACAAACTCCTTTGGCTCAGTCAGGACAACTTATTTATGATAGTAAAAGAAGAACGTTAGGTTCAATCGAGTGCTAGCACGATTTCCTTGAACCTAATTGAATCTCATTCAGATCAATTGAACTAGATCAGTTCAATTGATGATCACCAGATTCAAACCCTTGTTTGTGTGACCCAGTTAGGTTCAGTTCTGTATGGTAATGGGATATGTCATGATCTCTATCATAGACATCATCGAAACTCCTTTCGATGGATCAGAACTCTTCTGATTCGAACAGCTAGAATGATCGATCATCTAAATCATTCTAATTGCTCCCAAAATCCACCAGTGACACCTAGCAGTATATGGTGGCAACCCATCAGAGCTGAATGCGAACCTCTTGGTGCAGCTACCTGTGTGATTCAGTTCTTCTATCTTGAGCCCCGATCAGATTAGGGTTAAGGTGAACTCGTCAAACCCTAGTCTCTGTCATATGATGTAATCATTCGATTCGAGTCCAATGTGAAAATCTAAATAGAAACTCTTTCTATTATTTCACTCTACCATGGCCATGGATTTCTGGACTTGATTCTCATGATCATCATAGGGCTACTCCTCTACCACCGAGGTAGATAGATCCCATCTTGATGCAATCCAGTTCCTACAATGAACATGCTATAGCCAACATACACCTCAGGGTTCCATATGGCTAGGAGACCGAGTAATGGTGTAGTCAAACTATAACACCCTCAAGGTGAACTGCCGATGCATCTCAGGTCAAAGAACCAGACACACTACTGCAGCATCGAGTCAGTCATTGACGAGAAGGTAGACTCCCTAATGACTACTCGAGGTGGTCACGCTCAGTGCCCTCGTTCTCTAACGAGTACCTGTACTCTCGCTCCGGTGTCTCCACACCGTAGACTCAAGACTCATCTACTAAAGAGAAGCGATCGTACACCAACCTTCCGGATCAATCACCATCCTCGTGATGATCCTATGGTCGGGAGCTGTTTATGAGTTAATAATGATTATTCATGTCTTAAATTTTCAACTCTTGAAAATATGAATTATCATTACCATTAACTCAAAGGATGTATCACAGACACTAAATACACATGTGTGATAGAAAATAACCCATTTCATTAATTATAGTCAAAATTACAATTTTGCCCCTAGAAGTGTATTACAAGTGTCAGCCAATTCTGGCTTCTAGGGCACATATATCTAACAATCTCCCACTTGTCCTAAAGCCAATTGGCTACAAGTCTAAGTCCCATCTTCTCAAGGTGGGCTTCGATCTTCTGCTGGCCCAACGGCTTTGTAAGTGGGTCTGCCACATTATCTGCGGATGGAGTTGCTCAACTCTCTTGACCTCGGCTCCTCAATTGTTGTCGCAGTAAAGAGGAATGGCATCTGATGGCATTACTCCAATTTCTGCAGCAAACTTCTTGTACCAGAACGCTTCCTTTGCAGCCTCTGATGCAGCTATATATTCTGCTTCCATGGTGGAATCTGCTATCACAGTTTGCTTGGAACTCTTCCAGCTGACAGCTCCACCATTGCACACAAACAGACTTGCCAGATGTCGACTTTCGATCATCTATATCGGACATGAAGTCCGAGTCTGTGTATCCCTGAACTTGGAGTTCTCCATTACCAAAGACCAACATCATATCCTTAGTTCTTCTCAAGTACTTAAGGATACATTTCACAGAAGTCCAGTGTTCTTCACCTGGATTTGACTGATATCTGCTTGTGACACTCACAGCATGGGCTATATCAGGTCGTGTACATAGCATGGCATACATGAGGCTCCCTATTGCAGAAGCATAAGGGATCTTGCTCATGCGTTCTATTTCCTCAGGTGTGCTGGGGCACATCTTCTTGGAAAGATGAATACCATGTCTGAAGGGTATTAATCCCCTCTTAGAGTTTTCCATACTAAACCTCTTTAGTACTTCCTCTATGTACATTCTTCTGTGAAAGTCCTAGCATCCTATTCGGTCTATCCCTATAGACCTTAATTCCTAGAATAAAGGATGCTTCACCTAGGTCTTTCATGGAGAATTCCTTAGACAACCACATCTTGACTGATGTCAACATGGGAATATCATTCCCAATAAGGAGGATGTCATCCACGTACAATACGAGGAAGACAACAGCGCTCCCACTGACCCTTTTGAAAACACATGGTTCCTCTTCATTTTTGATGAAACCAAACTTTTTGATCACATCATTGAAACGAGTGTTCCAGCTCCGAGATGCTTGCTTAAGTCCATATATGGACCTTTGCAGCTTGCAAACCTTGTGATCAGTATCACTGGATGTGAAACCTAGCGGCTGTTCCATATAGATATCTTCCTCAAGATATCCATTTAGGAATGCCGTTTTCACGTCCATTTGCCATATTTCATAATCGAAATAGGCTGCAACAGCAAGCAATGTGCGGATGGATTTTAGCATAGCTACCGGGGAAAAGGTATCCTGATAGTCAATGCCTTCACGTTGACTATAACCTTTTGCCACCAGTCTAGCCTTGAATGTCTCCACATTCCCATCTGCACCAATCTTTCTCTTGAAGATCCATTTACACCCAATAGGTACTATACCTTCTGGTGGATCTACCAAGGTCCAGACTTGGTTTGAGTGCATCGAGTCGATCTCTGACTTCATTGCCTCAAGCCATTTCTCGGAGTCGATATCTGATATCGCCTCGTTGTAGGTTTTGGGATCATCACCATGAGCACCATTACCTATGAGGAACATTTCCTCTACATCCTCTGAAATAATACCTAAGTATCTTTCAGGGGGACGGGAAACTCTTTCCGATCTACGAGGTGGAGGAGGTAGTGTTCTTATTGGCTCAACCTGATTTGGTTCCACTTGGTCCTTAGCTCTTTCTGCTTGTGAGACTTTCTCATCAAGCTTAATCTGCTTTCCAATGCCACTATCTTGAATAAACTATTTTTCAAGAAATATGGCATGTCGACTCACAATCACATTGTGGTCTTCTGGAATGTAGAAATAGTATCCTAATGACTCTTTAGGATATCCTATGAATCGAGCTCTAAAGGACCTAAACTCTAACTTGTCCGCTTGTTGTCTTTTGACATAAGCCGGACAACCCCAAATTCTGAGATGACTCAGACTTGGTTTCTTACCGTGCCATATCTCATACGGTGTGGTAGGAACGGTTTTAGAGGGAACCCTATTCAGTAAATAGATTGAAGTTAATAATGAATGTCCCCAAAGAAAATCTGGGAGGTCTGTGAAGCTCATCATGGATCGAACCATATCCAATAGAGTCCGATTTCTCCGTTCTGAAACCCCGTTGAGTTGAGGTGTTCCTGGTGGAGTCCATTGAGAGACTATGCCATTTTCCTTAAGATAGTCTAGGAATTCCCGGCTAAGGTATTCACCTCCTCGATCTGATCGAAGAACCTTAATGGGTTTTCCAGTTTGTTTTTCTACTTCATGTCTGAATTCTTTGAACTTTTCAAAAGGCTTCAGACTTATGTCTCATAAGATACACATACCCATACCTAGACAGATCATCGGTAAAGGTAATGAAGTAGACAAAATTGCCTCTAGCCGGCACATCGAATGGGCCGCACACATCAGTATGTACTAGGGCAAGGAGATCTGTGGCCCTCTCCCCATGTCCAACAAAAGGGAGTTTAGTCATTTTGCCTTGAAGACAAGATTCACAAGTTGGATACGACTCAAAAGTCAATGGACTCAATAGCCCATTTTTCTCCAATTTGTTAATCCTATCTTCTGCTATATGACCTAATCTCAGGTGCCATAGATATCTGTCGTTTGGACTATCCCTAGGTCGTTTGGCATTCACGTTTTGCTCGATAGTTAAAACAGGTACATCAATATGCAACTGATAAAGACCATTAACAAGGAAACCATTTGCAATTTTATTTCTTTCATAAAGAATGTTACAATGGTCCTTAAAGAAGGTGATCACATAACCTTCTTGTGCTAAGCATGAAACAGAAATCAAATTCCTGCTAGCTGCAGGCACATAATAACAGTCTTTTAAAACTAAGTCTAAACCAGATGGTAATCGCAGAGGGTATGTTCCCACGGCTACTGCAGCAACTCTTGCTCCATTACCGACGCGTAGGATCATGTCTCCATCCCTCAGCCTCCTGCTATCCTCAAGACCCTGCATAGAAGTGCACAGATGAGCACTAGAACCAGAGTCAAGCACCCAACTGGATGCAGAAGAAACCGTAAGGTTAGACTCAATAACGAGCATACCTCCAGAAGGACCTTCCTTCTTGTTCTTTAGGGTGGCCAGGTAAGTAGGGCAGTTCCGCTTCCAATGGCCGTCGCTGTTGCAATGGAAACACTTTCCTTTGCCATCGACCTTCTTCTTCGGTTCTGCCTTCTTCTTCTTTGATCCTTCTACCTTTTGCTTTTTCACAGACTTCTTTTTCTTTCCATAAGACTTTCTTTTGGAAGAAGTCCGTTCCATAGCAAGAACTGAGCCTTTAGAACCTTTCATAGAAAGCTCAGCGGTAACCAGCATATTCATCAACTCGGCCAAGGAATTTCTGAAGTTTATGCATGTGGTAATTCATGATGAATTGCCCATATGCATCAGTCAAGGATTGCAGAATAATATCGTTCTGCAAATCCAAGTCCAACTTCACACCGAGCTTCTCAAGCTCTTCCATGTCCTTGATCATTGTCAGACAGTGATCTTGGACTGACTGCCCATCACGCATCTTAGCCTTAAAAAGTCGTTTCGTGACTTGATATTTGGCTGCGCGACTCTGTTCACCAAACATCTCCTGCAGGTGAGCCAACATTTGGCGAGCAGTCCCGATATCTTCATGTTGGCGCTGGAGCTCATCAGACATCGAGCCCAACATGTAGTATCTGGCCTTATTGTCTTCGTCAATCCATTTTTCCAGAGACGCTCTCTGTTCAGTGGATGGACGAGCTGGTAAGGTGGGAGGGTCCTGGTCCAAAACATGTGTTAACTTCTCTGAACCCAAAACAATTTTGTAGTTCCTGAGCCAATCTTTATAATTGGGTCCAGTCAGTCTATGTGTGTCTAGGATACGTGCCAGTGGGTTGGACGCAGACATTTTCCTGTAGAGAGTCAAAGATTCTAGTTAGATACTGTAATTTTGACTTGACCAATTTGTTTAGGGATTTTATTTTTAAACAAATTAGCTCCCACTATTTTCTCGGATCCCTACACTCCCTCTGTAGAGATGCGAAAATCTCCGCGATTGATGATTTCTAGTGGGTGGTGCGGTCTCACCAACTGACTCATCACCTCACCTAACAGTTATTGGTGATGGGTTAGCCAATGAGTGAACAACTCTTGTTCAATGATTCTCTAATCATGGTGCACCCAAACTTGGTCTCTAATTCATGAATCTCACCGTATCCGGAATATTGATCCACTCCTTAGTTAAGTCAGACCCACCATTTGCATAGACTGGGTTCCTAATTGGGTCTCTCACCGTATCCGGAATATTGAGCCCAACTCATCCTCCAGCCCATAGCATCCAATGCCTAATAGACATGGTTGCGTCTTCCCGGTGCAACTGAGCCACTGTATCCAGCCGAGAACAATCAACCCCGGGAAGGGCCCGCACGTCTACAATGGTGGAAGACCTCGGACTTAATCTTTTCTTAGGGAGAATTGATTCAGGTCTCATTAAACTAGACTTGGCTTAGTCATAACAATTATGACTAACCTAGTGGCATGGGTCAGCTCGGATTATTGACCACCTCAGATCAGAACTGTGTCAACAGATATGGCCAGGTAAGTGAGACCGGTGGAAGGAATATGCCGTTAACTCGCACAAGAACGCATTCAGGTCGAGTAGCTTCCAATTAAAAACCAGTCGGTCGTCTGTGCCAAACTTACCTTAGACACCAAATTGTTGAGTCAGAACCAATTGGGTTAGCCTACAATCCAGACTCTAACCTCTGAGCCTAATTAGGTCTTGCTTGATCGTGACTCGATCTTGACCCAGACTTAATCCTATTAGGCTGGTCAATTTAAGCATTGTTGATCCCATCTAACCAACTCTTGATTCGGTTTGATCAACCGCTTAGACCTAATTGAGCTACCCAAGCCCGAACCCAGTATTATGAATATGTCTTAGATCTGAAATTCTCAATTTTAGACCTAATTAATATTCCATAAACTTAATTCTTAATTAAGTTGGGTTCATAAACAAAATATGCACAATAAATCCTAGGGTTTCAGGATCTAGGGTTTTGCAGAAAGTAAGTTTTGGGTTTCTGATTAAGGACGAACACGCAGCACCCCTACACGTCATAAGAACACCCCATCGAATGGGAAGAGAGGGCCTTTAAACCCTTCTTCGTTCTTATGACCGGACGGCCAAGAGGAACGCCTTAATCAGGAACATGTAAATACTACAAAACAGTTATAGATCTATATCATATATCTCATATACAAATTTAGATCTAATCAAGGCATATTTTGCATACATCTCATGTATCATAATCATGCATGTTTTCAGATCTAAATTATCACATAATAATCTAAAAAATTAGATTTAAATTGATCTAATCAAAATAAATTCTAATCTAGACAATTATGTAGAACTATTCTACAACTAGTCTAGTCATGCATCTATCATATCTCATATGATATTTAAAATTAAATAATTTTTATTTGCTGTTTATCAGATGTTATTATAACACTTATAATATCAGAAAATAGTAAATAAGAAGATCTAAAATATGATTTAATCATATTAAATCAAAGACATGCAAAACTATTCTATAGAACTATTCTATTCTAGAACTAGTCATGCATATCTTCATGTTCTTAGATCCAAATCATTTAATTTTAATTTTTCTGATTTCAGATCTGATCACATCTCATGTGACATCTGAAATCACATTATTTTTAATTAAAATAAAATTAAAATCAGATCTAAACAATTTTAGAACCATGGCTCTGATACCAGTTGAAGGGAAATCCTGATTTCCCGGTCCAGGTTCGTCCAGATCTGATTAGATCAAGAGATATATTTCAAAAATTTTCTCTTGATCTTAATCAGATCTTGATATGTTTCAGATCTGATTCTTATTATTTTAATAAATAAAATAAAATAAGATAAATTAAATCAAATTCAATTTACCTGATTTGGGTAATCCTATTACCCTGTAGATGATCCTGATTGCAGCGGAAGGTTCTGGATCTTAGCCACGCAAGCGCCTGGCCTCTACCGGTATCCACTCGGGTTGGATCTGGAGAACCTCTTCTTCTCTATCACACCTCCAAAAATCAGATCTGGATCTGATCTGGAGGATCTTCAAAACTCTTTTGAAGATCTGCAGTCGTCCTTTTGCAGCAGCGCAGCCTTCTTGCTTTTGATCGCCTTTCCTTGATCTGAATCGCACCAAACTAAGTCCAAAACACTTTTGGACGTGGAGAGCAAGGGGAGAAGAGAGTATGGCGTGGAGAAGGAGGGGAGAGGCAGCCTTGGACGTGGGAAATCTCTTTCAATAAGACTTTGACTTAGGAATTAGGGTTGGGCGCAGGGTCTTATTTATAGACCTAAGCTTGTGATCCAACTCCTCTTCCTCTCAACCAATCACAACCCTTTGTGAAATCAGATCTAAATCTGATTGGTTGGAAAAAGAGACCCCTGGATTCCTCCTTAGAGGGCGCCTAAGACCAGTCAAACTGGATTCTTAGTAGAACTCTGATTGGAATCCTAAAGGGAGGTGGAGTCCTTGTCCAACAAGGACTCCTAGGCGCCTCCTACTTGGGCTCACGCCACCCTTGGCGTGCGCCCTTCTCCTTGCCAGGTTCTGGCAGGGGGACAAGCCCCCACCAGCTCTCCAATAGGTGCATGACATGTGGTCAAAAGTCAAAGGGTGAATGGTCAACGTTTGACCAGTCAAAGGTAGACTTTTGACCAAAGTCAAAGAACAAGAAATGGCAGGTGACCAAAAATGGCAGGTAATGTCTTACAAATAAGACAACCTATTCTGACTTGGACAACCTCCAGTCAGACCATATGAAGGCCTCTGATTGAGCACAAACTCCTTTGGCTCAGTCAGGACAACTTATTTATGATAGTAAAAGAAGAACGTTAGGTTCAATCGAGTGCTAGCACGATTTCCTTGAACCTAATTGAATCTCATTCAGATCAATTGAACTAGATCAGTTCAATTGATGATCACCAGATTCAAACCCTTGTTTGTGTGACCCAGTTAGGTTCAGTTCTGTATGGTAATGGGATATGTCATGATCTCTATCATAGACATCATCGAAACTCCTTTCGATGGATCAGAACTCTTCTGATTCGAACAGCTAGAATGATCGATCATCTAAATCATTCTAATTGCTCCCAAAATCCACCAGTGACACCTAGCAGTATATGGTGGCAACCCATCAGAGCTGAATGCGAACCTCTTGGTGCAGCTACCTGTGTGATTCAGTTCTTCTATCTTGAGCCCCGATCAGATTAGGGTTAAGGTGAACTCGTCAAACCCTAGTCTCTGTCATATGATGTAATCATTCGATTCGAGTCCAATGTGAAAATCTAAATAGAAACTCTTTCTATTATTTCACTCTACCATGGCCATGGGATTTCTGGACTTGATTCTCATGATCATCATAGGGCTACTCCTCTACCACCGAGGTAGATAGATCCCATCTTGATGCAATCCAGTTCCTACAATGAACATGCTATAGCCAACATACACCTCAGGGTTCCATATGGCTAGGAGACCGAGTAATGGTGTAGTCAAACTATAACACCCTCAAGGTGAACTGCCGATGCATCTCAGGTCAAAGAACCAGACACACTACTGCAGCATCGAGTCAGTCATTGACGAGAAGGTAGACTCCCTAATGACTACTCGAGGTGGTCACGCTCAGTGCCCTCGTTCTCTAACGAGTACCTGTACTCTCGCTCCGGTGTCTCCACACCGTAGACTCAAGACTCATCTACTAAAGAGAAGCGATCGTACACCAACCTTCCGGATCAATCACCATCCTCGTGATGATCCTATGGTCGGGAGCTGTTTATGAGTTAATAATGATTATTCATGTCTTAAATTTTCAACTCTTGAAAATATGAATTATCATTACCATTAACTCAAAGGATGTATCACAGACACTAAATACACATGTGTGATAGAAAATAACCCATTTCATTAATTATAGTCAAAATTACAATTTTGCCCCTAGAAGTGTATTACAAGTGTCAGCCAATTCTGGCTTCTAGGGCACATATATCTAACACAAATTCTACTAGAAGTCAAACTTCTTTCGGACTTCTTCTTCAGTCAGATTTCTCTAGGAGTCGAACTCCTTTCGAACTTCTTCTTCAGTCAAATTCCTCCAGGGGCCGAACTCCTTCTGGACTTCTCCGTCAGTCAAACTCTATTCGGATTCCTTCAGTAGATTACTTTCAAATTTCAAGTAGTATTTCTCTCGAATGATCTCCTCTAGCTATATTCCCTTTAGGAGTTCGAACTTCTTTGAAATTGATATATGTTAAAGTTTTTAACCAACTAATGCCTGCTTACTCCAAATTTTGACTATTAATGGGCACATCATGATAATGGACACCTCTCTCCGTAACAAACTTCACATGATCCCGAGCGGTCTACTATCAGACGATTACAACTATCATTTATCAATCTACTATAGACGACCCCACTGTCAGATGATTACAACTGTCATTATTAGTCTACTACAAATGACACTTCTCTCCATAATAAATTTCATGTGGCTTTGAGTGGCCCACGATCGGACGGTTATGGTTGTTACTATCAGTCTGCTCCGAACTTCATCTATAAAAGGGACCTTCTAGATACGTTTTCTCTAAGCTCTCTTTTTCTTCTTAGAACTCTGCTTAATTATTTTCTGAGTACTCTATTTTTGTTGGCCAGATGAGCTGACTTGATCATCGAAGGATCCTACCAGAGCCACCATTACCGACTCCAAATAGAACTTTATTTTGTAGATCACCGATGGTGATCTCTTCTTCTCCAACTCTAGCTCGATCCGACGTCAACCAGATTCTGCACCATCAAAGTTAAAATTATAATTTTATCAAGTTAGAGATCAAGAAAAAGTGACAAGGAGCAAAATCATAATTTTACAAAGTTGAAAAAAATCTATTTTGGAAGCCTTAAGAATAAGCTTAGAAGATTTTTGATCTTTTGGAGGCAGTTCCATAATTTTTGGATGCATAAATTGAAAAAAAATCAAGTTTTAATAAAATGATCAACCTAAGGGACGACCCCTAGATCATCTCCTTTGAAAATGGGTTGTTCGGCATACATGGCATGCAAACTAGGCCAACCCAGTCTGAGACTGAGCCAACCTAGTCTTAGTAAAAGTAAAAGATAGAAAGTACAGAAAGCTAGAATTTCAAGATCTAGGAGACTGAACCAACCTAGCTATAAACTGAGTCAATCCAGTCAAAAACTGAGCCGACCTAGTGATCGTAATGGCTAATTTTCTACAACTTTTTCTAACGATCATTTCTCCACTCCAATAGCTATTTCAAGGCTTCCAACGACTAAAACTACTCCTCCATCCATCACAAAGAGTATAAAAGGCTAGAGAAATATTTAGAAAGTAAGATCAAGTGGATTGAAAGTAGAAATCATCAAAATAGTGAGATTCATTGAATATCTAAAGAAAAAAGATAAAAGAGAGGATCTTGTGTATCAAATTCAGACAACTTCCAAGTGTGATCATCCTCATTCATTCAAGCTTTCTCTTAGCTTTCAAAGAAGAGAATACAAAGCTTCAAAAGCCATCTTTTAGCCTCTCCATCAAACTTTAAAAAAAAAAAAATTTTCTTTTTTGTGCTGAATTCTTATACTTATAATTTTATTTCTTTATAAGTTTCTTTAGGAGAAAAAAATTTGGGATGTAGGTTGGTCCAAGCAAAAAATTAAACAATATAAAAGTTGTGATTGGTGCTCCTAGGTTAAAATCAATCGGATTGATAGTGAACCCGAGAAAACTATCAGTGTAGGGTTGTGGTTGGTGTGCCCGATAAAATCAACTGAATTTATTTGTGATCCTGGGTTAAAATAAATACACTATAATCTAGAGATTATAGTAAAATTTCTAAGGAGAGCTTGGAGAGTGGACGTAGGTGTGAGGTTGCACCAATTCACTATAAAATCTATATTTTTATTATGATTTTGCTTTTCTTGCTTTCTTTATTTACTTTATATATTTGCATTATCTAGTTGCTTTTAATTCCGCTGCTACATCTTGCTTATTCACTACAAACATTTCAGTTCTTTTAATTAGAAGCACATATTTACATTATAGTTTAAATTGGCCATAATTTTTTAGAAATCTAATTCACCCCCCCTCTTGGATAGCCAGATTCTCTATTTTTAGTTGTTGACCTAACGATCAAGAGCTAAAGATATTGACAATCCAAAATAAAATCTCTTTTTAATGAAGGTCATTTCATAGATAGACCTCATTTTTTAATGACTCAAATTTTATCTATTAAAAAGTTAGGATAAAAATATTCATACAAATACATGACTATAATTTATGAAAAATTATTGTTGATACACGATGCATTGATTAAGCATGATAAAGAGATGGCCCAACTAAATGTCAAGGTCATGAACATGCTTTATTGCTCCTTAGATATTAATGAGTTTAATACAATTTCTTCATGAATTTTAGTAAATTAAATATGAAAAAAATTGAAAAAGACTTATAGGAGAGTAAATCAAAAAAAAGAACCAAGCTCCCAAGAAGATAAGCAAGCTCATCCCAACATATGCCTCATGGCTCATGAGGATGAAAAGAAGATAAAGAAGAAGAAACATAGGAGAAAGAAAGCAATAAATGAGGTAGAGCAAGTCAAAAAAAACTAAAAGAGAAAGAAAAAGAAAGTGCTATAAATTCTTGCCTCATGGCCAATAATAATGAGGTAAATATTAATAACTCTTTTGATTTTACTTTTGAAGAATTATATGAAGCCTTCAATGATCTAATGGATGAACATAAAAAGGTAAGACTTCAAAATAAAGAGCTTAGAAAATTTAATTTATCTTTGGCCAAAGAGAAAAATAAAATTTTGAGGGAAAAAAAGATCTATAAAAAATATGAAAAATATGGTCAAAGAAAAAAAGATTTCTTGGAACAAATTAAAACTCTAACTTAGAAAAAGAAGAATATAGTAAAATCTAAAAAAATCTTTAATTAATAAAAATATTGAGTTGAAAAAGGAATATAAAAATTTGAAATTTTTCTAGAAGAAAATAAAAATCTTCTAAAAGAAAGAAAAGAACTTTTGGAAGAAAATGAAAAATTAAGAAGAGAAATTAAGATTTTAAAATCTATAGCTAAAAAGTTTATAATTAGCTTTCAAAATCTTCAATCTATGGTAAAAATCAATGAGGCTGTTTTCAATAAAGTAGAAATCAATTTTAATACTTCAAGAAAATAGCAAAATACTAAAAATATTTTCACTAGACCTTCAATTAAAGATCATACTATTAAATGTTTTAAGTATAATCAAATTGGCCACAAAATTTTGGAGTGTAATTTTAAAAGAATTGGCCAAATCTTGATAAAATAAATTTGGGTTCTAAAAGAAACCTTGAATACTAACTCCTATGGATCCAAGATGGCTTGGGTACCAAAAGTTATGAAATAATTTTGTAGGAATGCCAAGGATCCAATGAGCTTAAAAGAAAAAAATTTTCTTGCTTGGATGCCTTAGAAGTAAAAGATGATTGGTGATGATGTTTGGTAAAATCTAAATTTTTCTCACATCATGCCATCGTTGTTTGATAAAAATTTTTGATTATTAATTAGTATAATTATTATGTATATTTGATTAATTTTGATGATTTATCATTACTTAAAATGATCATACTCTATGAATTGAAAGTTTAATTTATTGAATATATTGACTTTAATTATTTATTTCATGTTTTAATAAGTATGATGAATTTTGATGCTTGCAATAATTTAAATGACTTGATTTTAAATTAACATGCTCTCATCTATATATCATATTATGAATGAAATATCATGTTATCTTGAAAGTTTAACATGATATTTTAAGTCTTTCCATATCAATTTTATAATTGATAAATTTTAATTAAAAATTGCTTTATTGGACATGAATGTTTTAATCGCTAAACCCATAAGAGAAACTAATTTTTGGCATTTCCTACAAGATGTTAAATTATCAAAATTCTCCTAAAACCTTGCATGGAATAAGTACTTAAATATAAGACATTCAATTATAAAACATCAAGTGCTTGAAGTATTGATTTATATTGCATCTTAGGTTAACCCCTAAGAATTTCAAAATTTCCTAGTTGAATTGAACTCATAGAGCCTTCATCCAATTTTTTCTTGATTTGATTTGATTTTTAGAACCCCCAATTGATTATTTTTTGATCCTCCAAATTGATTTGAATATCCTTCTTGATTATTGATTCAATTGCCTTTTTGATCTTAAAAGAGAATTTATTGATGAACATTTATACTTTATTTCAATTGATTGATTTTAAAAATTAAATTTGAAAAATGATCTTCTTAAATCTTTTGAAGTTGATAACAAGCAAGATATTTCAAAAAAGTTCGTTTATCTTTAAAGCTAAATATTTAAAGAGGACTTCAGTTTTAAGTAATTGGTATCACTATTTATCATATATTTGATTGATTTATCTTTTAATAAAAAAATAATATTTTATATTTTAAATCTAATTCTGCACAGCTTTTTTTTTAGATATGATATTATTTAAAATAAATTCAAAAATACATATCTTTTCTGAATCTAATTGCTTGATATTTCTTAAGAAAAAGAAGAGATGATTTTTTTGAAGAATAATTGAAAATCTCTTTATGATGTGTCTTGACTGATTTGCTAAATCAATTCAAATTGATTTATGTTTCAAAATTCTCAAAATTATTTAATTTGAATTGCTTCATCTCTATCAATTAAAATATAAAATCATTGATATCAAGCTGACTTTGCAAATTAACCTTTAAGTGATATTGAATTATCAAGAAAACTATGATTTGGTCTAAATTTTAGCTTAATTGGTATCAATGGTATCATTCTTGCCCTGCATTTTATTGCATTATTCTTGGCAAAAGAATTAGATATAATATCTTAAATCTATATCACATTGATATACTTTTGATTTGATATCATTTAAGATAAATTTATAGAATTTCATACATTTTTTGAACTTAATTGAGAGATATTTGTTATAACAAGAAAGATATGAATTTAAACATATTTTTTTTTATAGATGTACATGCCATACTCTTTTCATCCTCTTAATGTTTATTCTTATTATATACATCCTTTTATAAATATCCTTTGAATTTAATAAAGAATAAATTTTTAAAAAAAATTAGTATCTACATGAGTGAATGATATATTTATTTAAACTAAATGTATAATTTAATACTTAATTCACTCAATTGATACTTATTTTTTAAAATTATGTTTAATTTTAAAATAGCTTTGTTTGCAAAAATAAGAGGGAGAAAACACCAAAGATAAAATAATTACTAAATTGGTATCAATCAAATTTAAAAATCTAAGCTTAAAAGATAAATTTGTATTAATTAAAGGTTAATGTGGTATCAATAAACATGCTTAACTTGAAAGAAAAAGGAAGCGTAATAAAAATTGTAAAGCTTAAGCATGCAAATTTTGAAAAAAAAAAGTGGAAGATAATGCTAAATAATGAATATATATATATATATATATATATATATATATATATATATATATATATATATATATATATATATATATATATATATATATATATATATATATATATATATATATATATATCATTTTGATAATCTAAATTTAAAATATGCTTATTTTAAAATCAAGAGGAAGAGAAAGTTGAAAAGTAAACTAATCCAGCTATTAATATAAAAAATAAGAAAAATTTATTGATTTGATTTGATTAAAAAAATATTAATGAATTTATGATCTTAAATTCTTTTTCAATTATCTTATTTTAAGCCTTATTGATTTTAAATTTTTCATTAAATATTTTATAATCTTTTCAATTTATACTTTCATATGTTTATTCAATTTGATTTACTTGATTTAAAGTACTATCAGATAAATAAATTATTTTTTAATATTAAAAATTATTTAAAATGGTATCATTAATATGCTAGGTTCATATTTTGATTTGCATGATTATTCTTGATAATTGATTAAAATTAAATTAAATTAATAATATATTCATACTCTAAGAAATAAATTTTTAAACTTAATTTTGGAACTCATTAAAAATTTAAATTTGATACTAAATTTTTGATGTGCATTACAAAATTTTTATGAATTATTTGCATTGAAGTAATTTTTACTTAAAATAATAAATTTAAAAATATGATTATCATTTGCTTTGATACTATTTATTTTACTTTACTCGATATATTTTTAATATATATCTTTTTCAAACTTAATTGATTAAAATTTTTTAAGAAAAGAAAAGATTGAATTTAAAAAGGGGGAGAGTCTTTAATACTTGAATTCAAGCTAATTTTTGAAAAGAAAGAAATATTCATTCAAAAGAAGAGATGATTTCTTTGATTTGACTTTATGAATTTGATATATCTCTCAATTTAATGTCTTGACGATAATTTTGATGATTTTTCCTATTCTTTCTCATGAGCTTTTTGATGTTGTCAAAAAGAGGGAGAGGTATATTGAGTATATGCTTAAAAATTAATACTTAAGAAACTCAATAAATTTCATGCTTGGAATCTTAATACTCATTATTTTAAATTAAAATATTATTTTGATATGAGTATATAAATTATGTGAAATATTAATTAGAGCTTTCACGAATTGTGCATTTATGTTTATGTATATTCTCACTTCATGACTTATACTAGCTAATTTAGTGAAATACATTAAATTATATTTTTATGCATATACTCAAAGTTTTGCCATCATCAAAAAGAGGGAGATTATTGACCTCATGATTAATTTTGATGATCGCCAAACTTTGAATGTTTAAGTATTTAACCATGTGTTTCAAGAATGGATATAGGTCTTTTCAAGTATTCAAGTTAAAATTATAATTTTATTAAGTTGGAGATCAAAAAAAAGTGACAAGGGATAAAATTATAATTTTACAAAGTTAAAAAAAATCTATTTTGGATGTCTCAATAATAAGCTTAGAATATTTTTTATCTTTTGAAGGTAGTTTCATAATTTTTGAATGCATAAATTGGAAGAAAATTAAATTTTAACAAAAGAATCAACCCAAGGGATGACCCCTAAATCATCCTCTTTTGAAATGGACTGTTCGGCATGCATGGCACTCAAATTGGGCCGACCTAGTCTGAAACTAAGCCAACCCAGCTATAAACTGAGCCGTTATAGTTCGAACTAAGCCAATCCAATTAAAAACTAAGCTGACCTAGTGATCATAATGGCTAATTTTCTATAGCTTTTTCTAACAGCCATTTCTCCATTCCAACGACTATTTCAAGGCTTCCAATGGCTAGAACTGCTCCTTCAGCCATCACAAAGAGTATAAAAGGCTAGAGAAATATTTGAAAAGTGAGATCAAGTGAATTAAAAGTAAAAATCATTAAAATAGTGAAGTTCATTGAATATCTAAAGGAAAAGAGAGAAAAGAGATGACATTATGTATCAAATTCAAAGAGCTTCTAAGTGTGATCATCCTTATTCATTCAAGCTTTCTCTTAGCCTTCAAAGAAGAGAATACAAAGCTTCAAGATCCATCTTTCAGCCTCTCTATCAAACTTCAAAAAGAGTTATTTTTTCTTTTTTTTGTGCTGAATTTTTATACTTGTATTTTTATTTTTTTATAAGTTTCTTTAGAAGAAAGAAACTTGGAGTGTAGGTTGGTCCAAGTCAAAAATTGGACAGTATAAAGATTATGGTTGGTGCTTCTAGGTTAAAACCAACCTGGTTGATAGTGAACTCGAGAAAACTATCAGTGTAGGATTGTGGTTGGTGAGCCCGACAAAATCAACTAGATTTATTTGTGATCCCAGGTTAAAATAAATGCATTATAATCTAAAAATTATAGTAAAATTTTTAAGAAGAGCTTGGAGAGTGGACGTAGGTACAAAATTACACCAAACTACTATAAAATCTATATATTTGTATTATGGTTTTGCTTTTCTTGCTTTCTTTATTTGCTTTATATATTTGTATTATCTAGTTGCTTTTAATTCTGCTGCTATATCTTGCTTATTCATCATAAGCATTCAAGTTCTTTTAATTAGAAGCACATATTTGCATTAAAGTTTAAATTGGCTAAAATTTTTTAGAAATCCAATTCATCCCTCCCCCCACTCTTAGGTAGCCATCCTTGGACAACAAAAAATAATTAAAATACATTGTGACTATTTTATATTAATATTTTATTATAAATAATATATTAATCATAACAACTTTTTAGTGATGCATTATATACCATCATAAATAGTATATATTTTGTGACAACATTTTATGTTGTCATAATTAATATAGTAATTATGATAATTTGTAGTGGCGCATTATATATCATCACAAAAGTGTATCCTTTTTAGTGATGCACTATATGTCATCACTAATGGTATCATTTTTTTGTGACAATATGAGATGTTGTACAAATAATATACTATTAGTCATGATATTTTAGTGGCGCATTATATATTATCAAAAATTGATTAACTTTTATGATGATATATGATGTTATCACAAATAATATATTATTTGTGATGACTTTTTTGTAACAAATAATATGTCATCACTAATACTCAATTTTTTATGATGACATTATATGTCGTCACTATTATACTGAATATTAGTGACAAATGTCAATGTCGTCACTAAAAACTTAACAATAATAACAACTTTTCATATCATCACTATTATGTCGCCACTAATATTATCAATTCTTGTAGTGCCTATTTAATAGATAGCAAATCGATTCAAGTGCATATCCCTAGAAGGATATCGACAAGCTGGCAAAATCCATCATAAATCGAACTATATTTAATAGAGTCCGATTCCTCCTTTCAAACATACCATTATGCTGTGGTATTCTTAGAGGAGTTCATTGGGAGAGAATCTCATTCTCTCGTAGATATATGAGAAACTTACCAGAAAGATATTTTCCTCCTCGATCAGATCGAAGAATTTTAATACTTTTTTCTAATTTATTTTTTTACTTCACTTCGAAATTATTTGAACATTTCAAATGAATCCAACTTATGTTTCATCAGATAAACATATCCATATCTGAATAGATCATCTATGAAAGTAATGAAGTAGAAATATTCATCTCTGGCACCTATGCTTATTGGTCCACATACATCAATATATACTAGATCTAAGAGCTTAGTAGCTCTCTCATCTTTTTCAGTAAAAGATTACTTGGTTATTTTATCAAGAAGATAAGATTCATAGGTTGGAAGTGATTCACAATCACTGACTTTGAGGATTTTCTCTTGAATCAACATGTTTATCCTATTCTTATTTATGTGACCTAGTCTACAGTGCCATGAGTAGATATCTGACATACTATCTAATCTAGGGTGCTTACCAATTGAATAGACAACGTTAATAAGTTGTGATAGTATATACATATCATTGTTCAAATATCCAAAAAAAATAGTAACATTATTCATAATGATATTATAAAATTATTTTTTTATTAAAATTTTATAATTTTTTTTGGTCAAAAGATCTACAAAAATAACATTCAAAAAGAAACTAGGATAGAAATGATAATCATTAAGAACAATAGTATGAAACTCAAATACAAGTTTCATGATTCCTAAAGCTAGAACTGGAACCGATCTTTCATCTCCAATATTCAGGAACCTCTCATCTTGCTCGAATCTCCTACTGACCTACAATGAATTACAAATATAGTAAGGGCTATCGATATCTAATATCCAATCAGTAAAATCATAAATAGAGAAATTATAAAAAGTTATCATATAAATACCTTGTCCAGCAATAGCTTACTTCTTTCTCGATCTATTCGGATCCAGGAAGGCAATGTACTGAGGATAGTTTCTCTTTCAGTGCCCTCACTTCTTGTAAAAGAAGCATTCAGCTTGACTCTTATCGGATTTGATCTTTCTAGTCTGGCCCTACATAGATATCCCAATCTGAACTTACACCTTTTTACTCTTTTTCTTCTTATTCTTCTTTTCTTTTCTAAAGGATCAAGAACCAGAAGACGAACCTCCCACTAAGTTAACCAACTCCTTGTGAAGTTGGTGATTCTTCTTAAAATTCTGAAGCAATCCCAGTAACCCATGGTAGTCTACTTCAGGCTATGTCATTCTATAATGAGTGAGAAATGGAAGATAGGACTTGGGTAGCGAGTTCAGTATTGTATCTTTTCCAAGCTGCTTATGTAAGAAAAAGTCAAGCTTGCTCAATCGCTCTATCAGCTCGATCATATATAGTACATGATCAGTGATAGGAGCTCCATCCTACATCCTGATATTGAAGATAGTATAACTAGTCTTGTGCCTCTCAACGTCATCGAGTGTGCCAAAAAAATTCTTCAATATTTGAAGCATATCTTTTGGCTGAGCCATCTCGAATCTATGATTAAACTCATTGCTCATGGCTACTAGCATAATACAGTGCATAGTGGCTCGATCACTGAGCCACTTCTGATAAGTATCTTTGACTATCCCATGTGCATTGGGGGCTGGCTCCTTAGGTTCAGGATTCGTCAACACATATAAGATCTGTTTATGCTCCAGGACTATCTTCAACTTTTGGTACCAACTATCAAAGTTGGATCCCACCAACTTATCATTGTCCAAAGATGATCGGAGTGATACGAAAGTGGACATATCTACACAAAGAAAAAACAAAATTTAATTAGTAATTAATTTATTAGATCTAAAAATTTGAACTTTAATCAAAAGGTTCTTCCACTATTTTATTCGAACTGATAGCCTCTACCTTCAATTCAAAAAATTATCCTAATTTCTTAGTGGATACTAGAATCCACATAGACTGCACATGAGTCTAACTTTGCTTGGTCAATCTATATACATCTAAGAATAGATTCATAATCAATTATTTCTCTAAATAATTTTTAATAATTTAATTTTGCTCCAATTCCTAATCAGTAGGCTTTGGCCTCCATTGAAAAGATTCGGTTAGGTCCAACCATTAACATAACCATACTTGGCCCATCAAACTAATGAATGATTAAGCCCAACTTTAGTTGATCAACCTAACTACTATTTAAAGAGATGTGGCCAAGAAATCATATTATGAACGATAATTCCATCAGTCGATAAGCACCAAGCCTTTGGGTCTCCAATGATTATCCAAATATTGGATCCATTATCATCCACTTAATGAGAGGCTATGATCTAGTTATCACCATAACTATTTTATTTTAAGAATCTAATAATTTTAAATAAAATTAATTTAAGAAAGAGAGAAGATCAGATGAACTAGCTTATCATGATTTTTCCACTAGCTTCATCAAGTCAGCTTAAGAGAGACCATTAATAGGTTGGTCTAGAAGCACCTAAATCAGTCACACTGATTTACCTAGCTGACATAAATCAGCTTGAATAATCAAGTGATCCGATCAAAACATAATTTTACCAAGAGGCCAAATAAGTTCAATCGATGGGAGGATCTACCAAAGCTCACCATCAAAAATGGTCAGGTAAGCAGGCTGTCAATTAAAGATCATTGGTTTGGTTTACCTTAGATACCAACTGATTTAATTAGTCTCGATCAGATCAACCTAATAGTTCATGCTAGACCGCATAGCTAAGAATCAAGTTCATCTTAGATCTCATTAAAGTTATAAATTTGACCAACTACAACTATTGTAATTGATCTAAAGAATTCTTGACCTAATCTAAGATAATAATTAATTAGATTTAGTCAATTCTCTAATTAAGTCCATTCTTTAATCTAACCCTAGATCTAACCTAATTAATGGGCCTAATCCCCACTAACCCATTAACCCAATGTATGATGATTTATATCTTAGGATCTTCAATTCACAATTCTAAATCCTAATCAAACAACTTCTTAATTCATAATTAAATTTTGGACTGAGGATTGGGGTTTGACTTTTGAAAATAAATTTTATATTTATAAAATATTTTTATAATATAATTCTATCAATTAAGTTGCATGTTTGATTCATAATCAAAATGCAAATAAGATAAGTATGAAACTACTTTAGATATAATCTAAATAGATTCATGTAATTGAAACGATTTCAATTTCAATTAATCATAAATTATCTTAGATCAAATCTAACACATTTATGATGATTAAAATTAGATTAAAATATTTTTAATTAGATCATAAAATTTTTTAAATCTAATCTAAAATTTTGTGATCAATATTTTAGATTAGCATGTACTAGGATAATCTCTCCACTGTAAAGGATAAATCTTAAAGTAGGACAACCTTATAATCAGTCCATGCAATCTAAAACTTTTATTTTTAGATCTAAAATTCTTTTAAATCTAATAACTTATAAATAAAATTAAATTGCATCTAATAAATTTATGATAAAAAATAGATCTACATGAACTAGGACAATCTCTCTACTGTAAGGTGTAAATCTTACAATAGGACAATCTTATATCAGTTCGTGCGATCATAATTTTTAATTTTAGATTTAATAATCAGATTATAAATTAGATCTAATCTAAAAAATAATCTAAATATATATATAATTATGTAATAATTAACATAGGCTCTGATACCAATTGATGGAACCAGATCTAGGATTTCATTGCTAGATCTTGAAACTTTTTCAGATCTAGACAGCAAAAGACATGAATTAATCAAAATTAATTCATAAAAATTAAAAAAAAATTTAGATCTAAGATTCTATTTTTTGATTATAGCATGAGATTAAATAAAGAATTAAAAATCATTAAAAAAGAAAGATATGTTGATCACATCAACATAGATCTATACTAGATCTATTATAGGTACGTAACAGAGGATCAAATCTATATTACCTATGCAAGTTAGATATTCTAACTTACTAATCCGGACTTGAGAATGAAGCTTCGAACAATACACACATCCAGCCTCTAAGAGATATCCATACGAGCCCACGAATTTTGATCAGAAGTTTGATTCTCGAAAATCAGCACAGTATGCTAGTACTGTGCTAATCCTTCTTCGATGGTCGATCCAGTTCTTCCTTCTTCAAGATTTGGATACTCTAAAAAATTAGAAGGAAAGAAAGAGATTCTAAATTTGAGGCAACTCTCAAACAAATCTTAAAGTTGGAGGAAAAGGGAAGATCAAAAGAACCCTAGAGGAAGATCCTCTTCTTCTTCTTTGTTCTCTCACCTACACACCTAGATTGGTATCTATGAAATCCCCACGCTCCAAAGATTTCTCTCTCTAATTTTCATACAACCAAGTACCCTCTCAATGTCTGGAATCTATTAGAAATTAGGCTAAAAAGATCTTTAAATAATAAGATATGGAGGAGTCTTATCTAAGTCAAATACCTAGATAAGGCAGGTGCATAGTACCTCTCCTTATTCCTTGCCATGGACCAGCAATGTGGGGCACACAAAATACCTTTCTCACCATGGAAAATAGGAGAGAAAATAGGGAGAGGGTACAGTAAGAAAAGGGAGGAGTTTTGGTTTCTCAAAACTCTATCCCATAGAATTTGAAACCAAAACAAATTGCCTCCTTTGACTTGGTCCAAAATAAATAGCCAAATAAGAAATAAGGGAGAGCTATGGGTGTGCGTGAAGGCCTGGGGAGAGGCTTTTCCACACACAAAATCAGGGAGAAGAGGGCGTGGGGGTGTTGGGGCTAAGGTGGCGCAAGGAGGAAAGTCCTAGTCACACTAAGACTTTCAATTTGACTTGGTCAAATAAGATCTTTTAACTAAATTAAATCAGAAACAAATCAATCCAATTAAAATATATCTTAACCCAATTAAGAATTTAATTAAATTAGATTAAAATCTAAATTATTTTTTAATCAAATTAAAAATTAGGTTGATCCAAGTTCTAATTGAACTAGGACTAGTTCTTTCTTGCAATTGGCTTATTCAATAAATCAATTGAATTTGATCCAATCAAATCCAAACTAAATCTAATTAAATTATATTTAATTAAACTTAATCTCAGCCCTCTAGCTTAATCAAATTAAGCTAATTAGTAATTCAATTGCTAATTGATCCTCTTACAATACTTACACTAGGTTAAAGATCAATAGTATTGATCGTTTAACCCTAGAATGATTCTTAATCGTTGATCAATTATCTGATTAGATTATGAACTCTAATATGTATGATCCCATATATCTGAATCTAAGTTGATAGCATAAAAATAAATTTTAGTACCAATCGAAGTGACCATCTAGCAATGATATCCGACGATCGAATGGGTCAAATATGTAGAACAACATCTTTAAAACTCATGTGGATATAGTTTTCATATAATTTATTCCTTTGATCAAAATGCTCATAGGACACCTCTGAGTTCAACTGTCAACTCTGATTAGGCTGTTCACATTATATTTCAAAATATCAAATCCATCTCATGGATTACCCTGGCTAAGGTTTTGCTATATTGAAATATAGTGATACATTCTTCTCTAACTCTTGGAGTGGTCAATCCCATCTTGATCACACACCGACTTCGTAATTACTTGACTATGCCCAAAAATTTTTTATTACTGAATTAAAAATTTAGTTAGTCTAGTATCAAAGCATAATGAGTTGCTTATAAATCATTGAGGTGATCTCAGGTCTAAGAGATACTTATATCTATATCCCATCATAGACATTTTTGATAGTAGATTATCCTGGAGTTGGTCACATTCAATGATGATGTATCCTTACATCTCATCCGTATGCCATAGTAGTATCTCTATACTCCTTGGTTAAGAGGACAGCCAACATATATGGCATACAACGACCTATGCTCGATAGATGTCATCATCCTTATTAACAACCTATCATTTGGTCATAAATAATTTTAAGGACTAATCGATAAATCCCCTCTTTATCGAATCTAAATAGTCCTAAGGACTTCATCACAATAATGAAATTCGTTAGAAGATGAAACTTTATGATGAAAAAAGATGCCAAAATATTTATTATTTATTAATAAATTAATTATAATTATAATATTTAGCTCAATCATCAATAAGCTGATGATTGGTTTTGGGATATATTTTTCAATAGATTGGTCATCAGAAGGCGATGTTTGTTTAGTTTGAGCTGATCACCCGTGCGCCACATTAGTTCTTGATAATCACTCAGCAAGGATTGTCTGCTAAGGAGTTGTGGGTGTCTCTAAGAAAGGCTTAGTAGCTAAGCAATCCATGACTTCATCTATTCAGGAGGGATAATGGTCAATCAGTGGAGGTTTGACCATTTGACGATCAGGCATCGATTGTGTCAGCTGTAGAGGCATGGGTCGATAAGAGGATTGTCCTACTAAGTTGGAGGATCATAACATAAATAGAGCTAAAGAGGAATCGGTTATTGTAGAATTATCCCCTAGAAAGAAGACCTTTGGCCAAGAACCAGATTGACTATGAGTGAGAGGCTTTTTGGAGTACTATAAGTCACAGCTGATTTTGGAGTCTAATTCAATTGTTTGATAGGTCAACAAGATTCTGAAAGATCCAAGATGGGTTTGAATAGTCTTTTTCTATTTTATTTAGGATTCTTACCGTGAGTTCTAGTTTAAGTCTCTTAAAGTTTTCTATATCCTTTATACCAATATTATACTCAATTTTATTTATGATATTAAATTTAAAATAAAACTTTAGAAATTATTTTTTATCATTTTATTTATTTCATACATTTTCTCTCTCTTATCCACCGTGCCAAAGGCTGCTCGACGATGGCAGCAACTCAAGATATAATGATGAGAGGAGAGAGGGTGTGGATGAGATGGGAGGCCAAGATGCCTCAACTCAGTTGCGGCAAGGGCGATGATGATCGAGGCAGCGGTGGCTATAGAGGTGGGGGGAGTGGGGATTTACAGGTGGCAAAGTTTGCCCGTGGCCCCTGTTAAAGTCCGAGGAAAAGATGGGAGTCCACGTCCTCCTCTGTGTTTGAGTAGGCTCTGCCCTATTTGGTATAGTGCTAGATCAGCCTTAGTCTAGCATTGGACCAAATAGAAGGGTGTGTCTTACAGAAGTCGGGTCTCCAAGCGACAACCCTTGTAGGAGTAAGAGCACAACCATAGGCGCCATCGGTGCCACCTGCTTGTCGTTGTTACAATTTGTCGAAGAAGTTCAAGTTCTTGGTCCCAATAATCATTGCTATGGCCACCTGGAGGTAATTCAAAATCAAGCTTGCTTGCCATCAGCTCCTCCTCACCCATTATCAACATCGGTATCTCACCCCTTTGCCTCTCTTAATTGATTATGACATATATAATTAATTGAATATCAATATTTTGAGTCTTTATAGCTAGTCCTCACATGATATCGTTCATCATGACATCAACTCAAAAAGGGAGATATCACCCCACGATGAGGTCACCTTGCTCTCTCTCCAAGCAGATCGATGGCCATAATTCAACAAGCAACCAATACGTAGACAAAATTTGAATCTAAGGTTTGATGACATACTCAGTAGCAAAAAGGAATGGAAAAAAGAAAAAAAAAAAAAAAAGGACGATGAGGTGGGAGCAGGCATGGATGATACATGCCGCATTTAGATCTCGATTAGTGTAGCAATAGCGAGTAGCAACGAATGAGAAGTGTTAGAGTGGATGGAAGAGAAGAGAGGATGAGGGATTTGGGGCGGGATAACGAGATAGGGTCTGCCAGAGAATGAAATAGAAATCATGAAGAGAAGGAAAGGACCCATATTTAGAAAGCGTATGGATTATTTGTGCCGCAGGCAAAAAAGTTCCATTACATGGATTCAAAAAAAGAAAAAGAAAAATGCAAGTGTAGGAGTAAATTTCTTTTTATGATTTTTAATAGATTTGTCATGATATTTTCTGAAATAAATCTATTGTTACATTTATAAATATAATAAAAATATATATAGTATTATGATGTTAATAAAAACAATGCTATGATAGAAATTGCGAAGCCATACCCACAGCGACGTTGATGGATAAATGTAGTAAAAAAAGTACTTGCAGTAATGATGGTCGTTCGAAGCACCAAATAGGTTATATTTGTTATAGTGACTCAGAACTGGATATTCTTTCATTAAAGATACAATTTTGGGTCTACTTTGTACCAGCATACGCCAAGCCACAAACAAACCGAATGGAGTCCAGATAATTGTTCTAGGAAACTTTAGGATAAGAAAGTGTAGAGAAGGTCCTCGTGACTGCTAAACATATAGTTAGGCAGCTGCTATCGTCCCCGTCTCCCTCACGAATGCCATGTTCGCTTCACGTTCTGCCATCTTGTAAGGTTGCGACATGGTCAGCCTGCATGCACAATAAAAGAGGTGGCTGTTAAATGTGGAAGTGACTTGGAGATATAATTTCTCTAACTCCCTCACCACACCATGTAGGGTTGTGGTCTCCCTGCCCTAATAAGATCAAGTCTGACATGGACCCCACTTAACACAAATATTGGGACTTCAATGTATCTGTAAACCATAATAAGGCTCCAAATGAGCAATTAAGTTGATCTCTATAAGGGATTAACCTGGACAACAGTCTAAACCCTCACAGAGGATTCAATGTCGACATTCGGACGTCGGTTTTATCCAGCAGTACTAAGTTTTATACATGCAAAGCAATTCGCTCGACTTTAATACTCTCATCCTGCTCAGGGTGGATAAAGTTCATTCACAAACCACGATAGAGGCCTACGTTACTATGTAATAGTTAATACGTGTGTCCTGTAGATTGGACTTCCGATTCAGGGTCAGGTAAGTCTTTCGCATAATCCTCTTCACACGAATCTACCATTGGATCATCAAATGCACATATATCAAAGTGCTTATAACTCTATTCATTTGGCCTGCATAGATCACAAAGCGACTGGTGGATGATCCGAGTGGACTCATGTGAAGGAAGATGATCCAACCTCGGCTCAGAGGTTATCTTTGTCTGGGAGCATAAATTGGTCAGATACTATAATTTTGGGTGTCGGTTGCTCTTGTATAAAAAAAAAAAAGAAAAATAAAGAAAAAAGAAAGAAAGAAAGAAAAAAAAAATGAAGAAGAATAAAAATATAAAATAAAGCTCTTTCGTATCCTCTACAGATCAAGATTGAATTGGAAAGGCCCAATATTATCAATCACTAACTACCCCTCCATCATGGGAATGGTAAGCAAATTGACAAGCCATGGATAGCATGGAACACATGTTGTCCATCACTAACTATCCGTCCATTATGGGAATGGCAAGCAAATGTACAAGTCATGGATAGCATGGAATACATGTTGCATGGACATAAGACCTATTAAATAGTTATCTAGTACTTATCCACAATGATAATATTAACTTATAATATAAAGTTATATCAATGTTATATGTATCTTAGATGTTTGATTTAGAGTAGGACCATCCCTAGCACAACTTTGCACTGGAGAGGATCCAAACTCCATCAATATTATGTGTATCCCAAATTAAGACCCAAATTTCAAAATGGATCAGATGGTGATTTTAAGGAATTAGATGCAACCCAAGACTATGCTCTGAAATTTGCTTGAAACCGGCTATGCATTACCAATTGGCTGCATGATATAAAGCGATGAAGATGCTCTCTTCTTTCGTCAAAAACCAGATGAAAAGTATCCATGGGCCAGCAACCATCCCGGACTACGGCAGCAAGAAAAAGGAGTCACTTAACGAAATATATTATAGATAAGTTACACTAGTAGCACCTTTTTTTTTTAACGAGTTGGTAACTTGAAATATATTGTGGATAAGTTGCTGGTTGATGGGGAACAAAAGAAACAATTAAGAAAAAATGGTAGGCATCATTTTGGGTATTTGAATCTTGCACGTAATGTACATGCACACCCCAATTATTAATCACATGCTAAAAACATTGTAATTTAAAGTAATTAATTTGATAAAGCATCATCAACTAACGTTTCTGGAGTCTGGATCCGAAGTCAACAGAGTAATTTTATGACAAGTTGCAAAACATATCCACTAATATAAAAAGTAATTAATTTTTTAAAATTGAAACCATTAGTTGAGCGTTGTCGGCATTACAAATTAAAAAAACACTGATGCCTTATTAAGGATTTTATTCCTCATATTTTAAATCCAAAATTTTGTCTTAGTCTTTCCGTCTTTTGTTTACATTTACACCAATAAAGTCTAATTTAATAAATTAATGTGAACTATCATTCTCCGACTGTCTCTTATATATCCACTACTATAGGTTTACCTCCCGTCCAATCATATATAGCACAAATATTCTGCTAATTATCCAATATATTTTCTGAATCATTTTCAATTTTTCTCTTTCTCAAACGGTTTCATCAATATATTCTTGTTAAACAAATTAATCTGGAACTATTTAAGTATTCTCGAATCACAGAAGGATATCCAAATTTACACACAGATTATGCGCTCAGAGAGGAAACGTTTTGGTTTTCAGGTGACTAAATATATATAAAAGGTCCAAAAATTTTATAATCGTTAGTTTTAACCGATCATCCATTCTTTTACCGCCAGACTCACTAGTCCAACGTAGCACTCGAGGATTAGCATGGTACATGGGAAATAAGTGCGGTCAATTTCAGTCCCGCTTACCCGATAACCAATTTCTACATAAGATCCGTGCATTTATAAAGATGATATGTGAGGTGATGTCTAGCATTGCAACTCATATTTTTTTCTTAATATAATAAATGATAATGATATTTTTTTAATTTTTCATAATTTATACTTACATCCAAAAATTATAATTTTTTAATTAAACCGTAAAATTTAAAACTTGATTAAACTACATAAAGCTCCGATAGAATCCGTGAATATCACACAAGATAAGCTCCGATGAAAAATTTCATTAATACTTTTTTTGTTTGTATTATAAAAGTGATTATATTTTGATTGGAATGAGCCCCCAATTTGATTTTATTCTACAGTAAATATCAAGAATAAATTAATCATTTCACTTGTACAGTCGAAAGAACTCCTGTAGGCGGTTGGATCACGTTATAATCAAATGTTAACTTTTGAAGTTTAATTAAAGGAAAAAAAAATTTTCGAGTGCAAATCACGAAAAATTAAAACGTGATGCTCTAATATTTTTTTTTTTTTTACCAAAACAAAAATATTGTACATGAAGAATCGAGACAATAAAATATCAACAAATTGTGAAGAAGCCACTGTCATAGAAAACGCAAGTAGTTTCAAAAATAATTATTTTTTTAATAAATTGCAGAAAAAAAAAAAATTATTTGGAATCCTGAAATGGCAAGAACGGAGCATATTCACCTACGTTTACGAACGCCGACGGGAGAGAAGAGAACCACCACCCACATGCCGCATCGAGAAGAAGCAGGGAGGGCACATAAAGAGGACGATCGACGGTCGGAGGTATTTATTAGTTAGAAATGGAGCACTCCCAAATCGAATTAAATGAACAAGGAAAGAGGTCGAAGCAACGGAGAGCAAAGCCATGCATACCTTTCCTTCCGCTTGGCAAAGAAGCGCTCCAACGACTTCTTCCTTTTGATAGGCAGGAGCTCTGCTTTCAGACAACAAACATCACTTGCCCCACCATCATATATTAATTCCCATTAATCATCGTATATAAACTATAATATATATGTATATGTATGTATGTATGTGTACCGTAACACCACGTGGTAATGTTCTATGATGGAATTATTCTTACTTCTCTTCCATGCGAGCGAGCTTGGAAAGTCTTTAACGCAAATACACAATAGTTTTGAAAAGGCTGGCTCACCTCCGTTAAGTTTCGCCAGTAGATCCTCTTCGTGGCCTGACGTCGTCGGACCGGACGCTTCCAAGACGCCGCCGACGTTCCCTTTCTCCGCCAGCTTCAGTATACTTTCTGCCTGTCCCAAAAGAAAACTCCAAGT